>CM028340.1:30630345-30775345 GCA_016647705.1 Eucommia ulmoides | reverse complement strand
CCATTTCAAGTCCTTGAGAGGATCAATGATAATGCATACAAGCTGGATCTTCCAGGTGAGTATAAGGTTAGTGCAACATTTAATGTTTCTGATCTTTCTCCGTTTGATGTAGGAGATGATTCGAGGTCGAATCCTTTTGAAGAGAGGAGGGATGATGAGAACCAACGTGCACCAACAAAGGATCCGCTGCATGTTCTAATTGGGCCTATTACGAGGGCAAGATCCAAGAAGATCAAAGACGCACTTAATGGGCTAATTCAAGATATATGGGCTGAATCTAAAGTCGTAATGCCCAAGTTAGGCCCAAATGGCAATCAAGGCCTAATCCATCTCATAAAGGCAAACAAATGGGCTTAGTCATGAACTTAAATGGGCCAAAACATGAGACCCACGAAATTCTACTTATTTATTTTAGTTTATATCATTTTGTAAGACATCAATGCCAATTAGTATTTTTATTTTCTAATATTGATCTTGTAATAAGTTTGAAAGGCATCTAGGACTTTTGTTCTTGTAGCCTCCCCTTAGGTGTGAAAGGCCACCCACTATCTATAGTAGGGTGTGCTAAAGTTGAAGACTTCTTGTGTGAAAAGGACACCCCTAGGTGTGAAAGACCGCCCCCTATCTAAGGTAGGGTGTGCTTGACCACCCACTAACCTAGGCTCTCCTTTGTGTTGGTTGCCTATTTAAGAGAGTTGTATTCTATGGGAAAAACACATTACTTGAATAATATATCAGATTGAGAGAGTTTTCTCTTGAGTTCTTCATAGAACTTTTCTTTGAACTTATCAAGAATTTCTTGTGGCGTTCAAACTCTATAACTTCGGTTCGTGATTCCATTATAATCTTTGGGTCGAGGTTTGTTATTTTATACCTTTGGTTCGCGTTTCATTCATAAACGTTGGGTCAAGGTTTCTATCAAACATTCTGTATTTTTGTGTTCTTCCTTTCTTTCTTTTCATTATAAATCCAGATTTTAGATCGATCCTAGCAAAGACACCATAAATTGGTTTCGGGTCTCACTAATTCTTGGTGAGGTTCGCATCACCCTCATATGGAGACTATTGTTAGATTTTGGAATGGGGTGAAGTAAAATATGAGACGTTTTCTACCCACAAAAGTATTCATGTGCTTTTGGTATATTCCTCCATACTTACAAAAATATACATTGCCTTAAGGAGATGGACAGGGATAAGTTCATTTAAAGAGATATTCCTGTTTATCCAGCTCATGTTTTTGTGTCCTACTCAAATCTCATTACAATTAATTTGGGTAGCTGCATTTCCTTCTTAGAGGTCAGCACATTCTTATTACCCCTGGTATCATCTCCTCCCTTCTAGAAGTCCGTATTATTGAACACCTCTCGTTTTCAGTTGGGAATCCTATTCCTAAAGACTTCTCGGGAATTTCTAAGATCATCAGCTACATGTGTATTGATGGATTTAAGGCTAAAATCCCTTATTTGCCCATAGGTACTCTTAGAGATGATTTGCAAACCTTAACCAAAATATGTTCGACTTGGTTCCTTCTTCAGAGTTGTGTCTCAGACGTTTCAAATATCCAATTGTATTTTTCTTTTGCAATATGGCGGAAGTAAAACATAGATTTAGGAACCGACATCTATCATGAGTTGATTTGCGTTCCATCTATATCATCTTCTTTATTTGGCCTACCATATGGGTATTTAGGCCCCGTTTGGTTAGTGTTTCCAACTCAACCCAACCCAATCCAAAAATTCTGAGATTAATTTCTAGGAACGCGTTTGGCAAATACAAAACTCAACCCAACCCAAAAATGAGAATTGATTCTTGAAAAGGTAAGAAAATGAGAAACAAAAAAAAGTTTTTTCTTTTTGTGCCAAAAAAACTGAACCCAACTTTAGGGACATGCTCGGAATTTACTGAATTATTAGTGAGTTTCTGTGTTCAACTTGTGGCTAGCTCAAAGCAAGAGTTTTTTTTTTTTTTCCCTTCGCTCTCAGTGTGTCTTCGTCGTCTCATTTCTTCGTCTTCGTCTTCCGATGAGAGCGTCTTCGTCCTTCGCATCGCCATCCTCGCCTCCTCCTTTCCTCTCCTCGCAATTGTCTTCGGAATCGTTCCTCCTCCTCCTCTTCTACCCGTCGCCGTCGTCTCTTAGCATCGGTATTGCCTCTCCTACCCGTTCACGTACCGAACTCGTCGCCATTGCCTTCGCTGAATAGGTTTCGAAGCTCAAATCGAACAAGTATCGATTTCAATTTTGTTCAGGAATTCGATTTCGTCAACGAAATCGTAGTCGTCAACGAGCTAGGGTTCAGTTGATTTCGTTTTCGTTGTTTGTCGAATCGAAATCGAAAACCATTTCATTTCGATTTCATTGTTCTGGGTTGCGAGGCTCTAATCAAAATCGAAAACAGTCGTTCTGGTTTTCATTTCATTTCGATTTCGTTGTTCGTCGAATTGAAATCGGAAATGAAATCGTTTCTGTTCAAGAAATTGATTTCGATTTCATTTTGTCTGATGTTCACAAAGAATTGCTTCTGTTCAAGAAATCGATTTCGATTTTATTTCGTCTGATGTGTTTGTTGTTTGATAATCGTTAAAGAAATTGTTCAAGAAATCGTTTATGTTTCTTGTTCATGTTTTTTTTTTTTTAATTTTTTTTTTCTCGCTTTGATTTTGGTGTGGAAACAATTCTAGGATAATATCGTTACCAAACGCGATTCTATTCCCGGAACAAAAAAAAAATTGTCGTTACCAAACGCAATTCTATTTTCGGTAGGAAACAAAATTCTCAACTCAACTCAACCTAACCCATCCCAGTTGGGTTGAGAAAAGTGGGAACACTAACCAAACGCCACCTTAGTAACCCTACATGCTCAGGCAAATGATGTGTGCATGAATTATGATGTATAAACCCAGTTTTGGATATTTCACCTTTTAGAGGGGTAAGACTTTTGAGAGAACCATCTATTTCAGTAGAAGTCAGGGTTGGAATTCAGTTTCACATTCTTTTTGTGCATAAAAGATTCTCTCGCCGTTGTTCTTTCACACATTGCTTTCAGTCTCCAATCTTCATTAAGGTTTGTACTTGTTTGTGTTTCAGCGAGAATGAATAGCTTCGATGAAAAATTGCTTATCTTAAGTGAAAGAGTAGATAATGTGTACAGGATTGTTGATAAGATGCATCTCAAAGAGGATGAAATAGTAGAAGATAGTGGGTCTGAAGAGGAATAGTAGCGTAGGGGTTATCTACTTTGTTGTTATTCCCTTTGACATTATTATTTGACTATTCATTGTTATTTACTTTTCATTAATAAAATGTCAACTTTGTTTTTTGCATTCTCCTATTATACTCATAATCTTTACTGTTATATCTCTTAGGTCCTTTGTCCATTCGATACAAAAAAGGGAGAGAAATATATGGTTTAATTTTAAACATATATTTTATAACCCCCTCTTGGCTATTTTATAACCGGAGTATGTTTTTCATGTATGCATTGATTTTCCACAATAAAAAATATGTAAATTGATGATATCATAGATCTAGTGATTGATAATGGTTAGAACTTGTTACACTCTCATCTCCATCTTTCACTACAACCATATATTTCATAATGGTTAAAAATAAGAATACAATGGATTTATTGTTTCATGAAAAGAAAAATATTATAATGATTTTTCATTGTAGTGCAGTGACTTTTTAATTAACATTGCATTTATTTTTTTTAGCGCAGTGACTTTTCAATTACTAGATTTCTCATAAAGTTATTGTAACAAGTGGGTTAGATGAGCAGTGTTTTTCAAATAGTCGATTGTTGACCAAGAAGCCTCTTATTTTTCAGTTGAGACCATGTTTTCCCGACATATCCTGAGTTTCAGTGACTTTGCCAGAATTTTTTCCCACTTATTTTTCAAATGAGACTTTTTCTTTTTCGCAACAACTTCACCGAATTTTTTTCCACTTAACTTTTAACCGAGATGCCGCCAAATTGGCTTTGGAAACGTCGGGAATTTATTTGACTTATTTCCTGATTAAGACTTTTTTCTCAGCAAAATTGTCGAAATTTCGACTATTTAGTTAAAAAAAAAAATCAATAATTTTTTATTGAAAGTTTATTTTTTCCAGCGAAATTGCCAAAAACTTCGCCTCTTTCCATTTTCTTCAGTAGAGTATTTCACTTATATTTATTAGATTTCATTAGCATTTTCATTTCTATTTGATGAGGGTGAATCCTGTTCTCGGGTCTTGACCCAAAAAAGGGATACGGGAACTAGGCCAGGAAATGGATACAAGGAGGATGACCCGAAAAAGGACGAAGCCCCAGGGCATCCTACTCACCTTGGATCAGGACATATGACCTCACCAAAGATCCTCATGTCTGGTTTAATAGTGGGGGTCCAATAGGGAGCTCGGATTGGTAGAATTCACTGAGATCTCGCACCATTAACCAACGACCACAGACTACCACGTTCACCTGAAACCAGGATTAAGAACATTAAGGGGTCTAAAAGTATCAGAATGGCCTAGCAGCCTCCTTCATATATACTGGCAACCTCCGAACTGAAAGATACATTAAATCTTACATACTTTAACACCCAAAAACCCCTGCATTTCCCTAAAGCTTATTTCCTTGCACAATATCTTAGTCTCGCTTTGGAGGGGCTTCACGGGAACAAACCCCATGTGCTTCAATGCCTTACTTTCCCTAGACCTTCAATGTTAGTTATATTACCAAGTTCATGCAAGCTCCCACAGACAGTCATTTGGTAGCAGTTAAGAGCATTGTTCTCTGTATCCAAAGAACTGTGCATCTTGTATCTCTTACAAGCCTGGTTCTCTTGCTATTTCAGCCTATATTAATGCAGATTGGGCTAGTGAGCCATCCGACCACAGATATGTTAGTGCTCTGGTTGTGTTTTTGGGATCCAAACGTATTCACAGGTTGCTAAGAAACAACCTGCCGCAGCTCAGTCTTCTACAAAAGCAAAATATCGAGCACTCGCCACTACTACTGCTCACGTCTCTTGGATTCCTATGCTATTCTGTTATCTTCACCTATATCTGCCCTCGTTTCACCTCATTTGGTGCGATAATATCTCTGCCATCTCCCTCTTTTAAAATCCCCTATTCCGTTCATGTTACAAGCGCATGGAAATTGATTATCATCCCACAGGTGTGACGGTTACTCGTAAAGATCTTGAGGTTCAGTATGTTACTAGTGAGATCAAGTTGCTGACGGTCTTCCAAAAGGTCTCACAAGCAAACTCCTGTGGTTCAATCTTCACCACCAATTTGATGGGGTGCATAAGCTAGACGCAATTCTCTCAGTTGTTGTATTATTTTGTTATAATTACTTAGAGATTAAGTAGTTAGAGGTTGTTGATCATTATTCCTAACTACTTTTGGTTCACTGCCTGAGTCTTCATTGTTGTATAAATGCTGTTGGTATGCGCTGATGAAAGAAAGTGATAGAATCTTGAGATTCGTTCTTCTCTCTCTCTCACATGGATTTTGGATTTTTCTCTTTCTATTTTTTGTTAGGTGTGCGACCAAAGTGCCACGTCGGTTAGAAGTGGGAAGGATCATGAGTTTATAAGTATGGACAATATCTCCATTCGTACGTGACCTTTTGGGTAGAGTTCAAAAGCAAAGCCACGAGGGCTTAAGCCCAAAGTGGACAACATTATACCAATATGGTGATATGTGTGGATCCATACTTATGACAGGTGGGATATGTGGGTGTACATAGTCCCTAACATTCTTCATATTCCATAGTGAGGATTGAGTAACCAGCAATTCAACTCCACAGGTTTCCTGATTTCAGTCCCAGCCTGGACGGTTTAGAGATTAATAAGATAAACCCCACTGGATTCCATTCAATCGCCCCACAATAATAGAACATTTCGCTACCTCTAAAGGAACACTTCTTTATTTGGAAAGCAAAGAATACGTATCCAGATGTACCAAACGGAATGTGGTATAATGGACTTGCACATTTTTCACTATTTTTTCAAAACGATAAAAATGCATTCATTCAAATGAGAGATATATATTTCAATTTTAAGTTATTTACGCTTTCATAATAAGGTTCTAATGGCAGTGACTGAAGGACCTGATTGGAGGCTGTTCACGTTGAACTCAATGGCTTCTCTCTTTTTAAATTCAGCATTGCAATTTGACTGCATACACTGTCTCTGTGTGATTCCGTTCTCGAAATCCTGATTAGAAAACAATCAGATTGATAAATTCGTTTGAAGAGAAAAATGCTAAAAGGAATTCAAATTCAAGTAAGATAATCATAAATTAAAACATTAATCTCTGTCTAACCACATACTTTGCAAATCTGTTCGAAAGTGGAAAGGAGTAATTCCAATGCTTCGTCACTGGTTGCGTCCATTTTTGTTCCAGTGAGCTAGGTTTCTCTCTCTCTCTCTCTCTCTCACACACACACACACACTGAATTGCTGGTATTTATACGTCTGCGATGGGAAAAAGAAAAAAAAAAAGTTAATTTCATTCATGGTAAGATTTTTATCCATATTTCACATAAGGGAGAATTATATTTTAAACCCTACAGGTATCGACATTTTTCTAATTGATCCCTTTTCGTTTGGACGTTTCATTTTAAACCCTATAGAAGAATGTTTTTATTTGGTTCTTCCGTCAGAAATTCCATCCAAACAAAATGAATTTTGAGGACAAATTTATCATTTTACATTTGTTCATTTTTTTAATTAATCTTTAATTTTTTTTTTCTTCTTTGATTTCTCTCCTGCTCAACTCTCTCTCTCTCTTCCTCCCTCTCTCTCTCTCCAGCTCAACTCTCTCTCTCCCGCTCAACTCTCTCTCTTTCTCTTCCTCCCTCCCCCTTTCTCTCTCCCGCTCAACTCCTTCTCTTATCACAATCAACATAACAAGGGGTGTAATACCCCTTGTTTTTCACAGGGGGAAACGCCCCCTGTAATAGGGGGGGTTGTTTCAGGGGGTGAAAACACCCCCTGTTTTGGGGGTGTTCACCCCCACAGGGAGGAGAAGAAGAGAAAAAGAGAGTGGGATAGAGAGAGGGGGAGGAAAGAAGAAAGAGAGAGGGGAAAGAAGAGGGGAGGAGGAAGAGAGAGAGTTGAGCGTGAGAGAGAGTAGGAAAGAAAAAAGAAAATTAAAAAAAAAAATCATTAAAAAATTAAAAATGTGTAAAAAGACTATTTTACCCCTCTATTCCGTTAGATTTGATAAATTTTTTGACAGAAGGACCATTTAAAAATATGTTGATACGTAGAGGTTTAAAATGAAACGTACAAACGAAGAGGGACCATATAGAAAAATGTCAATACCTAGAGAGTTTAAAACGTAATTTTCCCTTCACATAAAGGCCCGTCTAATCATACAGATCGGATCTCCCATATCATTGCAAATTTGCAACTAGCACATAACTTATATCAGAAGACACAAACTAAAAAAAGATTTTACTTTAATATATTCTGGTGATTTTGAGTGTTCACATTCAAACAATTTTAGTGATTGATGTCCAATTCAAGTGACCACGTAATACCATCTCCACCCCCATGTCCCATCCAACTACTTCTGAAAAATTAAATTTCGAATTTATAAATGATTTTGTGGTGGCAGGTAACTAGCAGGTAGTAAATCATTAGAAAAGTTGCAATTTTTTTGGTGAAAAGTTACAGGTTTGGATGACAAAATTACAAGTTACTTTTACAAGAATTATTTGAAAAATTACAAATTACAAATTTGCAAGCTCATTTTAAATAAGTTGCAAGACAAAAAATTTTGCTGGTACCTAGTTCATTGTAACATATTTAGAAATATTAAGAGTTAATTTGTAAAAAAATAAGTTATTCATTTGCTATTAAGTTTATTGTGTTAATGATATCAACATTCAATATGTAATTTGAAAATTGAAGTGTCCAATTGGACGATTAAATAAGTAGAATATAAATTGAATAAATATTATCTATTATAAAAATATTAGGAGCTCATTTGTAAAAAACTAAGTTATTCAATTGTTATTAAATTTATTATGTTTCTGATATCAAAATTCAATGTGTAATTTAAAAATTAAATCGTCCAATCGGATGATTAAATAAATAGAACATAAATTGAATAATTTTTTTTTTTTATTATATGAACGTCTTTAATTGAAAAACATATGAAAATCCTAAACCTTGAAGCCTAAACCGTAAACCCTAAATCATGAACCCTAATTTCAGGGCCATTTCTTCATTGGTTGAACAAAAATAGATTATTTGTACTAATTTTGGTATGATTGAACGATTGAGAGGTAATTTATATATAAAAATTTAAGATTGTTTGATGTGTCACATGATAATTTCACAATCAAATTATGTAACTTTTCAATTAACACAACTAATTATAATATAAATTGAAAATTTTTCATAAATCAAGACTTATTAGAAATATTAGCAGATAATTTATAAAATTTTAGAGGTTAAATTAAGAAAACAAAAATTATATGGTTAATTTATGTAGATAAAATATAAAAAGATAAAAATGTCACGTAAGATAAAGGGTGTTTGTGCTTAATTTAATTACTTCACTCAAATGTAATACAAGTTCCAAACCCAAAAAGTCTCGCTCCTTCTTTCAACCTATGGTTAGTGTTTTATCTCCTATTCCAATCAAATTCTACCAAAACCTCCAAATTCAAATTGATGGCTCCTAAGAAATTAAGAAGATTAGCGAAAAAATACATGGTTAACCATACAACCGAAGGTTTTGCAGATGGTGTAGTGTCGGAGACAATGGCGGTTACGCATGAGAGGCATATCGCAGTCCTCATGGCTATTGCGATAGATGGTGTGACTGCTCCATATGCAACTGAAGGTGAGGCTCAAACGCCTGCCCTAGGAGACAACTCCTATCCAAGAAGGGTGAAGAAGACGGTTGTGAAGAAAGATGATAGAAAGTTCTTCCAAAATGATGCAGCTCGACAACGATATGTTCGTTTCTTTGCTTCTCAAACCATGAAATTTTAAAGGGACCTAAAATTTGAAGAGGGTCCTTTTAAAAATCTAATGTTAAAGTATTTAGAAGTCCAATGCATTAAAAGTTTAAGCAAATTTTTTGCTGTGGTCTAATTATGTTTTTATCATTAAAAAACTAGAGATCCCCAATGAAGTTGGAAAATATTATTTTGATTCTGAAATTGATTTGCACTGTGCCCTAGAGTTGTTGAGCCAAGACATGTACAGGGCCTTAACAACACGATCATTAGACGGGGGTCCCTAATTTATACCAAACTTAGACCACGTGTATGCCTCTTTCACCAATATGCAAAAGATAATTTGATGCCTTGGAAGAAGGGCACCGCGATATTGTTAAGTACATCGACCTTATGGTGTTGTTGATTTTATATGTTGTACTAGGTTTTCAGTACCTTACTTGATTTTGAAACAAATGGCCAAAATAGTTAGCAACGTAGAGAAGATCCTTGTCCTCCGATTCTCAAGATTATTGACTAAAATATTTCAATATTTTGGTCTGTCTCTAGAGGAAGAGAAGTGTAGTTGCCCTAAGAGTTGCATTGATGAAAGGACTTTGAAGAAGATGAAAATTGAAAAGAAGGATGTGAAGAAACTTGATGAAAAGACGTGGTTTGAATTAGAAGAGCTTGATGAGTTAGATTTTACATCTCGTCCCACGCGACCTAAAAATGATTTAGCCTATCGGTTGGGGAGATTGGAAAGGACGACCGAGGATGGATTCGCACGACTTTTAGAATGGTTAGCTCATATTGATCAAGAATTTGGGGACCTTAAAAATAAAATGAATTCACTAAATATCGTTGACATTTGGATGACTGACACTTTGACAGAGGATTTATGGTAAGCAATCACACTTCTATAACTATTTTAGGTGGTATTATGTTTTTTTAAGTAAGTGCTATTTGTTTAAAGTATTTATGAATTCTTGGTTTGCTTCGTAGTAAACATCCATAAGTAAAAGGGGGAAATAAATGAATAAAAAATCAAAAGTATATGGTTCTGAGAAATACTCATATTGGAAACAAGAGAGGATTGAGAATCTATCGATAAGTTTGCCTGTCGCCACGATATCTTTTCTTTTCTTCCTATAATACCTTGTTTTGAGCTAATGTGGATAAAAATACATGTTGTAGCAGTAGTAGTGATAATGATAATGATGATGATGATGATAAAAGCACCCATGTTTCCATAGAAAAATTAGTTATTTTTCACACATCTTTTTGCAAAAGTAAAGTTTTCCTTGTAAAGAAGGATCTATTTATTTTAAAATAAAGAAAATAGACTCCAAAATTCAAGCAACTTGAAAAATATTATGAGTCAAAAGAGTTTTTAAATGATCTTCTTGAAATAAACAATTTTATATCTAAAATGAATGTGCATTTTAGGTTAACATTGTTAAGATACATCTATGATCACATGATTGTTAGTCCCTACCCAAGGAATCTTAATTGAAAATTTCACTTACTCTTTTATCCTTCTCCTCATCATTAGAAGTAATCCTCAATAACCAACAACATGTAGCTCAAGTGGTAAGGCACATTTGAATTAAAGCAGTTGAGGGGCCTCTGCAAGGTCAGAGGTTCGAGTCTACAGAAAAGCAATTGTTGGGAAGGGCAGCCACACAACCCAAACGAGATAGTCTTTCACCTTGTGTGGGTAGGAAGACACTCCTAGTATACAAAAAAGGAAAAAAAAAGAAGTAAACCTCAATAGAATATCCAATCACTCACCAGACTTATAATTGGGAGAGTACTCTTAGCATGGGGTGCGAGACATTGATGGTATGAAAATGTTTGCAAACAATCATTGGGTCTTAAAGTGATTTGAAATAGGTTTTAATCTTCTGTGAAGGCTCATATTGAAAAATAGTTTTTTAGGGAATAAGATGATATAAAAAATTAACCAATCCTTGATGTCTTCCATTAAAAATCACTTATGGTGCTTAAAGTGATTCATGTGGTCATAAGCGTTTCAAAGGCGAATCCATTATCTGCTCAATAATGTCATAAAATTATTACTTGACCTATTCAGTCAACCAAAATACATGGATCCAAGTTCAGTGAGGTCTTCAAACAACTCAAATAATGGTATTGAATGAACCCGGGCCATTCGATCAAAAAATAGTTGACCCTATGTTCCTGGCTTATGTCCTAATCGATCGACTGAATCAAGTACAACAATCGATGGTTCATGTGTAGAATCCTATCCTTTACAATTCTGGAATGTCCAGTCGATCAACCTAGGACCATACGGTTTACTGACTTATGAGGAACAATTTCTTAATCCTTTTGTAAGGTCATTATTTTTCCCACTTTTTGTGTTCTCCTCTAAAAATCCCTATTCCCCAATGCTAGAACCCATTTTACCTCTCTCTCCACCTTGCTATTTGTAAGATAAGGGTCAAATCTGTAGCTATTTCCTATTTCTGCTCCTCCAAGGGTGTCTTGTGTGCATTTTTTTTGAGTCCCCTTGTGCTCATCAGCAATTTGGTGAGTTTCTTTATATTTGTTCTCCTAAATCTTGTTCATTTACAACATGTTTGGTTGAGCGGAATCGGAGCGGAATGAAAAAGTATGGAATTAAATTTTATTAGAGATGGGATGGAATCAAATCCAACCTAATGGAATCAAATATTAAATTACAAATGTCCATTCCCAAAAGCCTACCTTAATATTTATCCCGGGCAAGTCTACTAATATATATATATATATATATATATATATATATATATATATATATATGTTGGCCCAAAGAGCTACCCAAGAGAGGGGTGAATTGGGTAGTTATTAAAATTAAATAATTAATTCCTTTAAACACAAATAATCAGTTTATCTAAATAGATTATTATCTTTAAACGCAACGGATATATGTTTAATACTAAGTGCATACCCAAGTATAAGATAGAAAATAAATCAATGCAGTAGATAACGATATATCCTGGTTTGGTCAAACTAGTCTTGCCTACGTCCAGTCCCCCGAGCTCTACGGAGATTCGTAATCCATTAAACCCCTGATTCTTTTTCCAGGTATGAACCAAACCCTTACAATCTCGATTCTTTTTATAGGCTCAAAATCAATCTTTACAATTATCATTTTTCCAGGCTCAGGAAGAACTCTATCTTTTTACTAGGCTCAAGATTAACCTAATTTTATTACATGAAGAATCAAAGCCTAATCATTTTAACAAGCTAAAGATCAAACCTACTACTCTCTCACACTTTTAAACTTATCATTTTCTCAGGTTTAGGAAGAACCTTTATAATCACTCAATTCTATTATAGGGAGACTCAAAACCTAATTCGTTTCAAGGGAAAGAATAACCTAACCTTTTTGCAGAACAAAGATTAATCCCTAATCGTTTTCAAAGAAAAAAGATCGAAACCTAGCTACCCTGACTAGACATCGTTCCAAACGTGTTTAATTCACTCACACTCACAAATACAAAAAATATGAGTTTCTTCTCACAAGGAGTTTCTACCACCTCAATACGAATATACTCAATTAATGTCCCGAATAATTACTACGTGATAGATACAATGTGAGGCAATTTAAATCTGATTAATAAATAATGTAGTTCGCATAAATTTAGCATGTCATCAGATAAATAGGCAAAAATCGCTTAAAAAGATTTTTAGACTTTTAAGTTAAAAAATGATTTTTCTAACAATCATAAACCAAGTAATTAAGATAAATATAACTTTAAAGTAACTAATAAAACTTGTAAGTATCTCACCGAGAAAACACTTAAGACAATAATGGAATAGCAATTGGAACCCAGATCGGTGATGCCAAATAACAAGCGTTTTAGATTAAGAACTTATAGCAAATCTCTCGTAAAAATCTCAGTGTAAATCTCACTCTTATAAAAGCTCAAGCTGATGTTCTTGATGTACCAAACTCAATTCTGGCAGTTCTATACTAATAGACCAATAACTAGCTCTCCAACGACTAATTTTTCAAAGATATGCCATAAAATAACACTTTGATATCCCATATATCAGTTCCTTTCATCTTAGGTATACTTCACTTAAAAATAATTTTCAAATCTCTTATTTAAGTCCACAAAACTATTCTTAATTTAAAACCATAGAAATAGGAAATATTAAAATAATTTAAATTAGGAGAATCTCAAAATATATGAATTATATGGATAGTTTTTGACCAAGAGATTAAATCAGTCAAAATATTTACTAAACTAGTCGGTTGACTGGACCCCGCCCTTGGTCGATCGCCCAGTACCAAGGCTTAATATAGCCATTGGATTTAAGCTCTGTCGGTTAACCGATTTGATTAGTGGGCATCCAATTCTCTCCATTTCATCTACTGGCTCATTTGGTTGACGGTCCCTCTTCATTCGGTTGACCGATTGGATTATTGTACTCACTTCCTTACCTATTTTAGCTACTGTTTCAAATGGTTAACCAATTATTTTTCTCGATTGACCGATTGGATTAGTAAAACTCCGTTTTAACTCCCAAAATTCACTGTTTTAATTAATCAACCAATTGTTTTTCTTTATTGATCGAATTGACCCCAAAACACAACTTTTTATGCTTTAAAACATATTTTTTTTCTTCAATTAGGCCGATTATCAAAATCATTTCATATAAGGAGCACATACAATAGTTGTTTTCACCTATTTTTCTTCAGCGTCTTCAAAACTCGTCATATATTCATCATGTTTATCTTGCACCCTTTATGTCTTCTTTATCAAATCTTCTTCTTACTCAAATGTATGAAACTATAAATCTGAAATACTCGATAAAACCATTAGTTCCACAAAAAACATAAATACTTAATTGTTCATCAAAACCTTGGATTCAACAATATATATATTGATGAGGATATTTTTGGGCACCTCTGAGTCAACACTTGGGACCTAACCACGTGTCCGTCATCATAGTGACAGGAAGGCATTCTGGAATCCACAACGCCACTCTAGAGCATACGCCGACCACGATTCCTTCCTGGAATCTCATTTGCACCCAGAGAGGAATGAAGAGCCCTACAGGGACGTGCCGCTCTGAGATGTGCGTCGTGCCCTAGACGATCAGTTCTAGGGACTCAGTCATTCATCTTGACCAACCTCCTTCCACCTTGTTTCTTCTCTAGGACTCCATGGATCTCTACTCTCCTCCACCAGCTTACCATCACAGGCCTGACAAAGGCCCGTGGGCTTCGCTAAATGGGCCCAAAAGCCCAAGCCCAGCGGTTATCACCTAAACGCCTCGAATTATCGGCTAAACACAGGGTTTTAACAAATTAACCGTGTTTAGCTCCGACTAATCATCTCCAACTCTTATATATATCGGGGGCTATACAAGCCCGAGGTGAGCTTGAATACGCTTGACATTACGCGTGAGTTCATTTGTTTACTTGTTGTATTGCTGTACCTTTTTTCTCTGAGCATTGATTACTACGCCAGAGGGGCTTCACTGGGACAAATCCCGGTCTGAGCCTTCTGCAAGTATACTCCCTGAGGAATATGACTCTAGAAGTAGCAGGTTAATCCTCATAGGACCTAACACAACTCACGTGAAGAATTTTCAACCGACGACTCCACTTCAGCAAGAGGACCCACCTGTTATCCAATTGGATAATATTTGAAATGTGTACCAGCTTTATGCATCGACACACACACACACACACACACACATATATTAATGTATTAATCGGAGTAAAACTCATTTATAATCATTTTTTTAATAATCTATTATTAGATAGATAATCAAAATTGATATCTAAAGGGCATTATGTGAATTTTACTATATTTTACTATTCCATTTATTTTCTCATTTCATAACAATCAAACAAAAGAATGAAAAGTGATCCCATTGACAAATCCATTCTATTTATTCTCTCATTTAATTCATTTTCCCATTCAGTTCCACCTTAATTCCATTCCATCCAGCCAAACGAGCCATTAAGTTATATTAGGAATATTTTCGTGTTTGTATTAGGCATTAGTCTTATATTTGTACTATTATTCTTGTCCTAGTATAATCCTTAGGGGTTAATGCCTAGTTTTCTTGTGTCCTTCATCATAGTTGTATTTTATCTACTATTGCACACACTTACGGCTCATTTGGTTGGATGAAATGGAAACGGGGTGGAATGAAATGAGAGAAGAAATAGAATGAGAGAATGAATTGAATGAATTTGTTAATGGAATCACTATTCCATTATCTTATTTGATTGTTATTATATGTTTAAAGGAATGTAATTGAATAAAATAATACTCTTTTACATATCAATTTTGATATCAACTTCATTCACAAATAGACCTAATAATAATTTATTTTGAAAAAAAGGACTACAAAATATAAGTAATATCTAATGTGGAAAATGTTCAAAATTCACCAACAATTAAAATCGTTTTGGGAGCATAAATAGATTTTTTTCTCAAATATTTATTTTTGTCTAGGAATAGAAATATATTTTTTGTTCTAAGATTTCCACTTCCATTTTTTATATAATTTTTTTTATTCTCAAATTTCTATCTTTGATTCAGAAAAATAATTAGATTTTTCGTCCTTTGATTTTTGTTTCTATTTATGGAACATAACATATTTTTTGTTCTCAAATTTATGTTTCTGTTCTAGGAACATGAACTTATTTTTTTGATTTTTATTTTTGTTCGAAATATAAGTTTATGAACAAGAAAATATGTTTTTGTGTAGGAAACATAAACAAAAATTTGGAAACAAAAAATACGATTCTATTTCAAAAAACAAATCTATTAATTCCATTTCCGAAACAAAAACAGAAGATTAGAAAAAAAAAATCAATTTTGTTCTTCAAAATAAAAATATAAAATTGAGAACAAAATATTTTGTTTCCATCATTTAATGAATTTTTTTTTTATTCAAATTAATATAGCACTAAATTGATAAAATTAATATATAGGAAATATTGAAGTCATTTTTAAATTGAGAATTATAGGCCAAAGTGAGATGAGGTATTTTAGGTGTAACCTGTAAAAAACAAAACCCCTACCATAGACTATGAAATTTGATTCCGCATGGAGTCCAATTTCATAATTTTCCATTCCAATGGAATCAATTTTTTGATTTCATTGGACAACCAAACGAATGAATCGAAATCGAGGATGGAATTGCAATTCCATTCCACCCCCATTCCGTCTAACCAAACGCATCATCACTGTCGTTATTAAAAAACACTCAACAAATAAATCTACCAAGGTTGATTCAAGTAGAAAGTGAGGATGAGGCTCTCGTAAGAGCCGAGGACCCCAATTTTGAAAAATATAGATTTATATCTAACTAAAATTAGGCTAGATTTGATGATAACCAGTCCAAAATAATGGTCGTGTCAGTCTCCAAGTTGAATTGTTGGTTCTTTTGAGTGAAAGAATCGATCTCTTTACTCCCTTCCAATACCTAGGATGGAATCAATTTCTCAGAATTTCTACATTGCAATATAATGAGTGTGTTTACACATTCGATGCAAACTTTCAACAGATAGATAACACTTAATTTTCTCATGTCCAAGTGGTATAAATCCAATTCAGTAAGGACTCTTTCTCTACCCTCTTCAATGTACCTCGATGAGTTGTATTCTTCCAAAATAATAATATCTGGCTTCCTTATCACATTGATTTCTCCCTCACTTAAATCAACCAAACTCTTTTCAGTCAAGAAAATCTGGCTAGCACTGCTGGAAATCTGTCACTAGTCAGTAAACTATTTCATTCCATAATTATGTACTCACTCACTCCCCGTAGTGGTAATAGTGCCATAATCACGGAGTTTGATGCATACCTTCTGCGTTGCTTTGTAAATTGAGTTTGAATTGATCTTCTTACTCTAATAGTAGAACACATGTATTAAGCTTGAATAGTGGAAAAAGAGTAGATGAATGAATGCGTATCATATTCATCATCCATGCATTACAAGCTGATCCCCCTCAGGCACAGAAGACGATTTATTTGTAGTATTCTGCTAGCTCTTCTTTAACTAGTGCATTATGCTAGCTCTCCTTCTTCTTTAATCAATCGAATGCCTATCTTTCAAGACAGATACTATTACCATTTCTCGGCCTAAGGACTGCTAATGAGTGAGAGTCTTCCTCGCCATGTGAAAAGATCTCTTTTTATGCTCGAAATCGTCTGGTATGGACTTCGATTATCTAACTGATAGGATCGTCCGCTGAAGGCTAGAGATCAGACCCTTCGTCGCAAAGAACGTATTTGTCCACAACCCGGACAGTTCACTTTCGAACATTGACAACCTAAAAGGTGACATCTGGCTAGCGACTTCCGAAAACCTAGCTATATATATAGCTAAGCTAAAAGATGAAAACAAAGTTGTAACAAAATAAAAAACTAAGCTACCTCCTAACAAACTTAGCTAACATAACTAACTTCAATAACATGGACTACCAATTAGGTTTAGGAAATAATGTCCCTACATTAAGGAATATCCTCACTTATCTCTTCCAATTCTTTGAGGTCCCCACTCATCTTGAAAGTATCTAATCAATCATAAGACATTTTAATTGAGTATTCACCATTTTAAATTTTTTGGGAATAACAGATGCAACATCAAATTTATGTTTAAGCATGAACGTCTGTGTAAAGAGAGTAGAATCATCAACTAAAGTAGTAAAATATTGACAATCACCATATGAAGGAACACTATATGGACCCCATATATCATAATGTATGAAGTCAAAAAGAGATTGTGACAAATGATTATGTAATTCAAAAGCTAAACGCCTTTGTTTAGCTAAAAGACAAATGTAACAAGGTCCTTTTTTATGAAATTGAGAAACATCAACATGCAAACGATTTTTCAACAAAAGCAATCATTTTGGAGACAAGTAGCCCAGTCGATTGTGCCAAACATGAGCAGACACATTATTAACAAAAAAACCAACTTTTGAATGTAAAGAAACAATACTAGTAGCTTTTTTGGCAATATCAAAAACCTATAATCCGTCTAATTTTTCACCTTTGCCAATCATCATCTTGTTGATGTCCTGAATAATAAATAAATCATGAAGAAAACTTACTGCCAGTTGCGTATCTTCAATCAAGGCACTGATGGACAACAAATTGAACTTAAATTGAGGTACATATAGAACATTTTTTTAGGATCATAGTTAAAGTCATTTATATTTCATATTATAGTTAAATTCAACTAAAAACTAAGGAAAAATTACAGGGTGATCTCTGGTAGCGATTATTTTGCAACATCGCAAGTGTACATGTCAAGTTTTAATAGTATAAGATGAGTAAAGTATCGTATCCACATGGATTGGTTTAAATCATCGCTAAGTACTGCAATTATTATAATCTAACTTTATTTAGGCGTCCTAATTTAAGGTATGCAAAAATAAGACTAAAACAAATTTAAAATCACAAGTAAAATAAAATATGGACTTCTTATGCACAATTGTTCTAGACAACACTTTGCTAAACGATGCTAATCCAATTCAAGCTTGTTAATTAAATTTATGCCCAATCATTAACCATGGGTGTCTAAATTAATCTTACTTCCACCTCTCGAATGCCAAGTAAGATAATTTGTATAATTATTCGAATTAACATCTCTGTTCAATTCAACTAATTATCTAATCCTTAAGTCTCACCCATCAAACGGCTACCTAAATTATGTTAGCCTCTCGTACTCAATATAATAAGGGTTGTATTTCTCCGATCTCAATATGCAAGATTATCATCTCTCGAATGCCTAATCATATGCATCTATGATATCTAATTTACCTTTCGCATAAATTAGCAAATACGCATAAAGAAATACAAATGATCAAAATATGAAACCCAATTAACAAAATCTTAAAGTTTTAAGGCATAGTTCATACAAAGCTATTAAAATCCCCCTAGATAGAAACTTCAACTCAACATAATAGAATCCAAGCTAATTGGTAGCACGAAATTACGTTGCTACTTTCACCGCAAGTGTACGGGTCAAGTTTTAGTATATATTGAGAAGAGTAGGGATTGTCGTATCCATATGGATTGGATTAGATTATCGTTGAGTACCGCGATTATCATAACTTAACTTTATTTAGGCGATAAAAAAAATAGGTTTTAATAATAATTATAAACTAAACTAATTAAACTAATTATACTAATATACTAGTATGATGTTTATGGGAAAATAGTGCCTAGGGATTAATTTCGTTCACTTAAACGTGTTCGTTTCAATCTAGTTTACATTAACAACATTCCAATCTATTAGACAATCTAGGTATTGAAAACTCATTCACTACCTCTCCCGAGTGTAAAGTGAATAAATATGTGACTTCGTGTCAACGCCGAAATCCTCCTCGAGTGTCTATATGACACTTGGTCACATGAGTCTCATCCCAACCTCATGGATTGCATACTTTCTAATGCCCTCCCGAGTCATTAGATCATCACGTTGTGTTTAAATCCTAGTCCGAATTCGGGGTTACCTCTCCCGAGTGTCAAACTTTGTATTCTTCGTATTCTCAATGTATCATAACAAGCATATAAACGTGGAAGAACGGTAAACACAATCGAATAGACAAGAACAACCGTTAACAAAACATCGATTTTATACAAACAACGTTTTCATGAAGTACATCGCTCCCTAGAAATATATGTTTAGCTACACATGGCCAGAGCCTTATAAACAACTAGAAACAAGCTAAACATATATAAAACAACCAACCAAACTAAAAAATAAAAGAGAGAAACAAGGAGACTAGCCGTTATCCGAAAAACCGACGCTAAAATCGCTCCGAAAACGTTTTCTCCTCTTGGCCTTAATGATCTTCTCTTGGTTGGATGTGTCTTGGAGCTCTCAAGGCTCCCAAAAACGTTACTTTTGTGTTTGGGGGAGAAAAGATGATATTTATAGGATCCAAAATTCAACAAAATATCCTAAAATATCTAAATTGTCTACTATCGGATCGTTGTAGCGGTGGGAAAGTTAGTAGGGTTACTGCAGGATGACCGTTACAGCGGTGGTTTCACCACTACAGTGGTGGAGCTCTCTATATTTTGACCGCTACAGCGGGGGAAATACAACAATTCTCTGTACTTTGACTGCTGCAACGGTGGGCTGTATGTTTTAAACTTATATCATTTTGCTCGTTTTCCCACCGTTCTTCCACCGACTTGCTCGTTTATGGACCGTTTTCGTCATTTTTCGCCCCAAACACCTAATTTCTACATAAACAAATAAAAACATATTAAAACATATTAAAACGCTATAAATATACTCGAAAAGTACCAAAATTGATTTGGGAATAAATAGATAAATTACACCTATCAAATACCCCCAAATTTAGAATTTTACTTGTCCTCGAGCAAAACACTCACACTAAAATAAAAAAACACAACTAAATTAACTAACACAAAAACTAAACACGAATAAAAACACAAACAACCTAAACATAACGATATGCGAGTTTTGAATTCAACTATCGACCAAAATATTTTTCCCTCAACAACCCCCAATCATATCGAGTTCAGGACTAAAACGCACCATGTGATGTTCTAGAATTTTGACATTCAATAATGGTAAACGCCATTCTAGATCATTTCAACGTGTGTGTGTGAAACTCAATAATATAACTATCCAACAACCGGATTGAATTATCCACCAACGAAACTCATGACTTTAAACCGATAAGGATTAGGATTTCCATACGCCTGATTGGGTTTCACTCTCCACTAATGTGGGCTAAGCATTTCAAAAAGATCAGTAGGACTTGGTTCGGTTTGGAACATCTGGCCAAGGGTATATCGAGAATATAAAACAGGTTAACGTTGTTAACTTAACGACACCCAAGGCACAACGCTTGGCACAAAATCACTCTTAAACCCCCATAGATAAATTTGAAACAACTCTGAATATACATTTAGAAACGTCATACTCATTTGTCAAAAGAAACGGAAATTGAACTATATTTACATATGTTTTTTTTAACATACCACACTCCCAAACTTATTCGATTATTATAATTTCATGGGTATGGTTAAAACAAAAGAAAAATGACAAGTGAGAACTAGAATACCGAACCAATCAAAAGTTTGCCCTAAACCCAACCGCTCACTTCAAGTAGCATACACGAATGTTAACTTGATTCACTCAAATTGTGCATTCGGTTCAACGATATAGGTTTGGAAAGAATTTAATTGGCCAGGGTATTTGTTATGTGTTCTGAATTGAAATGACATTATAGGCTTCGACAGGGTAACGGGGGATAAATATATAGCATGGCAAGCTTTAAAGGCTCAAGCGAATCAAATGAATGCCTAAATCACATCTCTTGAAATACCTCGCCTATGATTTTGCCTCAAATTTCCCCCAATCAAGTTCTATAAGCCCTTAAATTGTCATAAATTTGGCTAATAGATAATCGGTCTCAAATCAATTGAATAACTATACATTGAGTCTACGTGCTCGTGCAAATTAGGATCCACAATAACTTTCACCAAAACGACATACCAAGCACACAAAACACACATGAATGGGCATTATCCTTAACCTTGAAAATAACTAGGGCATAATATCATCATTGGGTAATGGCCCAGATGAACTTAAAACTCAGCACACAACAACAACAACATAATCACATTTACACTAAACTAACAAACATGCAAATATTAAACTAAGCAACATTTAAACTTAAACTACATTACTGACAAAAAGAACACATACTAACATACTACACATCACCCCCAAACTTAAAATAGGTAGTATCCACAACGACCCAATCATCGTTCTCAATAATAGAAATCAAGCATGCCGATGAAGGGGGTTTAGAACACGTACCTGGGATGCGAGACAATCTCGCCTCCGAATAAAGTCAGCAGTGATGGATTTAATTTATTTTAGACTTGGATTTTCTCCTAAGAAGTGCTTGGTTTAACGTCCTCAGCCTGACACAGATAATTGCTCGTCAAAGAGCGGCTTTTGCCCGTAGTATGTGTCATACAACACCACATACAGGTCTTGATTCTGAACGCCATTAAGACTGGAGAGATTTGGCATTATTCGGCTCGTACTCTCAACGTGACTCATTGTCGGCTCATGTGCTTGGTAGGCATGAAAGAACGGAGCTGAAGGCGGCGAAGAACAAGTGAGCCACATCGAATCCTTATAAATGTGATCGTCTTTGATCGGTGGTGGCAACACTTAATGGATCTCAAATGATGGATAATCACAAGTGTTGTCTTGTGATTTTGCATCGTCTTTGAACTGATCCAAGTTTTTCACGCTTGTTTCTGGTTCCATATGGTGGCTTTCAATGCATGTGGCATATGTGTCTCTCAGTGCCACCATTTCTGACTCAGCCTCAATGAAGCTAACAAGCTGACCGATTTGAATCTCAAGAGACTTTACGATCAAATCAATTTCAGCACAGATCGTCTCAATATTGTCAAGACGATCCTTATACTTGTTGAGCCGATCATTTGTCTCCCTCTAAAAAGCCTGAGTCTCTCTCCCCCATAAATTCAGCTAACATTTCCTCCAGGGTGGGGGAAGACTCCTCTTGTTGGTTCGGGGTGTCAATCCATGGCGTCGAAACGGTGGAACAATTCCTCAAGCTTTGGTAGCTTGTTGAATAATTTCAACTCTGAAAATCAAGCTCCGCTATGTCTTCCAGTACCCAATAAGCTTCGTCTGCGGTTAGTTGGTTGAAAGAGGTGGTACCGTTTCCTCCTTCAACCCACGTTCTGGTTGCGACTAGTAACCCATCGAGAAAGTTCAGCAGTTGACACTCCCTCAGGAAACAATGATTGGGGAGCCGAAATAACAGCTCTTTGTATCGATCCCAAGCATAATAAAACGGCTCGAAATCCTGTTAAAAGAAATGCAATAATACTGTTAAAAGAAATACAATCTTCAAGTACCCTACATGAAAAACAAAACTACAAACAAAATTATAAACAAAATAAATGCCTAAATTAAAATCAAGTTATTTACTCACAATATCAACAGCAATCTAAAAACCAATCCAAGGCAACGGCGCCAAAAACTTGGTAGCGCGAAATTACGTCGCTACTTTCACCACAAGTGTACGAGTCAAGTTTTAGTAGAGATTGGGAAGAGTAGGGGTTGTCGTATCTACATAGATTTGATTAGATTATTGTTGAGTACCGTGATTGTCATAACCTAACTTTATTTAGGCGATAAAAAAATAGGTTTTTATAATAATTATAAACTAAAGTAATTAAACTAATTATACTAATATAATAGTATAACGTTCATGGGAAAATATTTCCTAGGGATTAACTTCGTTCACTTAAATGTGTTCGTTTCAATCTAATTTACATTAACGACATTCCAATCCATTCGACAATCTACGTATCCAAAACTCACTCACTATCTCTCTCGAGTGTAAAGTGAATGGATATGTGACTTCGTGTCAACGCCGAAGTCTCATTCGAGCGTCTATACGACACTTGGTTACATGAGTCTCGCCCCAACCTCACAGATTGTATACTTTCTAATGCCCTCCCGGGTTATTAGATCGTCACGTTGTGTTTAAACCCTAGTCCGAATTCGGAGTTACCTCTCCCGAGTGTCAAACTCTGTATTTTCAATATATCATAACAAGCATGTAAACATGGAAGAACGGTAAATACAATCGAATAGACAAGAACAACCGTGAACAAAACATCAATTTTATACAAACAAAGTTTTCATGAAGTACATCACTCCCTAGACAATATATGTTTAGCTACACATGGACAGAGCTCTATATACAACTAGAAACAAGCTAAACATATATAAAACAACCAACCAAATTAAGAAATAAAAGAGAAAAACAAAGAGACTAGCCGTTATCCGAAGAATCGACGCTAAAATCGCTCCGAGAACGTTTCCTCTTCTTGGCCTTGATGATCTTCTCTTGGTTGGATGTGTCTTGGAGCTCTCAAGACTCCCAAAAACGTTACTTTTGTGTTTAGGGAAGAAGATATGATATTTATAGGATCCAAAATATCAACAAAATATCCTAAAATATCTAAACTGTCTGCTGTCAGATCGCTGCAGTGGTGGTTTCACCGCTGTAGTAGTAGAAATGCAGCAACTCTCTATATTTTGATCGCTGCAGCAGTGGGCTGCAGGTTCTGAACTTATATCTTTTTGCTCGTTTTCTCACCGTTCTTCTATCGACTTGCTCGTTTGTGGACCGTTTTCGTTCTTTTTCACCTCAAACACTTGATTTATACATAAACAAATAAAAACATATTAAAACGCTATAAAAATACTCAAAAATTACAAAAATCAGTTTGAGAATAAATAGATAAATTGCACCTATTACTAATCTTTTTAAGAAATTCATGAATGCAAACATGTTCAATACAATATCACAAATACAAAATTCAATAAATCTTAGGGTGAGAGAAAGGAAGAAAAAACTACTTTTTATAGAGAGGAGCTTCAAATTTTCAATAATCTTTAATAGACTTCAACTCAAACTTCCTCTCTAGCATTTATACTTTCAATTGTGTTCTCTTATCCAAAAATATCTCAAAATCGCTTCACCAATGGTGTTTTATCTCCAAAATTCTCCACCCCTAGGGTTTGAGGCATAAGCTTGTAAAAATAGGGCTCAAAAGGTCTTGTATGCATTTTAGGGCTACATCGGGGCTTTTATCCCATTGCAACGCGAAGTTTTTTACCTGTTGGGACATAACATTCACGTTGCAGTGCACGTTTTCGTGCTGTAGTGCGCGATTTTTGAATTATGATCATAACTTTCTTGTTCAAACTCTGATTGAGGTGATTCAAAAGGCTATGGAAAGCTACGAAATATATTTACAATTTCTATGTTTTGAATATTTCCAAAATCAAATTGCATCATAATCATAATCAGTTTTGAAGTCACTACACTTACACTAATAACAAACCATTCCAACTCAATTCACCTCATTTTTATCACATTTTCACCTTTTCACTCAAATATTTGTAATTCCTACAAAACAACACAAAAATATATCATATTAACAAAAATGCTTAAAAACTCACAAATATTTAAATCTAAAAGTACTTGATTTGTTGATAAATAAACCACTCATCAAATACCCCCAAACTCAAACATTTACTTGTACTCAAGCAAAATAAAATACAAATCAAGTACTAAGAAATGAATGAGAAAATATGAGTTTCATATTGATTCAACAACTCGTTTAATTATCTCTGAAGCCACAAAATACTCTAGGTCAAGGGAAATGGACACATTCAAATTATCTAGAATTTTAATTTCAAGCATCAATTTCAACCCACTCAAGACTCTCGATGTGTAAGTGTGTGCACAATCACTCTCACCCAACCAAACGAGCCTCGAATAAATTTTTGTGCTAAGAAGACAATGAATGATCTCTAGAATTTGAAGTTAAGAACAATCATTAGCCTATTTTTCGTGTCACTCTCTACTAATTATGCATAGGTTCATATGTCATTCGAGATCAAAAGGGACTTTGAGGGTTGTAATGTATGGCTAGGGTAGAGGTAGATGAGAATGTCATTTTTAGGATCAAATCACTTTAGGCATGTATCATAACTCATGGATCTTGCAAGATTTCCAAGATTTTTTTTCACCGACTCCCATTTTTATCATGTCTTCTTTTAAACGATCTTACAAGGTATTATTCACAAAACAAACCAAAACATATTTTTTTTTTGTTTTTACAAAAAGAACAATTAGGTATGAAATATAAACCGCACCCCCAAACTCAAAATCAACATTGTCCTCAATGTTGCAGGAAAATATAAGGAAGTGTCTCAACTTATCACCCAACATGCTTGTCCTTACACTTAATGATCCATGCAACAATGCCAATTAGTGATGGGTTTAGGAAGTGAGAATGCATTTAGTGGGTTGGATGAACATATGAGGGCAATGAAAGAATTAGGCAATAAGGCTCAACGGGGGAAACGAATGATAAATAAATTTCAAGGGTTAGCTTCAAAGGCTCAAACGATCCAAAGAAATGCCTCAATCATCTCTCCAACAACACATAACCTAGTATTTCATCTCAAGTTTCACTCAAATGGGTTCTAGTGTTCATGAGATATCAAAGTCTACCTAAAGCACATAAATGTTCTCCAAGTACTCAAAAGGTCAAGTGATCATGATTCATGGTGCTCAAATATAAAGAGTCAAGAGTGAATTTCAATCAACACGAGTCAAGCTCACAGAAATCTCAACGCAATACATTTCAAAAGACCTAAGAAACATCAAGTGTCTATACTCATCATCAATATCAAGTCATTTCATCTCAACTAAACTCACAATTTATT
This sequence comes from Eucommia ulmoides, assembly GCA_016647705.1. Taxonomy (NCBI): domain Eukaryota; kingdom Viridiplantae; phylum Streptophyta; class Magnoliopsida; order Garryales; family Eucommiaceae; genus Eucommia; species Eucommia ulmoides. The sequence continues at coordinate 30,749,070 of CM028340.1, read as the reverse complement.
CAAATGAACCTAAAAAAAAAAGCAAATTGAAAACATGGCCACAAGAACACAAGTTATATGAAGAAAAGTCATACACACAAGCATTTCCTAACCCAACAAATATAAGCCAACACGTGTCTCACCCCCAAACTCAAAGTCAAACATGTATTCAAATTAAGCATAAGGGAATAAGAACACGTACCAGAGAGGCAAGACAATCTCGCCTCCTAATGTGGTCGGCGATGATGCTCTGGGCAAGGTGACCGGTGTGAGGCTTTCTTCCATAGCTTTCATCTTTAGGCTCAACTATTTGAAAACTTTGGTTTCTTCCCAAGAAGCGCTTGGTTTAATGTCCTCGGCTTGACAATGGAGAATGACTCATCAAAGAGTAGTTTTTGCTCATAGTACGTGTCATACAACACAACAAATGGGTCTTTATTTTGAACGCCTTCAAGCTTGGCGAGATGTGGAAGTGATTGGCACGTACTCTCAACGTGACTCGGCTATAGTATATGTGCTTGGTGGGCATGGATGAACGTTGCTAAATGTGGTGGAGGACAAGTAAGCCACATCGGATCCTCATAGATGTAGTCGTCTTTGATCGATGGTGACATCACAATTTGGATCTCAAAAGGTGGAGACTCACAAGTGTCGTCTTATGATTCTTTATCGTTGATAAATTCTTGGGTCTCCTCCTCATTAGAATAATTGTCATTGAACAAATCCAAGTTCCTCCCACTTGTGTCCGGTTCTTCATGATGGCTTTTACATATGAATGTGGCTTGTGTGTCTTTCATTACCACCGCTATTTTCATGGATTCAATGGAGTCGAACGGAGATTCGGCTTGTAAATTATGAACGATCTCTATCCTCTGCTTCTTCTCCATACGGAGGCTTGTTTTCTCTGCCCAGGCAATACAATATTCATAGGTAAGAGAAGACTCTGCTTTTGTCTCTTCCGACATCTGTCTTGTCTCCTCCAAAAATTGCCTTATCTTCTCCGAAAATTCCCTTATCTCCTCTATAAATTGGGCAAGTAGGTCTTGAAGGTTTTCAAGGGTAGAAGAAGACTCCGTTTGATAATGTGGGGCGTCAAACCATGGCACCGAAATGTTGGAAATATCCCCAAGTTTTGGTGATTTGTTGAATAATTCCAACTCCGATAGTCAAAATCGACCATGTCTTCCAACAACAAATAGGCTTCGTCCGCGGTTAGGTCGTAAAAAGATGTGGTACCACTTTCTCCTTCCACCCAAGTTCTTGTTGCGGCTTGTAACCCATTAAGGAAGTTTAGTAGTTGACACTCTTTTAGGAAACCATGATTAGGGAACCGAATAAGCAACTCCTTATATCTATACCAAGCACAATAGAACGACTCGGCATCTCGTTGAGAAAATCTCAAGAGGACTTATTGATCAACCATTTCCATGTACCTTGCAATATAAGAAATCAAAAATAGAAATTAAAAAGAAAATAAATGCCTAAATCAAAATCAAGTTACTTACTCACAATATTAACAATAATCTAAAACGCCAATCCCTCACAACGGTGCCAAAAACTTGATAACGATTATTTTGGTGCATGGGGAAAATTTTAATTGTATATGCTGAGTAAAGTATCATATTTACAAGGATTGATTTAAATCGTTGTTAAGTACCACGATTATCGTAATCTAACTTTATTTAAGAGTCCAAATTTAAGGTATGTAAAAATAAAACTAAAACAAATTTAAAAATCAAAAGTAAAATAAAATATGGACTTCCTATGCACAATTGTTCTAGGGGGGGGGGGGTTGACAACACTTTGCTAAACGATGCTAATCCAATTCAAGTTTGTTAATTAAATTTATGCCCAATTATTAACCATGGGTGTCTAAATTAATCTCACTTCCAGCTCTCAAATGCCAAACAAGATAATTTGTATAATTATTCTAGTTAATATCTTTATTCAACTTAACCAATTATCCAATCTTTAAGTCTCACCCATCAAATTGCTACCCAAATTATATTAGTCTCTCGCACTCAATATAATAAGGGTTGTATTTCTCTGGTCTTAATATGCAAGATTATCACCTCTTGAATGCCTAATCTTACACGTCTATGATATCTAATTTACTTTTCGCATAAATTAGCAAATACACATAAAGAAATACAAATGATCGAAATATGAAATCCAATTAACAAAATCTTAAAGTCTCGAGGCATAGTTCATATAAAGCTATTCAAATCCCCCTTATCAATCACTCACCAATCACTATACAAAGCTATTCAAATCCCCCTTATTCAAAGCAATACAAAGCTATACAAACGCCACTCATCAATTACTCATTAACAAAATCTTAAAGTCTCGAGGCATAGTTCGTACCATGCTAATCTTTTCAAGAAATTTATAAATGTAAACATGTTTAACACAATATCACAAATACAAAATTCAATAAAGATTAGGATGAGAGAAAGGAAGAGAAAGCTTTAAATCTTCAATAATCTTTAATAGATTTCAACTCAAACTCCCTCTCTAGCATTTATGTGCTTCCAATGGTGTTCTCTTGTCCAAAAATCTCTCAAAATAGCCTCACCAATGGTGTTTTCTCTCCCAAATTCGCCATCCCTAGGGTTTGAGGCATAAGATTATATAAATAGGGTCAAAATAGGTCTTGTCCATGTTTTGGGACTGCAGCAGGGTTTTTTTCCCGCTGTAGCGCGAAGTTTCTGACCTGCTGGGACAGAACATCACGCTGCAGCGCGCAACGTTTAAATTATGGTCATAACTTTCTCGTCTGAACTCCGATTGTGGTGTTTCAAAAGGCTATGGAAAGATAAAAAAGAGATATACAACTTAAATGTTTTGAGTGTTTTCGAATTAGGATTTAAAAATAATCAAAATCAATCTTGAAGTCAATGCACCTTCATTACTGACGAACCATTCCAACCCAATTCACCTAATTTTATCACCTTTTCACCCAATTATTTATAATTCCTACAAAACAACACAAAAATATATTAAACTAACAAAAATACTTGAAAACTCATAAATATTTGAATCTAAAAGTACTTAATTTGTTGGTAAATAAACCACTCATTAATCTCAATTTAAGTATGATATTATTAATTGATTTTGACTATTTGAAAATGTATCAAACAATCTCAGCGTACAAATTTTCTGAACCATCCAATCCTAAATTTAAAAAAAGCAAAATTTATATGACAAATTTGCTCTTGCGAGATTCGCAAGATTAGAATTTTTCATATTTAATCATTGTTTTACATTGAGACGAATAATGATTTGAACCAAGGGTATAAGTAATGATCTTGACCCAATAACTGTAACGAATCACGAACAAAAAATATAGAGTTTGAATGCCACAAGAAATTCTTGATAAGTTCAGGGAAAGTTCTCTGAAGAACTTAATAGAGAACTCTCACAATTATTTTAATAAAAAATAATATAAAATTCGCAGCCTACATTGCCTCTTAAATAGGTAGCCACATAGTAAAACTCTAGAGGAATAAGGAATACTAGAGAAACAAGAAAACCCTAATCCTAATCTAAAAAGGAAAAAGCTAATTTGGCATTCATGCCTTACAAATCAACAATAAAATTAAAAGACTATAAAAATAAAGTCTATAATTAATTAAATAAATGATTTGAAATATGTAGTCCACATGCTTAAGCCTATTCAAGTTCACGCCTAAGCTCATTCGCTTGCCTTGATGAGATAGACTAGGCCTTGAATTAACCCAAAACTCTTGAATTAACCCATGAAGCGCTTCTTTAATCTTCTTGAATCTTACCTTAGTAATAGGCTCAACTGGAACATGCAACGGGTCCTTTGATGGTGCTTGTTGGTTCTCATCACTTAGAATTTTTACTTACAATGAATAAAATTGTGAGAGTTTTCTCTTAAGTTCTTCAACGAACTTTTTCTGAACTTATCAAGAATTTCTTGTGGTGTTCAAACTCTATACATTCGGTTCATGATTCACTTATAATCATTGGGTTAATGTTTGTTCTCTTTATACCTTCGGTTTGCATTTCATTTATAAACGTTGGGTCAAGATAAACTATCCAAATTTTATATTTCTATGTTCTCATTTTTTCGTTTATAAAACTGAATTTAGATCGATCCTAGCGAAGAAATCCTAAATTGATTTCAGATCTCACTAATTCTTGGTGAGGTTTGCATCAGATTTGAACCGATATGAACATTTAACAAATTACAACAAACATTCACAAAAAAACACACATATGAAACATTCACAAAAACGAACAAAATCAACACAGAACATTCCCAATGAATAAACAAAAAACTCCATCAAAAGCAATAACGACCAATAAATCAAAACGAACATTCACCAAAACACACCATCAATATGAACATTCACAAAAAACAAAGATCTGAAATAAATATTCACCCTTAAATTTGGAAAACACACTGTAAAAAATAAAAATTAGACCCTGTTATCAGATTTTGAATTTTTTAAAGCTGAGAGAGAGAGAGATAGTGGTGGATCGCCGTCCTCATTGTTGATGGGTTTGGAAAAATTCCAGATCTAGGGTTTTTCCAGCTCTGAAAATTCCAGATCTAGAATTTTTTAGTTTTGATGGAGAGAGAGAGAGAGAGGGAGAGTGGTGGATCACAGGGGATCGTTCGTGGGTGGTGATGGTTTGCGGTGGTGGTGATGGTGGTGGATCATTTCGGCGGAAGTGATGGTGGTGGATCGTTTTGGTAGTAATGGTGACGAACGCAAATATAACTGCAACACTGAACATAGATCACCCTAAGATTTGGAACACTTAAAAACCTTTGTCGCGAACCATTATCCGCCGATCCATCACCTTAGTCATTTGTCTTTCTCGCTGTTCGACACCATCCTTTCTCCACTACCATTTGGAGGGAGGAAGATGATAATGGTGATGAAGAATAAACAATGAATGGAAGAAAATGTAGAGAGATAGAGATGGAGAAAGGGGGCGACTGAAAAATGGAGAGAGAGAGAGAGCGAATATGAGAGAGAGAGTTTAGATATAAGGACTAGGGTTTCATATTTGTACAGGGATTTAACTATTGGTTCACTATTTTTTAACTATGAAAGGAGTAAATTCTAAGAGAGGTATTAAATAATAACCTTTTTGTTTAAAAGGCTCATTGAGAAAAGAGAAAAAAATAGGGCTAAACAATTAAAAAAAAAAATCCTTGCAAGGCCAATAACTTGCAAATATTTTCTACAGGACAAAAAAATTAGGATAAATTATATTTTAAACCCTCTAAGTATTGACAAATTTCTATGTGGTCTAATAACTTTTCTGTTTCAGTTTGAACCCTCTAAGTATGAACGTGGTTTTAAAAGACTATTCTGTTAAATTTTCTGTCTGAGTTGGACAAAATTAGGAATAGAATTGTAATTTCATATTTTTTTTAAAATTTTTATTTATTCTTTATCAGTTTTTTTTTTTTTCTTTTTCTTGTTGTTTTCCATCTTCTCCATCTTCGACCATCACCCTCTGCAACTCCCCCCGACCTTCTCCACCTCAATCGACACCTTCCATTCCAATGGCGGATTCAATGTTATGAAGTTTATCTATTGCTCTCTCCATCTATTTTCTCTTGTCTATTTTTCTCTCCATCAAAACCCAACTTTATCTCTCATCGAAACAACTCTCTCTCCCTCATAGATTCAAAAACAAAGTGTGTTTCTCTATGCCCTCGTCCCTACAATTTCGGTACACCCATAAAGACGTCGTACCCACAATCCCAGCGGAGTCGGCCTCCAACTCTCCCAATCCAGCCATTGATGTTCCTCAAGAAATAAATTCCACAATTGGCAGTGGTAAACCCAAAATTACCAAGAGAAAGAAGAAGTCGAAGCCCCATAGTAGTAATGCCTCTGTTTTTGCTCATGAACATTCCTCATCTTGGTCTTCTTTTTCTTCGTCTGTGACGTTGCATTCGCCCCTGAGACGCCTTTGCGTTTCGAGCCATCGTCGGAACCCTAGAATCATAATTGGTCCGGTCTGGTGAAATGAGAGAGATGTCCACGCGCTCGTGCTTCCTCTCGAAATGTCCATTGCAGCCGTCATCTCCTAGGTTCGTCAATTATTGATTTCTTGATTTTCTTTATTGTATATCTATGTGATTATCCTGCTTGGTTCTATTTGGAAACTACAAAGGTTCTGTTTTTCATCAAAGCAACTGGTCATGAGAGGAGAAGTGATGAGAGAGAGAGAGTTGAGTTTTGATGAGAGAGAGAAAGAGATGGGTTTTGATGGAGAGAGAAATAGATGAAAGAGAAGAGATGGAGAGAGAAATAGATGAATAACATTGAATCCGCCATTGAAATAGAAGGCTTTGATTGCGGTGGAGAAGGCCAGCGAAGTTGTAGAGGGTGATGGTGGAAGATAGAGAACAACAAGAAAAAGGAAAAAGAAAAAAGAAAAAAGAAAAAGGAAAAGAAAAAACAAATTAACGAATAAATAAAAATTAAAAAAATATAAAATTACAATTCTATCCCTAATTTTGTCCAACTTAGACAGAAAATTTAACAATCATACTTAGAGAGTTTAACTTGAAACGAAAAAAATTATTAAACTACATAAAAATGTGTCAATACTTAGAGAATTTAAAATATAATTTGTCAAAAAAATTAAGAGCACCCTATTAATATTAGAGCAAATTTGTCATTTTATCATGGAATTTGCTGGCATTGGGGTTTTCACCTCTCTGTTCGAAAAACGTGATGCACAAACCGTAGGTGTTTGATTTGTTTACATGTTAAATGTTATTTTAATACTTTTTTACTAAAAAGTGTTGTGTTTGAACATATTTACAAAGGACTAATGAAACAAACACTTAGCCGCTTAAATCTTAAACTTTCAATTTTTTTTTAACTATTCTTACATTCTTTTAAAACATGAGGTGGGGTCAAAATCCCCCCCCCCCCCCCCCCCCCCCCCCCCCACCCCCACACACACATATCCAAAAATTCGAACCATTCCCCCCCCCCCCCCCCCCCCCCACCCCCACACACACATATCCAAAAATTCGAACCATTTAGTACCAATGTCAAAAAACTCGAAAATTGGTATGTCTAATTTATCTCTGCGTGATTTGTATGATTGAAATTTTCATATTTAAATTTCACAAATTTAAATTTGTTCAAACTAAAAATAAAAAAAAATTACCAAGTGAACATATTAGTATCCATGAGTCCAATAAAATATTTTGTTCATGCCCAATTAAATAATTACAATTTAAAATCTGATGTTTGATATAAATACCACAATTAAATAAAGAAATATTTTTAGCAGATCAATTATCTTATATTTTTTACATAATGACCCATGTTAAGAAAAAAAATGAAAAAATTATATATATTTTTTTCTTTTACACATAATTAAATTTTATTATCCTTTTGGACATAACATCTTCAAACATTGATGATACCTAACCATCATTAAAAAAATTTATAAACACACCCATAATTCTGATTTTTTCCGCCCATTTTTTTTTTCTTTTAACTTTGTAAATTATGAGTGATTTGACCCAACTCCAAAGAAAAGCATACAACTCTTCAAGCCCTTTGACCCATCTCCCAAGACAAGTAACTCTTCAAACCAAAGAACTTGCCAACACACAACTAATCTCAAATCTCACATAAGGTAAGGACCCACTTAAGTAGCTCAAACCAACAAGATATAGTTCCGATAGAAAGACTTACTTAAGTTAAAATAATTTAAATTTTTTTACAAAGTCAGGAGTTCGAGCTTATAAAAAAGTACTTATTGGGAGAGACAACTCCGAACCCCGAACAAGATTAGTTTCACATCCAAAAAATGTGAGCACACTCAAGAAAAAAAAAAAAAAAAAAAAAGAAAAAAAGAAAAAAACCCCAATCAACTCCTCAACATGCAAAATCTCGTTACTCACCCAGAGACATAAAAGTTGGGCTTTGGAAGTCTGGCTTTCATTATGAAAGTCGGATTTCCAAAGTCCGGCTATAGTGATATAAAAAAAAAATAATAGCAATTTGAAAAGTCCAGTTTTTTTATTTTATTATGATAAAGTCTTTGAAAATCCAACTTTCAACATCCGGATTTTCAAAATCCGATTTACAATGAAATTGTAAATATGTTAAGTCACTTTTCAATAAAAAAAAGAGTATTAAAATAACATATAACGTGTAAACAACTCGTTAGTGTTAACAGCTTTTATCGACTTTGCACTTGTAGAGTTGAAGGGGTGCAATAAATCTTTATAAAATACGTAAAGAGGTTCGCGCATAAAATGCAATTTCTTATTTGATAAACTTCTTGTAAGTAATACTTGTAAAATGGAAATGAAGATACATGAACAAATGAGACTCTTCCGTAGTCATCTCCTACGGAATGAAGCCACAGCACTCTACGCAAGGGAAACTTTAACAGGGTACCTACAAAGGCAGTCGGCCCACGGATTCGCGGTGCACTCAGTGGCAGGAATAGCCCTCAGTGCTCTCCAAACAGCACTGTTGCACTTGAAACCAGACCCAAATGCAATCTGCCAAACTCTTTCGCCCTTGGAAACCCGGCCTTTGGCCTCTGTGTAAGCTAATTCATACCAGAGAGAGCTGCTCGATGTGTTCCCAAACCTGTGGAGGGTCATCCTCGATGGCTCCATGTGCCAATCAGTAAGTTGCAAGTTCTTCTGCAGCTCATCCAGGACTGCCCTGCCCCCCGCATGTATGCAGAAATGCTCGAAAGCCAGCTTGAAGTTTGGTATGTACGGCTTCACCTTAGTTTTGAATACCTTCTTCTTGACCAACGTAAGGAAAAACATTAATTGTTCCGAAAATGGCAAGACCAGAGGTCCCAGTGTGGTTATGTTGGTTTTGAGTGCATCCCCAGCTACTGCCATCAATTCCCGGGCAAGTGAAACTCCAATAGCACCCTTTTCATCTTCTCTTTGGTACACGCAATTGTAGCTGTTGTCATCTGCGCCTTTGTGGGTTCTTACTGTGTGGACCAATTCGTATTTTGACCGCCCACGGTCTCCAGCCTTGTTGGAGAGAAGCATCGCTGCCCCACCCATGCGGAAGATGCAATTGCACAGAAGCATCGAACGGTCATTGCCAAAGTACCAATTTAGTGTAATGTTTTCGGTGCTCACAACCACCGCATACGTGTTGGGATTAGCTCTTAAGAGGTGTTTGGCGAGGTCGATGGAAATGAGACTAGCGCTGCAGCCCATTCCACCAAGGTTGTAGCTCTTTATGTCCGTCCGGAGATTGTAATGGTTGACAATCATGGAGGAAAGAGATGGGGTGGGGTTGAATAGGCTGCAGTTCACTATTATAATTCCAATTTCTTCAGGCTTGACTCCTGTTTTGCTAAACAGCGAATCGAGGGCCCCAAACATGACCACCTCGGCCTCCGCCCGGGCTTCTTTCATGCACAGATTTGGTGGTGTAGACGTAATGCCTCTTGGAAGATATGTCTCGTCCCCCAGACCCGACCGATCCGATATTCGTTTTTGGAACTGGACCGTATCTTGGGCAAATGAACCATTTTCTTGGGTCATCTTCACGAAAGACTCTACCGACAGTTTCCGTTCATCTTCCGGCTTGTAACAAGAAAAATCAACAAGATAGACCGGTCTGGGTCGCTTAGCCCAGTAGAGGCCTAGCAGTAACATCAAAACCAATGAACCAGTGAATCCAGTGGTGGCCGTATGGAGAACATTGGTCTGGATTTGGAACCTCAAGATTTGCGACCCCGGGTCCAACTGTAGACCAGTGAGCTGAATAAAATTGGCTATGAACAATGGGAGAGCAACAAAAAATATGAAAACACTAGCGGGATTGCATGTATACCCATACCCCAACTTCACGTATTTGAGCTTCACGGACTGTAAGAAGTCCGGCAACTTCCGCCTGATTTTGATTACGGCGGAGGATGAGTCCTTAAAATCCATCTCCGCCATCAATCTCTCCTTATCAATCTCTATACTCGACATTTCTCCACTTAATTATATATGTATGTATGGTTAATTGGGCAGTTGTTCTTTTTGGCTATTGAACGAGAAGAGTCTGTGAGAAGACCAACCGATTAAGCTTCCAAGCAAGAATAACTGCAGAATTTTCAAAAAAGTGCACACCAGCACGCGTAGTGGTAGTTGGAATATTGAGAGAGAGATCCAATAGACTTGGTAGGGCGCGCGCACATATATAGGGAAGGCCGAAATTTGGCCGGCTTCCTTATTAATGGTGAGTGGTTTGGTATATAGCTCAACCACCTCATGACGAGTGAACATAAATTAGACTAAGCCTAATCTAGTGTAGGTAATGTAGGTGTTGAAGGTTGTGGGGGCTACTTAACCAACTGGCCATGTGAGCATTTGTGGTTTCGTTCAAGAAATCTTAAATAAATAGGTACGCTGAGCAACCCTTTTTCCCATGTCAATAGTCCATGTTGCATTTATGGAAGGTATTAACTCATCTCCTACTCCTACGGAGTGAAAGACGATTTCATTCTAAAGTTATAAAAGTGCCGGTGGGTGTAGGTGAACAGCCATCAGGAAACAATAAATGTTATCCGGGTAGAGTCAAATATGGTACCCCTGCCAACCGCTTAATAGAGTTAATACTAAATGAACTCTAGTTTGTGTTGCGTCACTCTTTGTTGTATGTTTTCAAAGTAGAAAAATTTATTTTTGGTATGCCACGAGTGTCTTTAATGTAAGGTGTGAGACTAATCTCATTCGGGACACTATGGTTGTCCCTCCCAACAAGTGCTTTCCGCAGACTAGAACCTCTAACCTTGCAGAGACCACTGAACTTCTTTAATTGGTGTAATTAAAATTATTTTAGATTATTTTTCTTAAATAAATTTAAAATATAACAATTGTAGGGCTTATCCCAACAATCTCCCACTATAACTAGAACAATTCATACAATATATAATATGCATTCTTCAAAAATTTCGATTTAATCATTGTTGGGTCCTAACCTTAAGTGATTTAATTTGTCACATTAACCGTTGTGTCTACTATTTAAATACAAATATATCTTCTTATCGTTTTAGTATCACTTGTAAGCGCTACGTTTGGTGTTCGGATTTCGATGAGATATAGGTTCCCTAACCTAAGGTATAAATCAATTGTTGTCACAATACTTAGGTATCATTGGCTCAAAGGTTGGTAGCAAGTTCGAAAAACATACTTTCCAATCTTTACAACTTTATTAGTTGCATCTAATACGACAATGGAATCGACGTCTTACTGGAATCTGCAATTTTTGATCTAATCACAACTCTTCCAACTAATGGCTTGACCAATCAAGAAAATGTGTATCTTAAATACTAATAAACATCCACATCATATTTAAAACTCGATTTTGCAAACCCATCAAACTGTAGTTCTCATTTTCCATATTTCAAAAAATTATCCTTATTTCTACCAAAGGACTTTAGGTTATATTTCAACACCATCAAGTTCTTTCAATCAAAATGTGATAATGTCCATTAGTCAATCTATAAATGATGGGGGTGGATCTTCTCCTAATGTTGATCGAGGAGAGAATATCTCAAAGCATAAAGTTGTTTGCCATGACTTGGAAGAGGGTGAGATCCTTGAGGAGTCCTTTGGTCAATCTAATTCGCTTGAACCAATTGCTAAAAGTGACATTGAGTTTTCGAGACAAGAATGACCATTCACAAGTGATTCAGATAGTAGCTGTGACTCAAAATCGAAAGATGAAATTGATGAGATTTTCTCAAAAATCGATAGAAAACGTTGTTTACATTTAAAAAAGAAGCTTAGTTCAGTCACTAAAAGGAGAGGGAAAAAGAAACCAATGGCTGTCTGGGTGTATTAAGATAAATTTGAATTGTGGTCTAATCTGTTGTTGCAAGTTCCTGAATTATTTAGGCTAGGGGTTGACTTGTTTAAGTGCCTCAGGGAGTTTGGTTCTGTGGTACTAATCTCTGGGAGTGTTTCGGTCCTTTTGATGGTATCAGAAGAGTAGTAATATAGTTGGCCCTAGTGGATATCTTCTGCTTTTGAAGACCTTGAGCTCCGTTTATTGGTTTTGTATTGGTGTTGCTTTTACAAATTTGTGGTATTTTTGGTTTCTTGTAAGTTAAGTGTGGAATATAGTTACTTCAGAGTGTTTCGGGGTTGTTTTGTTTTTGGGTCTGAGCCTTGGGATTTCTTGTTCAGTTTTAGGAGGATCCCTTTTTAAGGGCTATCGGCCCTTTGCTGGAACATTTTGTGGGTGTTGTTTGCTGGGGTTTTTCAGGCTACATGGTATTTTGTTGCCGTGTAGTAAGGGAGATCCTTTCCCTTATTAATATAATCAGCTGCTTATCTAAAAAAACAAAAAACAAATAACACATTTGGTATCAAGTCTAGTACGTAACACAATATACATGTAATTTCCCATTGCTAAAGTATGAATCCTACTCATCGAAGTTCTCTTATTTAGAGTAATTTTGAATCATACAAATAAGAGATAAATTTCATGATAAATTGGTAGAGGTCCTCATTGGTGATTTATGGAGACCCTATGTAATAATTTTTTTAAAATCCAAACATTCTTCCTGATCTATAGCTATAAACCATTACCTAGTATTAATGAGGATTTTTCCAAATTCTTAGTGGATTTTCAAAGGTAAGAGTATTGTCAAATTCGTAAATCACTTATCCAACCTATGTTTGTGCGTATATGGATCATACATATTCTTAGCATAGTCCAAATTATGACTTCCTTGTCAACATGGATCTTCCAAATTTTAGATTTTTTCGTCAATCCATAAATGAACCTCTACAACCTGTATAATTCACAACTGTCATCATCCATTGCAAAGCCTTCTCGTCTACAATTTTTCTATTGATACTTTTACATCTATTTGCTAGATTTTATAACCAAAATGTACCATAGTGGTTAGTAAAATCTAAAGGTTCTTAGCATGATCATCGGTGTTAAGGTTTCTCTATCGTTAATTTCTTAACGTTGTTAATACCTTATCGCCATAAATCTCACTTTGTCTTTGGTCACCCTATCATTTGAGATTGATCTTAGTTAGCGTACATACAATCCATCTATGATTTTACACATTCTAGTCACCTTTCTAATTTGATGTCCAATATCGTCTTCTTTGTAACTAATAAGGTTGTTACCTCACACTTGAAACAACTCCCCATAATCTCAACTGACATAATTAATATATCTTTCAAACGGCATGGAGATTATACCACACAAACAAAGAACATGGTGTACTAGGTGCTTTTACTATAGTAGATTCCTGAGAAACTCTTTGTTGGTTTGAAATGTGTCCAACACTACATCCATTTCTGTATTTCCTTAATGCTAAAAACTTTGGAAAACTATTTATTCTGAATGTAGATTTTTCATAAATAAACAACAATTGTTGACTTGAATGATAGAAGTGTTGTTTTATAATTTCTTTAGGTACCACCACCCAACCCTACATTTCTGATTTCTCGATTCCAGTTTGTCAACAAGAAGTATTTGTCTTAACGACCTCAAATATTAAGACAATTGAAATTTGACTTCTGCCTATTCCATATTCAATATGGTGTCTCGATAATATACTTAGCATGGACCTTGTTTAGTAGTTATTGGAGTCAAAATAGTATTTTTTCAAAATGGATGAATCAGTATAACTTATTGATTTGGCCATATCTAATAGGGTTCACTATTCTCTTTTTATAGTAATGCCATTAAATCGTGGTGTATCAAGAGGAGTCCAAAAGTGTATAACTATCATTTAGATAATCCAAAATTTGGTTGATATGCATGTGCCTTCTTGATCTAATTGTCTAGTTTGACACCTTTCCATATGTTTTTCTACTTTGATTATGAATTCTCTAAATTTAAGCATTTACACATGAATATTATTAGACGCACAAGTCCTAAACTAGAGTAATGGTTGTGAATCATGGAAAAACATCATGATTTTCTAAAGCTCATAGGCCTACAAAACATTAGCATGCACCAAGCCCCTTATATTTATATCTTTATCATTCGTTATACTTTATAACTTGATTTTCAAAAGTATGTCTGTAAACACTGCATTTTTTCCAGTTTGTTTTTGCATTTTCGTAAAAAATGTCAGGTCTAAAGTGCAAATTCGGACAAAATTTAGACTAAGTTTAAAGGAATGAATTCACGCCTTATATTTATGTGTTAAGTTTTTACTTAATGTTTTGAAAAAGACAATACAAAAAACTTTGACAATTTGAAAAAATTTGGCAAAGAAATAAAATTTTGGGCTAAAATTGAAATTTCTAAAAGATAATGGGAGACTAAATTGATTAAATTGAAAATTTATTTTTAACACAATATCACCTTCAATATAGTTAATTCTCTTTCCACCCTTTGATTTAAGAAATTTCTCCAATTTCAACTACTTTTTATTTTAATCCAAAAATTGTATTTTTTCACCAATTTTGTCAAATTAACGACAAATTGAGTCTTTATTTTCAAAATTGAAGATTCAAATACTAATTTGGTAGTTTAATTTCATTTCTATTATTTACGTTTCACAAAAAAATAAATTACATTTAATTCTCAAGAAGTGCCCAAATCACAAAATTCACCTCATGTACACCTCCTGAGAATAGGGTTGTGCAAAATATCCGATCGGCCCGACCCGCCCGAAAAATCCGCCCGGCCCGACCCGAATTGTTCGGGTATATTAAACTGCAATGTTGGGATCGAGTTTTACCCAATCCGACCACATCCTGATCGGATCGGGCCTCAGTTTTGGCTCCCCCATTCCACGAAACACCCGACCCGACCGTGCTTCACTTCACAGTTGCATCGTGTGCTTCATCACTTCGTTTCAAGTTTCACAATCTTCCTCCGTCTTGAAAACCTGAGCGTCGACGTGTCGTCTTCCTCATTCGTCACCTCTCCACGCTTTCATTAATCCAGCCTCCAAAATCATTCGACGAGGCTTCGAAAATCCTTCGTCGTCGCTTCGTAAATCTTCGTCGATTCCTCTCGACTGCTGAAATCAGGCCCAAAAAGATTAGTTCTTCTATTTTTTGATTTGTTTGTTGTTCGATTTGTTTGTGACTTTGTTCTTCGATTTTGATTTTGTATAGATTAGGGTTTTTATTTATGTTTCAACATGTTTCGACTTTGTTGTTCGATTTTGTGTAGATTAGGGTTTTTATTTCCGTTTCAATCGTTTCGATTTAGATTCTATTACAAGCTTAGGGTTTCAACCGACTTTCCACCCGCCGTAACCGTCCGACAACCGATAAACCCGAGAATGATCGGATTTCTATTGCAGCGGTTGGCTAACGGGTTCACCTTTTCTATACCCGACAAGGTCGGGTTGGGTGGCGGGTTAGGGCAATTCTGGCGGGTTTCGACCCATGCACGCCCCTACCTGGGAATAAAATGGAGCATTAGGATTCCAAAATTGGAGAGTCCTTAGCCTACCTAGGAAATCTTCCAAGCCATTTTCCTTAATGATATGGCTTAAGGTAGTGAAAAAACAAAGTCAACCACTCAATTCTCGAAATAAAAGGCTAAAATGTGTATTTTATGAAATAGGGAGGTAGTTGTCCATCAAAGGATATTACCACTGCAAGTCAAAGGGGCATGCATACTCACCAAGATGTGATCTAGGGAGTGTGCCAATTTCCACCCCATTAAATATGGGTGCCCTCCTTTCATTTTGTTTTCCAATTCACTTGCTCATGCAACCTCTTGCTTATGTACTCTCAAATACTTGTCAATGACACTTTCTCTCTATAGAAATTCTTCTGAAAAAAATATTAGAAATTAGTTTTTACAAGTATAAAAATCTCTACAGAAAAGAGATAAAAAATACAAAGAGAAGAAGAAAAAGAAGAAGAAGATGAAGAAAAAGAAGAAAACGGAAAAGGAAAAGAAAGAAGAATTTTCCTCCATCAAAGCAAGGTAAATTTTCAAAAGCCCTATGCACATTTTTTATTGTCTAAATAAGGACAAATAAAAGCAATCAAAACCTAAAAAAGAAACCGTTCCATAGAGAACACTAAAAACAACTTTATTTTCTTGCATTTACATTCACCGTTCTTTACTTTTCTTGTCATTGACGTTCTCATTCTGTGCCGTTCCGCACTTTCACTTTCCTGCATTTACTTTACTGTCATTTACTTTACAGTCATTTACTTTCATGTTCTACATCTTTTCGCTCTTTTACTTTTCTGCACTTTACTTTACTATTCTGTGTCTTTTCGCACTTTAAATTTTCTGCAGTTATTTTTTTTAGTCAAGTCCTCCCTAGTTAAAGGTCGAATAAGAGAGGACTTACTATCCCCTATTTCAAATAAGGGTCAGAAAAGAATGGTCCTCCGAAAAACATTTTGTATTTCTAGCCATGGTTAGGACTGGTATTATACAAATACATATATCTATACCTATATATTTATTATATACATATCTATTATACTATTTACACACACACACACACACATATATTTATGCTCTCTCCATATCAAAAAATAAAATAAAAATTTGCCGAAACTTAAAAAACAAAAAAGGAGGATTATCTATACCTCATTTTAGGTTTCCTAATCATGTGAGAAACTTTAAATAAGGATTAAGGAAAATCATTCCCCAAGTGGTTTTACTTAAGGTTATTATGACAAAAATATATGCAAATTTTATTTTATTTTATTTTAAAAAACAAGTATATTTTGTTTTCTTCCGAAAATGAAAAAACTTAAAAAAAAAATATTTTTGTTTTACTCCAAAAATCCTTTCCATGAAACATTTTTTTTTTTAAAGAAGTGTCTTTCTTCATCTAAGAAAATCGAAAATGTTTTTTTTTTTCCCCCTAAAAAGCTTTCTTAACAAAATTTTAAAGTTTTTTCATTTTAACTAAAAATATTTTTCCCAATAAATGATTTTTCTTCTTTACAAATAAAATTAAAAATGGATTTTCTTAAAATATTTTTCTTTACTTAAAAATATTTTCTAAAAATTGATTTGTGTGAAACATGTTTTCTTCTTAAAAATACCAAAAGTACTCTTAAAAGAAATGATTTTTTTTTCCTCTTAAAAGTTAAAACATGTAACTTTACAAAAATGTGCTTTTTTATAACATAAAAAATTTATTTCTTTTCTTTCATTTGTTTTAAAGTAAGTTTATTTTTTATAAGAAAATATTTTTTTTTACTTAAAATTTTCTTCTTCACAAATAAGTTTTTTTTTTTTTTTCTTTTTTTAAATCAAAGTTCTTCTTCATAAGAAAACCAAACCCTTGTTTTTTAATAAAAAATATTTTTCAAAACCAAAAATATTTTTTTTAAAAAAATATTTTTTTAATCATTTTTCTACATTAATAAAAACAAAAAATAAATTTCTTAGTCTTTAATTTTTTTCTTAAATAAAGGAAACATCTCTTTCACAATTTTTGTTTTGAGTTAATGGAAAGTCTTTCATTTTAAAAATTTATTTCCTTTTATTTTAATACATAAGTTTTTGCCATCATAACTTGAGCTAAAATCAAAACCTTCTCCGGAACCGAAGCTTGTCGATTCTTCTATAATCGATAAGTAGTTTAAAATGGGAACATTTAATATCTTATTTTACTTATTTTTCTTTACTTTTTTTTTTTTTTTTTTTTTTTTTTACTTATGTGTTTATTAGCTTTACTTCATTTACATGTCATAAAAATAATAAACAAAAAAATAAGGAAAAAAGATTTTGTTAACCAACCAAAACTAAACAAATTTTGGACTTAGTTTAATTTAAAATACTTAGACACTGGGTATCGTTTTTGAACGGGTGTCTTAGGGTGCCAAACACCTTTCCCGAGTATAATTGACCCTCAAAGTTAAAGAATACTCTGGTTAAGACCTTTTGAGTCAAAATTTGGGCCATTTTGAAAGTTTTCTTTCTTTTATTTACTTTATTTAAAACTAGGTGACCTAGCACACTTTTTTAAATCAATGCTAGGTAGCGACTCCAAAATTTCACAAAATTCAGCCCAAGTAAATTAGTTCAAAACCAACGTCTAGAAAATTCCCCTTGAACTTGTTTTCTTAAAATGTTTTCAAAATTAAAGCTTCTCCAAAAGCATTTTCAAAAAGATAAATTTGTTTTCACAAATGAACAAGATTTCAAATATAACACCAGCACTCGGTTGGTGTTGTCATTCGCGAACAATCCGAGACGCGTTAGCTGCCGACTCCTCTAAGAACTTAATGAGGGTCAAGCCTACTGGTGCCTAAATAATTTTAAATTAAATCCAAGTTCAAGAAGTTTGTTTTTATTTTGTTGGTTAAGATAATGCGTTTTCCCTAAAACATTGTCCTTCTTTCCATTCTTCATGTGTAAGTACATAAGCATATTTATTTCCTACCTTCAAATTATTGCATCATATTCTTGTTAAATTCCTGCTTTAAATTTCCATTATTTAATTTTTGCATTTTACTTTACATTATTTCATTTATTTATCACAAATTCTTTTTCTACTCAAATTATTTTTTTAAAACAAAAGGAGCGTCCTTAAAAGTTTCTTTAAAACCCTTCTATTTCATTAAAAATGTTTTTCAAAAAGTTCAAATATGTTTCGTTAAGAAAATTCTTCTTTTTTTTTTTCTCATTTTTTTTTCATATATAAAAAAAATCCCTTTTTTAATCTTCTCAAACCCTAGTATCTTCATAAGATATATTATTCCAAAATTAAAAATGTTTTTTAAAATATTTTCTTAAGCATTTTATTCACCGATAAAAACAAGAAAATATTTTTAGTCTTCATTTTTTTTTTGTTTTCTATTAAATAAAGAAAATTTTCTTTCAAAAACAAATGGAAAGTATTTTACTTTTTCATTATTTTCTGAAAAATGCATAACTTTTGCCATCATAACTTAAACTTAAATAAATAAAAAAACATAAAAAAGAAAACTTTTTCTCCTGGGAACCAAATTTGTCTTTCATAATTGATAGGTGGTTTAAAAGAGAAGTTTTTGCATTTTTATTTTACTTGTTTTATTTCACTTAAGTTTTTTCTTATTTTTTTTCGTGCATGTGTTTATTAGTTTTACTTCATTTGCATGACATAATAAAAAGAATTAGGGAAAAAGATTGTGTTAATCAACCAAATCAAACAAAACTTGGACATAGTTTAATTTAAAATATTTGGACACAGGGTACCGTTTTCGAACAGGTGCTTGGGGTGTAATACATTCCCAAACATAACCAACCTCCGACCTTAAAGAACACTCTAGTTAAGATTTTTTTGAATAAAATTTTGGGCCATCCCAAAAATATTTTCTTTTCTTTCTCTATTTTTTTCTTTAAAATCTGGTGACCTAACACATCATTTCAAAACCAATGCTAGGTGGCGACTCCAAGTTTTTTCATAAAAATTCGACCCAAGTAGAAATAGTTCTAAATTGACGCCTAGAAAAGCCCTTGAACTTGTTATTTTCTTAAAATGCTTTCAAAGTTAATGCTTATGCAAAAGTATTTTCAAAAGGATAAATTGTTTTCAGAAATGAATGGGATTCTGAATATAACACCGGCACTCAGTTGGTGTTGTAATTTATTAGCGAAATCCGGGTGCGTCATTAGGTCAGACTTAGTTCTAGCATACGTTTGCCACGTGGGGGCAGAGGATAAGGAAAGTAAACATTGTGAATGAATTCATTCCACGAAGGGCTAGGAATAGGGTTTTAAGGAGGCTCAATAGACTCATCCTAGAAGGGATGTGCCATAGTGCAAGGATATGACATTACTTGAATTTAGACCAGACCTGCTAAGAGTTTCCTACATATCCTGGGCATGCCAAGAATCAAGTCAATTGTAGTTTTGACATCCCAATATTCTACGAGGCAAGAAATGGTAATGACTTGCGAATGATTTAAGAATCAATGGGGAATGAGGTTTCTATTGGAGAAACGGATTCCTCGAGCTATGCCTAGATTTTTATTTAGCACAAAATGGGCTTAGACGATTTTTTAGAGAAACTGAATCATAGCCTGGCGTCTCGATCCAGACCTTTGGAACTAAATGAAGGTGATGAATAGGCACCTTTAACCTGAGAAGGGGATGATGAAGTCCATGATTGGGGGTGATTCACTGCGATAAACCATGTTGTCCAAGCCTGGGGTGGTGATGATGATATGTGACGAAATGTGTCCTAGCCCAAGGCTAGGAGCATTGGAGATCAACTTCATTTTGGGGAGGCCTAATCTTGTGACATGTGCCCCGACTCACCAAACCTGCCTGAGTTGCCTACGTGTCCAGATTTATTTGATCATGAATCAGGTTGAAACGTAGTTTGCCGAAAACGATGATTTTGTTTTATTGGATGACCAACCCGCATGGGTTGCCTACGTATCCCAATTTGTTAGATTAGGAATTAGGTCAAAATGTAGTTTGATGCATGAAGTCTTTCTAAGATTTGGTATCAATGATGTGTCATGTGTTTCTTAATGAAAATCATAAAACTCTTCCAGGATGAAAAATGCCCCATCTCATGTTGGGGGATAGAAAATGAAGTCATGAAAATTAAATTTTAATGAGAATGTACCTTTTTTTTTTCTTTTCTTTTTTTTTTCCGACCAGGGGTGGTTTATAAGTACGAGATGCCAATCCCTGTTGATCAAGATACTAGGGTTAGTTACCTTCTCTTGATGTCGAATATTGGTCGGACCCCAACATTATGGTCTAGTCACTGCGCTGGATGTATTCTTCCGTGTTGGAGTGGAGACAGAGAGGTCCGAGATGGGTCTTGGATCAAGAAGCAACCAGGGGGTTTTCTGACCCGAGAAGAGTTTTGGTCCGAGAAGGGTGTTGGTCCGAGCTAGGATGAGCTTTAACCTATCACCTGCACAAAGGACTTGCCGGGATGGACCAGGCGTGAGAATCAGCACTCAGGAAAAATGATTTAAATATGCTACAATGAGAAAGCTGAGCAAATTTTGTGTACCTTTAGGCATTGGTATGCCCTCCTTTATACAGGTTGATGAGTGTAAAAATGGTCACTCCAATGCAACCAATGGAAGATCGCCACATGTCCACAACTCTCCACCAAGATCAACTCTTGCCAAAGGTCAAGTGTAAAGATTGTGCCGGGTAGGGGCACACCTTAGCCCATGCTAGCCACTCAAAAGACAACTAGCAACACTCTCCAAGAAGGGAAGGCGAGCCGCCGCAGGGATGGGGAACCCTTCCCATCTTAGAATTCTCCATAGCGGTATTGCCCGTCTTGAAAATCAACTCCGTAAACTCCTCAACAAAGCCCCCTTCCCGTCTCTGCCTATCTGGGAAGAGCAGGGCAAAGAGCTTCACATAACTCTCCTTCTTACTTGTGGCTATTCGGGAAGGACAGGGGTCTAGTTTCCTATCTCGGGTTCAACAGGAATGTGTCTTGCTCGATTTGTGGGCTGTCTCACTTCCCCAAACCACAAATATCCCCATAAATATCTACAAAATATCTCCACAAATATCCCCACAAATATCTACAAAATTTCTCAAAATATCAACAAATATTTTCCAATATGGCTAACACAAGATGCTCTTTGGCACCCTCTCATTGGCTACATGTCAAGATGGGACATTAATGTGATATTGAAGAGACACTAATCCATGATTAAGCCCTTAATCAAATCTCCACCTTGCTTATATATGGGAGAGTATACAATTACTCAAAGGTAGATGAATTTGACATACACAAAAAAAGCTCCCTCTTCTTAATAGCATATTCTATAAATTTTCTCCCTGTACGCTGATTTTCACGTCGAATGAGACACGTCGAGTCACATCTAATGAGACACGTCAGGTCCATCCTGGTAAGTCTTTTATGTAGGTTTCCAGGTTTCCAGGTGATCTGCATCTTGGATGTGCTTCATCTCAAGCTCTGATTTACTTTTTCCGTGGATCACAAAGCATTTCAGCTTTCCCCTTCTTGAACCAGAAAGCATTCCGGCTTTCTTCTTCCCACGACCAGAAGGTTTTTGGGCTAATTCCAACTCAGGCCCGTCCCTTCTAGGCCAAAGACCCCTTCTCGGATCAGAAGACTTTCCATGGACTAGAAGACTCCCGGGTAGCTTCCCTACTTGAGACTCATCCCGGGTCACTCCACTTCTACCCATCTCAGGTCAGGCGGACTGATCCCGGACCTCTCCGTCCCCATCCCAGCATAAAGGAAGATTCTCATCTCGAACTTCCCCATCTCGGACTTTTCCATCTCTATCCTAGTAAAGCAAGCATATTATCTCCACCAACAAGTGACCAGACCATACTGTTGAGGTCTCTCCAAATTCGACATCAATAGTTTGACGACGTCTGTGGGAAATACTACTAAAAGCCTCCCTTCGATCATTTGCTCTCGTCTCAGCTAGAGGTTTGATGAATATAAGGTTAGGTCATTCTACACGGCCGAGAGACCCGAATAGCACGGTGGATAGCAACCCAGCTAGAGAAATGTCAAGAATCCCCAGGCCATATTTGAGGACTATCATTCTCATCTCGGAAGAAGAAAAAAAATGCACCTCCCACCAACCAGGCAGGCTCATCAGCTCCGCCTGCAGGAGTTTACGTTGGACCAGTTACTGGAGCTGTGGATACGGTGAGAATTAACAACTTGGAGCTTCAACTATATCAGTTCCAATCTTGTCTCGAAATCATCCCCTTCCGCATGTTATCGGCCCTAGATCAACGGGGACTGGTTCTCCAGAATACAGGGAGAGAGGAGCGCCACCTGTCACCGACCCTAGATCAGCGGGGATCGATTTTCCAAAATATAGGGGGTGATGATCGCCACCAAGAATTGAATCTTGTGATTCACTCTAAAGGGCACGTCCCAAGAAAATTGCCTCACTCGTGTGACCGACTGGTGAGGGAACGGGATCTGGCCCCACCAGCTATTTTTGAATTTGCATCTTTGCCCCCCCTGGGTCACCATATAGAGGATCACCATGTTGCAGCACTGCCCAGGAGAGAAGCCACGTTGGAAAGGCGCGTTGCTAAGATGGAGGTAGTGCTCGTGCAGATACGAGGCCCTAGAGAGACCGTTGGACTCCCTTTTGGGATAAGGTCTCATTTTTTCAATGATATTGTGCTTGAGGTGGTTTCGTATAGGTTTCTTAGCCCGTAAATAATTCCATACGATGGTACTACCGACCCCATCGATCACCTTTCTGTTTTTGTTGCTTTCATGGATATGCACATGACTTTCGTGGGAATGAGGTGTAAGTCATTTCCTCTTACCCTCTCCGGAATAGCCAGTGCTTGGTTCCAAGACTTGACTCCGGCTTCGATCTCAATGTTCACTCAATTGGAACAACTTTTCTTGGCCCGTTTTGACTGTTCTCGAAGAAGGACCAAAACGACGACTTACATTCTCGCTCTTCAATAGGACATCGGGGAGAACTTGTGAAGATCGAAACTAAATCCAATTTTGAGCGAACTAAAAATACTGAAATTGAAAGATAGATTACCTTGACCCAACATTTATGAACGAAATGCGAACCAATGGTATAATGATCTTGACCCAATGATTATAATGAATCATGAACCAAAGATATAAGTTTGAACGCCACAAGAAACTCTTGATAAGTTCAAGAAAAGTTCTCTGAAGAACTAAAGAGAAAACTCTCACAATTTTATTAATAAAAAATAATGTGTGTAATTCGCGGTTCTACAAAGCCCCTTAAATAGGCGTCCAAGAGAACAAAAAAAGAAACCCTAATAAGGCTTGGAAAATTTGCAGGCTTACATGAAGGAAAAAGAAAAATCTAATATCTAATACTAAATGAAGAATAAGGAAGTTTCCTAACTTGCCTTACATTCCTACTTGGAAAAGGAAAAGATTACTTGGCAATCAAGCCTTACAAATCATCAAATAAATATCCTAAATTAAAATTAAAAGACTAATAAATAAAACAAATATGCTGAATTTCGTGGTCCTCATGCCTTGGCCCATTTAAGTTCAGATTTAAGCCCATTCACTTGCCTTGATGAGATAAATTAGGCTTTGATTATCCGATAGGCCTAATTTGGGCTTAACTATTGTAGATATGGGCCAAGTCTCTTGAATTAGCCCATTAAGTGTTGAATTTTTTTTTTTTTTTTTTATCTTGCCCTAATAATAGGCCCAACTTGAACATATAATGGATCCTCTGATGGTGCTCATTGATTCTCATCAATGAGCTTCTATGAAGCAGACATCAGTGACACCGTGAAGCAGGACCGAGAAGGGGTTGAGAAGAGAAAACGTCGAGAAGAGGAAGAGCCGACCAGAGGCAGAGATGAATTACCCCATTTCCCATCTTGGATGGAGATGTGCAACCCTCTAGCCTATCTCCATCAATAACATTCTGACCCCCTAAGTCTCATCTTGACTCCGGTGTCGTGAATGGTTCTCCACAATGGCATTCCGACCCCTTGAGTCTTGGATGGTTCTCTAAATCCCCATCCCGACTCTGGCATCGAGAATAATTCTCCTCAATGGCATTCTGACCCCTTGAGTCGTGGATGGTTCCCCAAATCCTCATCCTGACTCCAGCGTCGAGAATTATTCTCCTCAACGGTATTCCGATCCCTTGAGTCGCATCCTGACTCTCGATGTTGTGAGTGATTCTCCTCAACGGCATCTCGATGCCCAGTGTCGAGGGTGATCTCCAGAAAGAAACAGAATCTAGATGCCCAATGTCGAGGATAATTTCCATTAAGAAACCCATCTCGGCGCATCGCGTCGAGAGTGTAACCAGACCCTCTCCACAGTTTGGTAGTTTGAGGCTTGGGGACTGATAGCTATTATCCTCTGGCGATATGACATCAATCGAGTATAAGGACCTACAATCAAGCATCCCACACTTGACAGTCGAGCTGAGCTCAGGTGACATAAAGGGACGATGCTCCTGGAAGGACAATTTGGGATAACCCAAAAAGGCTCAGGGATGAGCTCCACTAAGGAGAACTCTCCTATGACTGGCCACAGGGGGCTGACCGAAGGTCACCCCCCAGGGACTACGAGGGTTAGATGCCATGCGAGTACCCACCTTAGGTACTACCTACAACGCTAGCCTTCCTCTACTCGGATGATAGGCTGGGGGGTAGGGAAGACATGGATATGGCGGAACAACATAGAATGATAGCTAAGCCAAGAAGAGAAAAACATGATCATGATCTCTTCCTGCAATTTGGACGAAAGGGTGTGCCATAACTTGAGAAGGGTATAAATTGTTAGAGCAAAATGGTCAACACCAGCGTAACAATCGACCTAAGGACAAAAGACAGACATAATAGAAAAAATGTCCAAGTCTAAGAAAATGACTAAGCAGGGCTCAGGTCTGTCTCCGAGATAAGCTCAAGCAATCCACAGAGTAAAAGATAAACTCCGTACTCAGGCACCTTACCGAGCTCAGATTCCTTCCAATCTCGATATTTTCGAGATTAGGATGGGAACAAAGTTCTGCCAATAGATAGAGAAATCAACACTACTTACCAGTACCTCGTACCTCACTACTAAAGAGTGGGGAGCTACTAATGAGTATAAAAATGGTTACTCCAATACAACCAATGGAAGACCGCCAAGTGTCTACAACTCTCCACCAAGATCAACTCTTGCCGAAGGTCAAGTGTGTGCTGGGTAGGGGAATACCTTAGCCCCTGTTAGTTACTCAAAAGACAGCTAGCAGCACTCTCTAAGAAGGGAAGAAGAGCTGCCACCAGGATGAGGAACCCTTCCCCATCTCGAAATTCTCCACAGCAGCATTGCCTGTCTCGAAAATCAACTCTGCAAGATTCTCAACAAAGCTCCTATACCTATTTCTGGATATCTAGGAAGGGAAGGGAAATGAGCTCTGCATAACTCCCCTTCCCGCCTCCGGTTATTACGGAAGGGCAGGGGTCAAGTTCTTCATCTTAGGTTTAGCAGGAATTTGTCTTCCTCAGTTTATGGGCTGGCTCACTTTCCCAAACCACAAATATCTACAAAATATATCCACAAATATCTTCACAAATATCCCCACAAATATCTACAAAAAATCCCACAAATATCCCATGAATATCTACAAATATCCCAAAATATCCACAAATATTTTCTAACATGGCCAACACAAATGGTCCTTGGCATCCTCTCATTGGTTACGTGCCAAGATGGGACATTAATGAGATATTGATGAGACACTATTTCATGATTAAGCCCTTAATCAAATCTCCACTTTGCCTATATAGAGAGCATACAATTGCTCAAAGGTAGATGAATTTGGCACACAAAAATAGCTCCCTCTTCTTGATAGCATATTCTATAAATTTTCCCCCCATACGCTAATTCTCACGCCGGAGGGGACATGTTGGGTCCATCCCGACAAGTCCTTTGTGTAGGTTTCTAGGTGCTCCGCATCTCGGAACTGCTTCATCTCAAGCTCTAATTCACTTTTTCCACGGATCACAAAGCATTCCAACTTTTTCATTCTCGAACCAGAAAACATTCTAACTTTCCCCTTCTCAGACCAGAAAATATTCTAGCTTTTCTCTTCGCGGACCAGAAGGTTTCTAGGCTAATTCCAACTTAGGATCGTCTCTTCTCGTCCAGGGACCCCTTTTCAGATCAGAAAACTCTCCATGAATTAGAAGACTCCCAGGTAGCTTCCCTACTCGGGACTCATTCTGGATCACTCCACCTCTGCCCATCTCGGGTCAGGCGAATTGATCCCAGACCTCTCCGTCCCTATCCTAGCATGGAGGAAGATCCCTATCTTGGACTTTCCCATCTTTGACTTCGCCATCTCTATCCCAGTAAAGCAAATATATCATCTCTACCAACAAGTGACCAGACCATACCGTTGAGGCTACCCAAAATTTGACATCAACACAGGTAATGGATTGATTAGCATTTGGAGAATTAAGGGCCTAAGTAGGGATTAGGATCCTGATTTCGGCGTGTAGCCAATGAGAGGGCGTATGGAGGGTTTAAGCCTGTGGGATTGGGCTTTCTGGACCTTTTGCTGAGGCCCATGGGCGACGAGTTTCTACAAGGGGACAAATGGCCCAGCCCATGTTGCCCACATTGTGAGGAGTTTTCTTTCTTATTCTTCTAGAATGGCTAGAGATGGAAAGTCGGTATTTTGCTGAGAAGTTTGTGGAGTTGATTTCCAAGATGGGTAGTGCCAGTCTGGGGATAACGTTGAGATGGGGAGAGGTTTTCCCATCTTTATGGTTGCTTGTCTACTCTTCCTGGAGAACGTTGCTGGTGAGATCTTGGGGTGGCCAACATGGGCTGAGACGTGCCCCTGCCTAGCATAATCTTTATACTTTATCCCTGGTTAAGAACGGGCCCTGTTGGAGAGTTGTTAACTCGTGGTAGTCTTCTATTGGTTGTGTGGGAGTGACCATTTTTACACTCATCAGTTGCCTCTCAGGACCTAATGTTGAGTAGGAACTCAAGGTACTGGGGACTCTACTCTGTGCCTTTTTTGAGGTCGTAGTGCTCCTATGGAGTATTATGAGATGCTCTTCCTTTTTTAGACCTTAGAGGTGTGTCGTGTCGGGAATAAACATTTTTCCAAGAAGGAGAACGGGTCATCCCAAGATGGGAACAAACGGCCCAATATTGGTAATGGTCGGCCTACCCGAGGCCCACGAATAACTTATGAATGTCACGTTAGGCCTGCGTCGCTTTGATTTTCCTAACACGCCACTTCCCTAATCGACGGATGGCGGACATGCGTCCGTATGGCTCTGACCGACGCATTGATCCAGGCGATTTGAACCACCTGCCTTTGCGATGGTTCAGTAGGACATGAGACCTATATAAATAGGGCATCCCAAGCTCATTTTCACACTTGAGAAATTTTTGGAGCACCTTCTCCTTCCCGACAGGTACCCTTTCTCTTCTCGCCATATCTTCTGCTTCTTCATCTTCTTCTTCTCGGTCTTTATCAAGGTCATTTTTAGGGTCTTCTTTAGGGTCTTTCTCTGGATCCAGAATTGGTTCAGATTCTATTACTTCTGGCCGGGCCCTATCGGTCTCTCCGCTCTAGCGGGTTGACCCTACCCTGGCCTAGCTCTTCTGCCTGGAAGAATGGGTATTTTTTAGTGGCATGAAGCAATCTCACCCCATCTCAGAGGATGGAAAATTTGGTCTCACCAATGAGGGTGGTGGTACTGGGCCATCTGGTGGTCCCACCATTAAGGTTAGCTCAGGTCTGGCCAGTGAAGTTGGGTCCGAGGGGGATTTGATGGAGGCCTTTGGACTTGATGGAGGCCTCCCAGCCCTAGGTTTCTCGTGGCAGTACCGTCCCTCTAGAAAGCCTCATTTGGAGGGTCAGGTTAAGGTTGATGGCTGAGGAGCTTGTTTCGACCTGGAGTAACTTCACATTCCTTAAGGGGGTGGAGATTTGTCTTTCCCTCCCTGGGGAGAGGGCCTGCGCTCCCCCTCAGAGCTTTATTACCATGTATATAGAGCATCTGTATGGCAGTCTGAGGTTCCCGATCCACCCGTGGATAAGATCCCTCTGCGCGGAGTACTGGCTATGTCCATCGTAGCTTGCTCTGAACTGCATGAGGGCCTTTGTGGCCACGTACGTCATTTACCTAGTAGAAGGGATTGAGCCATCCATCGATCCCTTTTTGTCCCTCTCTTTCCCTAAGTCATTGCCATCCGAGAAGGATTGGTGCTACGTTGCTGCTAGGAAACAGTTCCTTAAGGGTGTGGAATCTTCCGTAAAAACTAAAAGCACCAATTCTTTTTTCTTGGAGGCACTGGTTGGGAATATTTCCCGATGGAGGAGGAGAGAGTTAACCCCATCTCGAGGGAGTGGGGCACCATAGGTGAGAATTAACTTGTCTGCAAACGATTTTTAGTCTTGCAATTTTTTGTAACTTGACATTATTGATCCTAAGATTTTGATGGATAATTAAATGTTGATGTTTTTGGTGGAACTAACGAGTTTATTGAGTGTTTCAGTGTAAAAGTTCCATTGAAGATTTAATTATGAAGAAATTATTGAAGATGGTTAAGGATGCAAGAGATTGATAAAGAGAAGCATTGAGAGACTGAAGATTTTGAAAAATCTAGGTGAAAACAACTCAAGTTAATTTTTACTCTTATTGTATCCCGATTAGGATCACACATGACACAAAAATGATTTTATGGTTATGTGTGTTTTTATTAGGATCCTAATTAGTTAACATATTTGCTCCAATGTGAAATTAAAGAAAAAATATCGACTTAAGAAAGATTAGTGCTTAAAATGATTAATAGTAACCGAGAAGAGAAATCGGTTAAAGAGGCAAAAATGTCAAAAGTTGGAGTTTAAATAAACTAAAGAAGTAGTAATTCCAGTACTGATTGGTTGACTGGCCTGGGAGGATCGGTCAACTGATGGGTGAAGGCTGGAAAATGGTGAAGTCTTTGGATCAATCAGTCAATTGACCAAGAGGGATCGATCGACTTGTATAAGTCTTTGAATCGATCAGTCGACAGGTCATGGAGAATCGGTTGACAAACCCTGGCCGAGAAATGGCCTGGGAAGCATCCTAAATCAATCGGTTAACCGATCTATGGAGTATCGGTCAACCGAAGGGCAAGTATTTTTGGCTTGGGCTCCATAGAGTATGGCTTTCCGAGTTGACTCATATTGTTGTATATGTTGTTGAAGCGAGTGTACATCTCATGAATCGATTCATTCTCCTCCATTCTGAACAGCTTAAATTTTCTCATAAGAGCTTTAATTTTTTATTGCTTCACTTGACTTGTCCCTTCGTGGGTGACTTGCAGCTTATTCTACATCTCCTTTGTAGATTTGCAACCTGAAACTCTAGAATATTCATTAGCGTCTAAAGACCAAAAGAAAATATTGATAGCTTGAGAGTTAATGGAGAGTTTCTGCTTATTAGAAGTAGTGAGTTGTTCCTTTTTCTTCTCAATTCCATTTTCCATTGGAATGAACGGACCATCCTCGATTGTAAGCCACACGTCGTAATTTGTAGCCTAAAGAAAGACTACCATCCTATTTTTCCAAAACGAGTAACTTTCACCTGCAAACAAGGGTGGTCGGTACATAGACTGCCCCTCAGCTAGTGTCCCACTATATGTGTCACGTGATCTTTGTTAGCTAAAAAATTCGAGCTAAACTAGCTCTGATACCAATTGTTGGCCCAGTTGAATACCCAAGAGGGGGATGAATTGGGTAATTAAAAATTATCAGAACAAAATTCAATAAATCAAATAATTAATTTTAATCCTAAATTAATTATTATCATTATATCACAGCGGAATAATATAATCAACTAAGTGCACACCCGAACAATAAAAATAACAAAGTAAATATAGCAACACACCAAAGATTTATATTGGTTCACCAAGCTATTCTTGGCTAATCCAGTTTCCCGAGCTCCACGGAGGTCACACCAACTAAAACCAAGATCTCTTTAAAGGTAGGAACTAAACCCTCACACCGATTCTTTTACAGGCTCATAATCAACCTTTACAATATCATTTTCTTAGACTAAGGAAGAACCTTTACTTTTTATAGGCTAAAGAATAACCTAATTCTTTTTAACTCTAAGGCACAAGAATCAAAATCTCTCAAAACACTCCAACTATCATTTTCACAAGTAAGGATGGAACCGTTACAAATCACTCAAATCGCAATTCTATCCAGGAAGAATCACTACTTCAATCTCTTTACAGGAAGAGACTGAAACCCGGCTACCATTGATTAAATATCCCCAACAGTATTTAATCCATCACAACTCACTAATACAAAAATTGATAAGAAGTAAATCTCACTCGGAGCTTTTACCACCCCAGATAAATAATAACTCAATTAATATCCCAACTAGTGATAGAAAAACGTGAGATAGAAAATTCTAATTTTAACAAGATATGTGTGGCAAATTTGAGCACGTAATCAAATTCAAGAAATTGTTTGCAAAAATATTTTTTTTCAAAAATCAGAAACAATTTCGAAGATCAATTGCCAAACAATAATCAAATAATGCAATGAAAGAATATAATTGGAAAGATCTCACCCGGAATCCACAGAAAGAATGATTAGAACAATGTAACTTCAAATCCGATAATAGCAATGATCAACAATTGATTCTCTTAGAAAATCTCACTCAATTCTCAATAAGATATCTCTTAGAAAAGCCCACTCAAAGATATATTCTGATCCCTCTTGATAATATATGGGTAATGACATAAGAAATTCGCAGGTCTATATATATGAGTATGAAATCAGTTTTCTAACAACTAGTTTACATGTAATGACAATTAATAGTACATATAGACCCCTTATATCATAATGACTTCATTTAGGTTCAATTCACTTAATAACAACTTTCAAATCTCTCAATTAAACCCCCAAAGTATTTATCAATCTCAATTAATAAGAATAAAATCTATTTCAAGTACTAATTTGAGAAACATTGATATTTAATGAACCATATTAATAGGATTTAATTAAGATATGAACCATATCTTAAATATAGAAAATATCCCCGAAATCTCTCACAAATCCTAACAAAAAACGGCTACTTTTGGATATAATCTCGGATAAAATAATATCCTGAAATAATGCGTTCGGTCGACTACCCAATTCAGGTTGTAGCCAAGCTATCGCTACTGCGTGCATTGGTCGACCTGCCTATCGACTTGTAGATTCAGAGAGTTTGCTTTTTCTTCACCGGTCGACCTGTCGGTCGACTTGTAGATTCAAAGAGTTCAGCTTCCTTGGTCGGTCGACCTGTCGGTTGACTTAGAGATATAGGATCTTTCAGCTAATTTGTCCGGTCGACTAATCAGTCGACTGTCATCTTCTGGATCTTTATTCTGAACTCATTTTTTAACTTATTCTTTTACGTTATCGCCCCTTAAACTATTTTCTCTTCTAAATTAGCTCCACTAATATTCTTCTATTCTATTTTAGTCATTTAAAATTATTTCTTTTCTAATCACATAGGAGTAAATAATTTCACTTAATCAAAACACAAATAAATGATAAAAACCTTTAGTGCAACGTGTGTGTTCCTAATTGGGATATTAAGAGTTGAAATTTACCTGAGTTATTTTCCCTAATTTCTTTAAACTCTTAGATCTTCAATATCTTCAACATCATCATTTAGCATCCATTTAATTTGTATTTTCATCACTGGAACTTAAATCACTGAAATACTCAATTAAAACATTAGTTCCACCAAAACATTAACACTTAATTGTTCATCAAAATCTTAGGATCAACACTATTAATTTGAGTTTGAGAAATATTTGAGGGACTAAATTGAATGATTTAAAATCTATAATTAAGTGAATTGAACCAGGATTAATTTATATCGATATAAAGGGTCTATAAGAGCAATTAAGTGTCATGATATGTAGAAACTAGCTATTGGAGGGCTTATTTCAAATCCTTATATTTAGACCTGCGTTTTGAGATCTAAAAATTCCAATTAATCAATTTTCAAGAACTATTCAATTCCTAAGCTTTTTGGGAGTGATTTTTTTGAAATTATATTGAGAGTATCGTGAGATTATTTTTTAGAATTGTTCTTGAGGAAATTATTGTGAATTGTTGCTGTCACCGATCTAAAGTTTTATTGCAATTCAATTTACATTCATTCGGTGGTATCCTAGTGAGATCGTTCGAAGTCTTTACTTTTAATTGTTATTTGATAATATTGTTTACTGCTTGGAATTTTGATAATTGAAATCATTATTTCTGAATTTTAAATTGATTCAAAATATTTTAAAGCGATTTCTTGTGAAAATCTGATTATGTGCTAAATTGTGTGCTACCCATCTATATTAAAATCAAAATTTGATATTCTCACTTTATTTCTATTACTAGTATATATCGGGACATTAATCGAGTTTAAATTTAATATGAGGTGGTAGAAGCTCTGGGTGGGAAAACATATCAATTTATGTAATTGGTGAGTTGTGTGCGGGTTAGATATTATTTGGAATATTTAATCAGGCGTAGCTGGGTTTTAATCTCTTTTGGTAAAGAGATTGAGGTTTGATCTTTACCTAGTACATAAAAAGATTATGTTAGTCTTTTCCCGTGAAAAGAGATAGGTGTAATTCTTCCTGACTAGAATTAATTTTAAGCAAATTTGTAACGGTTCAATCCTTACCGAATAAAAGTATACTTGGAGTGTTTTGTGAGGTTTGATTCTTAGCCTAAGTATAAAAGAATTAGGTTAATCTTTAGCCTGTGAAAAGATAAAGGTTATTCCTTAGCATGTGAAAAGAAAAATTGTAAAGGTTGGTTATAAGCCTGCGAAAAGAATCATTTGTTAAGATTTGGTTCCTAACTGATTAAAAGAATCATAGTGATTAGTGGGTGTAACTCTCATTGGGGCTTGGAGGATTGGATTAGCCAAGAGTAACTTGGTGAACCAATATAAATTTTGGTGTGCTGCTATTTTACTTTATTTATTTTCAGTTGTTTGGGTGTGCACTTAGTTTACTTAACACTTATCCGCTGCTATAAAAATAATAATTAATTTAGGATAAAATTAATTATTTGAATTTTCAAGTATTATAATTTGATTTAATTTTATTACTACCCAATTCACCCCTTCTTTTGGGTAGATCACCGGGCCAACAAACATCCTTCTTGCATTTTCTTTTGTGTAGTTCCGGAGAAAGTATGTGAACGGAGAGTACAACCGAGCCCTCTTATTCAACAACAAAGGAATATTGTCCTGAACACAGAATTTAACAATGTCGAGCATCTATTGAAGTTAACTATCTACGTTCGTCACTTTTATCTCGCCTCAGGTCTGTCGGTACCCGACATTGATCTGAAAACCAAGAATGGTAAATTCCTTTCGCTTCTCAAATTTTTTCAAATACTTAAATTTTTTGGAGCTTCATTTTTCTCTCTCCGCTTAACTGTCCTGGTGCTTCTTTAGCAGAGATGGATAAAGCTGTTCTAAGAATGATGATTAAGGAGAAGGCAGTGAAGGAGGCTGCCGAGAAGGGACAAGCATCCCAGCCCTAGGAAAAGGCTCCTCAAGAGAGAGTCTCCGAGGGCGGAGAGTCGATTGTGGCGCGGAGTACCTAGTACAAGGTTCCAGGATGGGTGGAGATTGTACTGAAGAGAGGAACACCAAGAGAGAACAACCGAGAAGAGAACTGTCAGCGTCGGCGAGGGTGATGTTGAGAAGGGATGCACCCGCTTAGTCGGATCTAGCCTTCTCGTCTTTGGCCGAGAAGAGCATCACCGGGGATGTCCAGGATAAGGGAAAGCAAAATGTGGTACATGTCGTGGCTGAGGGCCCAAAGAAATCCAGGGCGGAGAGGATAATCTTGGACGTCCTCGTGGAAGGAAGGGCAACATCTGACACTCTCTAGCTGAGCACAGTCCATGCTTCTAGGACCTTCGCGGTGCCGAACACATGCCTTCCCCTTGATCAGAAGATCCTGGACTCCATCGAGTTTCTACCAAGCTTCGTCCACCTCATCACGCCGCCCTAGGACAATGAGCGCATTGAATCCAAGATGGACATAAAGATAACCGCTGAGCTACAGAAGGACGTTATGTCAATAAGATTCTTTACAACACTAAAATTCTTCTTGATTCTTCTTTGCATTTTATTTTTGGCTAAGTCTTTGACACTTGCCGTGCAAGCGCTTTTCAAGGCTGCCTCCGTGTCTATGCACCTCCATTTGGCTCTGAAGAGGGAAAAAACTATTAAAGATGAGACGTGCAACATATGGCTCAGCTGAAGAGATTTCACGATCAATCCAAGAAGCTAATGAGAAGTGAGAGCGATTTCAAGAGAGAGGTGACCAAGCTGTCTAGTGAGAAGAAGGAGATTCAATCCCAGCTCGACAAGCTTGAGGCTAACCTCACTGCCGTGTGGGAGAGGTTACAGAGGATAGAGCTGCAATATAGCGCAACCATTGCTAAGGTAGAGGATGAGGCCGTGGAAAAGTGGAAGCTCACCCCGGCCTACAAGAAAATGAGAATAGAGTTGGTTATGGAGATAGAGGATGATGGTCACAGCTATACTATCCATAACCTGCGTCGCCAATATCCGAATTTCCTAGTTGACAAGATTGGCATGGACTTATCTGACTCCGAGGGAGAGGATGAACTCGAGCAAGAGAATACTATGGCCAGGTAATGATCATGGCCTCTGATCCGAAGGTCATTACGAAAGGGATTTCCCCTGTGGGGGTTCTTGTCACGGTGTAACATGCCTAGAGAATAGGATGTACGTCTTCAACCCATCTTTCCTTTGATTTATCTAGTTTAGTCTTGAGCCCACGAAAGATGGTGCAGTTAATTACTTCCACTTGTTCGTTGGCTTGAGGATGTCCTGGAGAGGTGAAGTGGGTCTGAATCCCTAGCTCGGCATATAATTCCGCAAAAAGATTGTTATCAAATTGTTTTCTATTGTTGGAGACAATGGCTCTAGGTATTCCAAAACAACAAACTATGCTCTCTCAGACAAAGTCTTCGATTTTTCCCTTTGTGATTTATACAAGGAGCATAGCCTATACCCACTTTGTAAAATAGTTGATCGCAATAACAAGGAATTTCTTCTGCCCAGTCCCCTAAGGGAACAGCCCCAAAAGGTCAATTCTCTACTGGGTAAAGGGCCAAGGACAGTTGGGGGCAGCTAGGGATGGAAGGCGAACCTTTGGCACTTGTCATATTTTTTCGTGAATTCCATAGAGTCTTTGTTCATATCCGACCAGAAGTATTCATGTCCGATGAGCTTGTGAACCATGGATCTTCCTCTTGAGTGGTTGCCATACATCTCTTCATGAATTTCTCTTACCGCATAATCAGCCTCTTCCGACCTCAAACATTGGGAGTATGGACCCGAGAAGGACTCTTCAATGGCACATATGTTGGACACCTGGTTAGAAATAGTTGTGCTCAGTCCTTTTAAATATTCGACGAGGACATTTCTCTTCAGGGTAAATTCCACCGTGGGGGCCAGATTGGCCAGAGAGTCGGGGTGCCTGTTCTCTTCTTGGGGGATTTGGTTTGCTTAGACATTTTTGAAATTTTCCATTAGTGCCTTCACCCTCCCAAGGTAAGCAATCATGCTTGGGTCTTTAGCTACGGACTCCCCATTGACTTTGTTTACTAAAAGTTGTGAGTCGCAGAAGACTTGGAGATTTTTAGCGTTAAACTCTCTTGCCAGCCTGAGCCCGGTGAGAAGGGCTTCGTATTCAACTTTGTTGTTAGTGGCCCAGAACCCCAACCAAAGGACATATTCAATCTTTTCTTGGTTCGGAGCTACCTGAACCGTCTCGGCCCCGCATCTTCCTATGTTCGAAGAACCATCCATAAAGAGTCGACGCTTATCAGAGCTAAAATCAACATTCAATACAGGATGGGATGAGGTCCTTTCTGGGACTAACGTCCCTGCTGGGCTGAGATGGATTTGCTGCCAGGTAGGATCTTGGTTATCCAAGCTGGGCTTTTTCGGGAAGGTCAGCTTAGCAATGAAGTTAGCTAGGGCCTGCCCCTTGATGGCTGTCTTGGGTTGGTAGTCAATATGGAATTGGTCGAGCTCGAGGCTGTAATTCATGAGCCGGCCAAAGGCATTTGGGGAGTGAAAAATTTGCCTCAAGGGTTGATCGATAAAGATGATGATTATGTACACTTGGAAGTATCGTCTTAACTTTCTTAACGCGATGAGAAGGGTGTAGGCCAGCTTCTCGAACCGCTGGTATTTTGTCTTAGCGTCGGTTAGCACTCGACTCGAATAATACACTGGTCTTTGGATTCTATCCTCTTCTCGTACAAGAGTCGCATTGACTGCGGTGTCTGAAGTAGCGATGTATATGAACTATTCCTCCCGAACCTTGGGCGTTCTTAGCAGCGGCGCCGAGGAGAAGTAAGCTTTGATGATGAGAACCAACAAGCAACATCAAAGGACACATTGCATGTCTCGGTTGGGCCCATTACTAGGGCAAGATCCAAGAAGATCAAAGAAGCGCTTAATGGGCTAATTCAAGAGCTTTCGGCTGAATCAAAAACAATAAAGCCCAAATTAGGCCCAAATGACGATCAAGACCTAATCCATCTCATCAAAGCAAGTGAATGGGTTTAGACATGAACTCAAATAGACCAAGGCTTGAGGACCACGAAATCTCAGCATATTTATTTTATTTATTTGTATTTTAATTTTAATTTAGGTTATTTATTTGATAATTTGTAAGGCATGATTGCCAAATTAGCCTTTTCCGTTTTAGATTAGTAGTAGGGTTTTCTTGTTTCTCTAGGGTTTCTTTTTTTTTTGTATTGTAGCCGCACTATTCACGAGCATTGTTCACCGATACTATGCACTGTACTATTCATTACCTATTTAAGAAAGTTGTATCCCATGAGGAAGAACACATTACTTTGATTAATAAAAATTGTGAGAGTTTTCTCTTTAGTTCTTCAGAGAACTTTTCCTGAACTTATCAAGAGTTTCTTGTGGCGTTCAAACTTATATCTTTGATTCGTGATTCATTATAATCATTGGGTCAAGATCATTATACCATTGGTTCGCGTTTCATTCATAAACGTTGGGTCAATGTAATCTATCTTTCAAATTCTGTATTTTTAGCTTGTTCAAAATCTGATTTAGTTTCGATCTTCGCAAAGAAACCCTAAGTTGGTTTCGGGTCTCACTAATCCTTGGTGCGGTTCGCATCATTTGAGCTCTTAGAAGATGGCCTCACATTCTTTTGTCCATTAGATGGTTTTGTTACCCTACAAAGTCTTGAAGAAATGAAGGCATTTCTTTGAGTAGAGTGAAATAAAGCAATTCAGGGAAGCCAACCTCCCAGTGAGCATTTGTACCTCTTTTTTTGTCCATGGAGAGGCCGTTCCAAGAACAACACTTATCTGATCAGGGTTGGCATGAATGCTGCACTGGGACACCATGTAGCCTAGGAATTTTCCTACAGAGACCCCGAAAATGCACTTAGAGGGGTTCCAAACCTTGTGCCTGCTCTCTTGACCCCAAAGAATGATGCAAGTTCATGCAGTGGGCTTAGAGTTTGTCAAAGCAGCTTTAGAGATGGACGATGTGGTCGGATGCTCTGGTGCTCTTCACGAGCATATCATCTATGTAAACCTCCATTGTTAAGTCGATCTCTTCCTTGGACATCTTATTCACAAGCCTTTGATAAGTTGCCCCGGAATTACGAAGGCCGAAGGGCATAACCTTGTAGCAATAGGTGCCCCTGTCCGTGATGAATGAGGTCTTGCCCTTGTCAGGGAGAAACATAAGAATTTGATTATATCCAGCGTAGGCGTCCAGGAAGCTTAAGAGCTCGTGCCCTACTGTGGCGTCTATGACCAAATCTATTCTTGGTAAAGGAAAGAAATCCTTGGGGTACACCTTGCTGAGATCTTTGAAGTCCATGTAGAGACGCCATTTGTTCCAGACCTTGGGGAGAAGATGACATTGGAGAGCCAATAGAAGAACTCGACTTTCTCCACCACGGCAAATTTCACTAACTTGTCCATTTCTTGCTCAATGATTTTTTGATGCTCCGAGTGGAGTTTTCTTCTTTTCTATCTCACAAGGGTATGATGAGGATTGACATGGAGACAGTGCATGGCTACACCCAGGTCAATCCCAGAAAGTTCGTTGTGAGACCAAGTGAACACATCGTAGTTTTTCCTAGGGAAATCAGTGAGTTATTCTTGGTGGCCATGTTGAGCTTGGCACCAATTCTGAAAGCTCTCTTCTCGACCGGGGGGGGGGGGGGGGGGGGGGAGGGGGGGAGGGGGGGGTGAATGGATATCTCCAATAGATTCTCGTGGGGCAAGCCCCAGTTTTCTCTTCTCGGCTGGCCTCTACGCTCATCTTAGTGGCTGCCCTCCTCAAAACATGCATTCGTCCATGGTGTGACCTCAGTTATGGTGGAATTCATAGTATTTACTGACGGATTTTCCCATTGATTTTTCCCCCAGGGGAGGAGCAGACGGGAAGAATCCACTTCTAGAATTTTTGGCGAAGATTGTTGCAATGGACGTTGTTAGAGGGGTCAACCGTCGGCGAGTCCCTGGGAGTGGAGGGAGCCTCCGATCCTTGAGAAGGGGTCCCAATCGCCCTTCAGACTGTAGCCTTCGAGATCCCTAAGCCTTGCTCAACATCTCTTCTACCCAGCCCTTCCTTTTCTGAGTCCCTTCTCGGTCTCAATTCATGGTGTCTCTGATGTCTGCCTCATAGAAGCTTGTAGCCCTGGCTAGGGTGACGGTCAATCTAAGCGCTGGTCATGAGCACAGGTCATAAGATAACCTCCGGTGCCTTAGCCTATCAACAAAATGCGTTTAAGGCTCCGACATCTGGGAGGCCCTACAACATAAGCTTTCCCTATGGAACCTACTCACAAAATTACCCAAATTCTTTCCAATCTCCTGCTGGAGGGCAAAGAAATGGGTCGCAGTTTTAGGTCTTCACCGGGAACAGCTAAATTAGGTTAAGAAGAGCTGCTCGAGTTGGGCAAAGGTTAAGATCGAGTCTGGGCCAAGTCTCCAAACCAAGTGCTGGCCATCCCGAAAAGGGTGAGAGAAAATGAATTACACCTCATTGCCACGAAGGTCGTATGCATATATACATGAAGGTGTTAAAAATAGAGAGGTGATCGATGGGGTCGGTAGTCCTATTGTAGGGAGCTATCTGCTGGTTGGGGTACCTAAACGAAACCATCTCAAGTACAATCTCATTAACAAAAGGAGACCTTATTCTTGAAAGAAGTCTAGTGGCCCCTATAAAGCCCCGTATCTACATGGGCATTGGCTCCATCTCGATAAATTGCCTTTCTAAGGCGGCCTTTCATCTAGGCAATGCTGTGACTTGGCTAGCGGCCTCTCTGGATCCATGCCTTACGGTAAGAGGGAGTGGGAGTCTACCTTCCGAGCACAACGAACCCTATGCTTAGCATGAATGATGCTGTTGTAGATTCATCCCATCTAGGGCTAGCGATAATCCTTTATTCGGTTACCCTGAGGGGGCAGATATGCGGAGTCCGAAATAGCCTGTGGGGCTAATCCCGTTCCTGGACTGGACGGTCGTGGGGATGAGACTCATCTCACAGGATATGCCTTTCGGAGTGAATCACGCAATTCGATTCCTAATGGTACTCCTCTCCCCTGCATTCCGGAGAATCGATCCCCTTCGAGTAGGGGCCGGTGTCAGGTGGGAGAGGATAACTTTGAAGTAAGATTAAAACTGGCCTAGCTGGTATTCCAAGGAGGTCTTCAGACTCGAGAAGAGTCTTAGTCCGAGAAGGGTGTTGGTTTGAGTTGGGATGAGCTTCAACCTGTCACTTGGACAAATGACTTATCAAGATGGATCCGGCGTGTCCTCTCCAGCGTGAGAATCAATGCTCAGGGGAAAAGATTTAAATATGATACAGTGAGAAAGTTGAGCAAATTTTGTGTACCTTTCGGCATTGGTATGTCCTCTTTTATATAAGTAATGGATTAATTAGTATTTGGAGGATTCGGGGCCAAAGCAGGGATTAGGATCCTGATCTTGGCGCGTGGCCAATGAGAGGGCGAGTGGAGGGTTTAAGCTAGTGGGCAAGGGCTTCCTAGCCGTTTTGCTGAGGCCTAAGGGCGATGAGTTTCTACAAGGGGAAAAATGGCGACCCATGATTCTAGAAGATCCTTTATGTAGCCTAAGGTGTGAGGAGTTTTCTTCTCTGCCCTTCTTGGATGGCCAAAGATGGGAAAATAGGTATTTCGCTGAGGAGCTTGTGGAGTTTATTTTTGAGATGGGCAGTACCGGTTTGGGGATAACTGATGAGAATATATCAGCTACACCAAGAGATCCGTTGCATGTTCCAGTTGGCCTAATAACAAGGGTAAGGGAAAAAAGATTCAAAGAAGAACTTAGTGGGCTTATTCGAGAGATTGGGGCCGAAACTACAATGGTGAAGCCTAAATTAGGCCCATCGGACAGTCAAGGCCTAGTCCACCTCATCAAAGCAAATGAATGGGCTTAAAGCGTGATCCTGAAAGGGCCAAGAATGAGACCCACAAATTTTATTTTATTTATTTTATTATTTTAAGTCTTTTAATTATTTTTAGGCTGATTTGTAAGGCTTGATTTCCAAGTAAATCATTTCCTTTTTCAATTAGGAATGTAAGGCAAATTAGGAAGCTTCCTTATTCTTTATTTAGCAATTAGATTTTAGGGTTTCCTTTTACCTCCATGTAGACCCACGAATTTCAAAATGTATTAGGGTTTCTTTCTTATTCTTTTGGCCGCCTATTTAAGGGGCTTTGTAGACCA
Organism: Eucommia ulmoides; assembly: GCA_016647705.1. Classification (NCBI taxonomy): domain Eukaryota; kingdom Viridiplantae; phylum Streptophyta; class Magnoliopsida; order Garryales; family Eucommiaceae; genus Eucommia; species Eucommia ulmoides. The sequence continues at coordinate 30,707,860 of CM028340.1, read as the reverse complement.
ACAAATTTCACATTATTTTTTATTAATAAAATTTTGAGAGTTTTCACTTTAGTTCTTCAGAGAACTTTTCTTGAACTTATCAAGAGTTTCTTGTAGCATTCAAACTTATATCTTTGGTTTGTGATTCATTATAATCATTGGGTCATGATTATTATACCATTGGTTCCCGTTTCGTTCATAAACATTGGGTCAAGGTAATCTATCTTTCAATTTTTGTATTTTTAGTTTGCTCAAAATCTAATTTAGTTTTGATCTTTGCGAAGAAACCCTAAGTTGGTTTCGGGTCTCACTAATCCTTGGTGAGGTTCATATCTTTGGTAATCAAAGTAAGGTCTAAATTAGGTCTTATCTATCATTTTTATATTTTTTTTTTCTTTTTCCTTCATTGTAATCAGTTTATTCCTACGTTAAAATTTTATTGGCCAAACTATATCATCAAATCTGGTCAATTTTTGTTTCATTCTTAGTGTGCATCTTCAAATCTCAATTTAAAGTTACTGTATTTAGAAAAAAAAAAACAAAAACAAAAACAAAAAAAAAAAAAAACAAAAAAAAAAATTTAGCAGCCCCCCCTCCCTCCCCCAAAAAAATTTGAGAATTATTTCTTCTTGTTCTATGCCATAAACTTTTCTTTGTGCTCTTCTTGTTCGCTTTGTTTTCGTTCCTAAAATCTCATTCTTAGTGAATCAATTCGTTGAGTTTGGATTGCCACAAGGAAAATTCTGATTGAGATTGGTTAAGTTCAATAAAGAACTAAAAGAGTGAGAGAAAGAGTGGAAAAATGCAAGAGAGTGTGAGCTCATTAGAGGGTAAAAGCCGAATTTGAGTGATACATGAGTGGAGTGACATAGTTTGAGTGTAAACACATGAGGGAGTGTTTGTAAGGTTTGCTAAATTTGTTTTGCAGGTTACTAAACATGTCCCAAGAAACAAACAAAGGCTCGTTCGATGAAGCACTGGAAAGGATGGACGTCATGGACGTAAATTTTTTTTACAAGGCCTTGGAGTAAAAGCTTCAGCGGTTGAACTTGCGGTTTGATGAAGTGCATGAGCGACTAGACAAAGTTGAGTCTAGTGCACAAAAGGGGCAGCCACTGAGAGCTCCTAATGTGCAACGAAGAGAGAGGAATCAGCCTTGGTTCGAATATGAAGATGATTATGGGAATGACCAAGATGGAGACAATCGCGCCTCTAATGCTAGCTTGGGCAGATTTGGGCGTGGATATGGAAATAGAGGATATATATATATGGGGAGCGACTTGATAATAACTTGAAAAGAATCAAGGTGAAGATACCGTCATTCCAATGAAAAAATGACCCTGAAGTATACTTGGAGTGGAAGAAGAAGGTCGAGTTGATCTTCAATTGCTACAACTACTCCGAGGAGAAAAAGGTAAAACTTGATGTAATTGAGTTTATTGACTATGCTATAATATGGTGGGATCAACTTGTGATAAATAGGAGGAGAAACCACGAGAGGCCTATTGAGACGTGGGCAGAAATGAAGGTCATCATGAGGAGGCGGTTTGTCCCTAGTCACTACTATAGGGACTTGTATAAGAAATTTCAAAGTCTTATACAAGGTTTTAAGTGTGTGGAAGACTACTATAAAGAGATGGAAGTAGCCATGATCCGAGCCAATGTGGAAAAGGACCGAGAAACAACTATGGCTAGGTTTCTAATTGGGCTAAATCATGACATTGCAAATGTGGTGGAGTTGCAGCATTATGTTGAGTTGAGTGATATGGTGCACATGGCCATCAAAGTGGAGCAACAATTGAAGTGAAAGGGTTCCACACGAGTTGGGAAACAATTGGGTATTGAGACCGAAGATGAGACGGATGATGATTCGATGCCACCTTTGGAGAATACACATGATATTGAATACCCAGTTGATGGAGAGCTCCTGGTTGCAAGAAGAGCTCTTAGTGCACAAGTCAAAGAAGATGAGACGATACAACGAGAGAACATCTTTCATACTAGATGCCATGTCAATGATAAGGTATGCAGCATGATTATTGATGGGGGGAGTTGTACTAATGTGGCTAGCACTAGTTTGGTGGAGAAGTTGAATTTGCCAACTTTAAAACATCCTAGGCCATATAAGTTACAATGGTTGAATAATTGTGGAAAAATTAAAGTGACTAAAGAGGTGCTCGTATCGTTCTCAATTGGGAAGTATAAAGACGAGGTCTTGTGTGATGTGGTGCCAATGCATGCGGGACATATTCTTTTGGGAAGACCATGGCAATTTCATCAGCAAGTAACTCATGATGGTTATACTAATAGATACTCCTTTGTACTTAATAAAAAGCCAATTACTCTTGTACCATTATCGCCAAGACAAGTGTATGATGATCAAGTGAGGTTAAAAAGAGAGAGTGACAAGAAAAAGGAGAGTGAGAGAAAAAAAAAGAGTGAGAGAGAAAAAAATTCAGAATGTGAGAGAAAAGAAAAGAAGAAACAAGTGAGTTTTTATGCGAGAGAGAGTGAGATAAAAAAAAGCTTTGTTTTCAAACCAACCTTTGATTGTACTTTTGTACAAAGAGGTTTGTTTTACCACTAACGATCTTAACTCTTTTCTTCCTAATGATGTTATTTCTCTTTTACAGGATTTTGATGATGTGTTTCCCAAAGAGATGCCAAATGGTTTGCCACCAATAAGGGGAATCGAGCATCAAATTAATTTCGTACCTGGAGCATCCATTCCAAACAGACCCACATATAGAAGCAATCCCGAGGAAACAAAGGAGCTTCAAAGGCAGGTTAGTGAACTTATGGAGAAAGGGTATGAACATGAAAGCATGAGTCCTTGTGCGGTTCCCGTATTGCTTGTACCTAAGAAAGATGATACGTGGAGAATGTGTGTAGATTGTTGGGCCATCAACAATATCATGGTAAAGTATCGACATCCCATTCCTAGATTAGATGACATGCTTGATGAATTGCATGGTTCTTGTGTGTTTACTAAAATTGATCTTAAAAGTGGATATCATCAGATTAGGATGAGGGAAGGTGGTGAGTGGAAAATCGCATTCAAAACAAAATATGGTTTATATGAGTGGTTGGTTATGCCTTTTGGGTTAACCAATGCACCTAATACGTTCATGAGATTAATGAACCATGTTTTGCATATTTTTATTGGGAAATTTGTGGTTGTATACTTTGATGACATTCTAATTTATAGCAAAAACTTAGATGAGCATGTTGAACATTTAAAACTTGTTTTAGATGTTTTGAGAAAAGAAAAGTTGTTTGCTAACCTCAAAAAGTGTACCTTTTGCACGGATAAACTTGTATTTCTTGGTTTTGTTGTTAGTGCAAGGTAATTGAGGTGGATGAAGAAAAGGTTAAGGCAATCAAGGAGTGGCTGAAACCTACAAGTGTGGGATAGGTGAGAAGTTTCCATGGGCTGGCGAGCTTCTATCGGAAGTTTGTGAAAGATTTTAGTAGTCTCTCCACACCTTTAACTGAAGTTGTCAAAAAGAATGTGGGTTTTAAGTGGGGTGATGAGCAAGAAAAGACATTTAATTTGATTAAGGAAAAATTGACTAATGCACCTTTGCTTGCTTTACCTAACTTCACAAAAACTTTTGAGATTGAATGTGATGCTTCAAGAATAGGTATTGGAGCTGTTCTAATGCAGGAAGGGCATCCGCTTGCCTACTTTAGTGAAAAACTCAGGGGCACAGCCTTAAATTACCCTACATATGACAAAGAGATGTATGCGTTGATTAGGGCATTGGAGACTTGGCAACACTATCTTTGGCCAAAAGAATTTGTGATTCACACGGATCATGAATCTGTGAAGCATTTGAAGGGTCAACAAAAGCTGAACAAACGACATGCCAAGTGGGTGGAGTTTATCGAAATGTTTTCTTATGTGATCAAGTACAAGCAAGGTAAGGAAAATGTTGTGGCGGATGCATTATCTCGACGGTACGTCTTACTTTCTACCTTAGATGCCAAATTTCTTGGTTTTGAGTACATTAAGGATTTGTATGTTGATGATTCTAATTTTGGTAATGTATTCAATGCATGTGAGAAAGTGGCATTTGGTAAGTTCTTTAGGCATAATGGGTTTTTGTTCAGGGAATATAAATTATGTGTGTCTAAATGTTCATTGCATGACTTGCTTGTTAAAGAAGCTCATGGGGGTGGTTTAATGGGGCATTTTGGCATATATTAGACTTTAGATGTTTTACATGAACACTTCTTCTTGCCTCATAGGAAACGTGAAGTGGAGAGAATTTGTGAGAAGTGTATTGTTTGTAGGCAAGCTAAGTCTAAGGTTAAACCTCATGGTTTGTATACTTTTTTGCCTATACCTAGTGAACCTTGGACTGATATTTCTATTGATTTTGTGTTAGGTTTTCGTAGGTCAAAAAGAGGTCGAGATTCTATATATGTGGTTGTAGATAGGTTTTCTAAGATGGCTCATTTTATTCCATGTCATAAAACTGATAATGCATCACATGTTGCTGATTTGTTCTTCAAGGAAATAGTTAGGTTGCATGGCATGCCTAAGACTATTGTTTCGGATAGAGATGCTAAGTTCTTAAGCTATTTTTGGAAGACTTTGTGGGGGTAAGCTCGGAACTAAACTTTTATTTTCTACTACTTGTCACCCACAAACTGATGGTCAAATCGAAGTAGTTAATAGGACTTTATCTACTTTATTGCGTGCTATAATACAAAAGAATTTGAAAACATGGGAAGATTGTTTGCCGCATTTAGAGTTTGCATATAATAGGAGTGTGCATTCTGCAACTAAGTTTTCACTATTTGAAATTGTGTATGGTTTTAATCCATTGACTCTTTTGGATTTAACTTCTTTACCTATGCATGAGCGTGTCAACTTAGATAGGAAAAAGAAGGCTGATTTTGTTAAGCAGATCCATGAAAAGGCCCGACAAAATATTGAGAGGAGAACTGAGCAATATGCCAACCAAGCTAATAAAGGGCGCAGGAAGGTTGTATTTGAACTTGGAGATTGGGTTTGGTTGCATATGAGGAATGAGCAGTTTCCCCAACAAAGGCGTTCTAAGCTACTTCCAAGAGGGGATGGCCCATTTCAAGTGATGGAATGAATTAATGACAACGCTTACCAATTAGACCTTCTAGATGAGTTTAATGTAAGTGCTACTTTTAATGTGACTGACTTGTCTCTGTTTGGTGTAGGTGAAGATTTGAGGATAAATCATTTTCAAGAGAGAGGGAATGATAAGAATATATCAGCTGCACCAAGAGATCCGTTGCATGTTCCAGTTGGCCCAATAACAAGGGCAAGGGTAAAAAGATTCAAAGAAGCACTTAATGGGCTTATTCGAGAGATTGGGGTCGAAACTACAACGGTGAAGCCTAAATTAGGCCCATCGGACAGTCAAGGCCTAGTCCACCTCATCAAAGCAAGTAAATGGGCTTAAAGCATGATCCTGAACGGGCCAAGAATGAGACCTACGAATTTTATTTTATTTATTTTATTATTTTAAGTCTTTTAATTTTTTTTAGGCTGATTTGTAAGGCTTGATTGCCAAGTAAATCATTTCCTTTTCAAACTAGGAATGTAAGGCAAATTAGGAAACTTCCTTATTCTTTATTTAGCAATTAGATTTTAGGGTTTCCTTTTACCTCCATGTAGACCCACGAATTTCAAAGTGTATTAGGGTTTCTTTCTTATTCTCTTGGCCTCCTATTTAAGGGGCTTTGTAGACCTACGAATTTTACATTATTTTTTATTAATAAAATTTTGAGAGTTTTCTCTTTAGTTCTTCAGAGAACTTTTCTTGAACTTATCAAGAGTTTCTTGTGGAGTTCAAACTTATATCTTTGGCTCATGATTCATTATAATCATTGGGTCAAGATCATTATACCATTGGTTCGCGTTTCGTTCATAAACATTGGGTCAAGGTAATCTATCTTTCAATTTTTGTATTTTTAGTTTACTCAAAATCTGATTTAGTTTTGATCTTCGCGAAGAAACCCTAAGTTGGTTTCGGGTCTCACTAATCCTTGGTGAGGTTCACATCAATAACGCTGAGATGGGGAGAGGTTTTCCCACCCCAATGACGACTTGTCTGCTCTTCTCTGAGAACGTCACTGGTGAGGTTTTGGGTTAGCTGGCATGGGTTGAGATGTGCCCGTGCCCGGCATAATTTTCACACTTTATCCTTGGTTAGGAATGGACCCTGTTGGAGAGTTGTTGACACGTGGTAGTCTTCTATTGGTTGCGTGGGAGTGACCATTTGTACACTCATCAGTTGCCCCCCAGAACTTAGTGCTGAGTAGGAACTCGAGGCACTAGGGACTCTGCTCTACACTTTTTCCTAGGTTATAGCACTCCTATGGAGTATTCCGACATGCTCGTTCTTTTTTGTACCTTAAAGGCATGTAGTGCCGGGAATAAATATTTTTCCGAGAAGGAGAATGGGTCGTCCCAAGATGGGAACTGACAGCCTGAGATTGGTAATGGTCGACCCACCAGAGGCCTACGAAAGTCGTGTCCGGCCAGCGTCGCTTTGATTTTCTTGACACGCCGCCTCCCCAACTGACGGATGGAGGACACGCGTCTATACAGCTCTGCCCGACGTGCTGATCCAGGCGATTTGAACCGTCCACCTTCGTTATGGTTCATTAGGACATGAACCCTATATAAATGGGGCATCCCAAGCTCATTTTCACACTTGAGCAATTTCTGGAGCACCTTCTCCTTCCCGGCAGATACATTTTCTCTTCTCACCATGTATTCTGCTTCTTCATCTTCTTCTTCTTGGTCTTTATCGAGGTCATCTTCGGGGTCCTCTTCAGGGTCTTCCTCTGGGTTTGAAACTGGTTCGGGGTCTTTTACCTTTGGCCGGGACCTATCGATCTCTCCGTTCTAGCGGGTTGACCCTACCCTGGCCTTGTCCCCTTGCCCGAAGGAACGAGCAAGTTCGTCTGGTGGCATAGAGCAGTCGCACCCCATCTTGGTAGTTGTAATGTCTAGCCGCCCCGATGAGGGTGGAGGTGATGGGCCGTCTGGTGGTCCCACCATTGAGGTTAGCTCGGGTTCGGCTAGTGAAGTTGGGTTCGAGGGGGACTTGACGGAGGGCCCCCAGTCCCATGTGGGTCGTGGTGGTGCCGTCCTTCTAGAAAACCTTACTTGGATGGTTAGGTCAAGGTTGATAGTTGAGGATCTTGTTTCGGGCTAGGGTAACCTCACCTTCCTGGAGGGCGTGGAGATTCGTCTTTCTCTCCCTGGGGAGAGGGCCTGCGCTCCCTGTCAAGGCTTCATTACCGTGTATATGGAGCATCTGTATGGCGTCCTAAGGTTCCCGATCCACCCGTGGGTAAGGTCCCTCTGCGCGGAGTACTAGCTGTGTCCATCCCAACTTGCTTCGAACTGCATAAGGGCCTTTATGGCCACGTACGTCATTTACCGGGTAGAGGGGATTGAGCTATCCATCAATCTCTTTAAGTCCCTCTTTTTCTCTAAGTCAATGCCAATCGAGAAGGGTTGGTGCTACGTTGTTGCTAGGAAGTAGTTCCTTAAGGGTCTGGAATCTTAGGTAAAAAATTGGAAGCCCCAATTTTTTTTTTTCATGGAGGCACTGGTTGGGAATTTGGCCTGATGGAGGAGGAGAGAGTTAACCCCATCCCGAGGGAGTGGGGAACCATAGGTGAGAATTAACTTGTCTGTGAATGATTTTTACTCTTGCAATTTTTAGTAACTTGACATCCCTCCTGCGTTTTCTTATGTACAGTTCCTGAGAAAGTGTGTGGACGGAGAGTATAGCTGAGCCCCCTTATTTGGAAACAAATGAATATTATCCTCAATACAAAATATAACAACGTCGAGCATCTATTAGAGTCGACCATCTATAATCATCACTTTTATCTCACCTCAGGTCTGCCAGTACCCGACATTGATCCAAAAATCGAGAATGATAAATTTCTTCCTCTTTTGGGAATTTTTCAAATACTTTAATTTTTTGGCGCTTCATTTTTCTCTCTCCGCTTATTTGTCAGAGGGGGACAAAGTTGTTATGAGAATGATGATGAGGGAGAAGGCAGTGAATGAGGTTGCTGAGAAGGGATAAGCATCCCAACCCCAAGAAGGGGCTCCTCAAGAGGGAGTCTCTGAGGGCGGAGAGTTAACTGTGGCACAAAGTTCCTGGTATGAGGCTCTGGGATGGGTGGATAACAACTTTGTCCTCCTCTGACAAATAAGCACCAAGGATAAGGGGAAGCGAAATGTGGTACATGTCGAGGTTGAGGACCCAAAGAAATCCAGGGCAAATAGGATCATCTCGGAGGTCACTGTAGAAAGAGGGGTAGTATCTGATGTTCCCCAGCCAAGCACTGTCCATGCCTCTACGACCTTCTCGGTGCCGGATATAGGCCTTCTCCTTGATGAGAGGATCCTGGACTCCCTCGAGCTGTTGCCAAGCTTCGTCCACCTCATTATGCCGCCTTAGGACCATAAGCGCATTGACTCCAAGCTGGACGTAAAGATAAACATTGAGCTGCAGAAAGACGTTATGTCTGTAAGACTCTTTACGGCACTAAAATTCTTATCAATTCTTCTTTTTATTTTATTTTTGGCTAAGTCCTTGACATTTGTCGTGTAGGCATTTTTTAAGGCTGCCTTTGTGTCTTTACGCCGCCTTTTGGCCCTGAAGAGAGAGAAATATGTTAAAGACGAGCATGTGTAGCACATAACTCAACTAAAGAGATTTCACGATCAATCCAAGATGCTGATGAGCAGTGAGAACGACTTCAGGACTGAGGTGACGAAGCTATCTGGTGAGAAGAAGGAGCTCCAATCCCACCTCAACAAGCTTGAGGCTGACCTCGTTGCCGTGTGAGAGAGGTTACAGGAGATGGAGTAGCAACAAAGTGCAACCATTTCTAAGGTAGAGGAGGAGGCCTTTGGAGAAGTGGAAGCTCAACCCAGCTTATGATGAAATGAGGATGAAGCTGGCCATGGAGATGGTGGACAATTGCCACAAGTATACTATCTGTAACCTGTGCCGCCGCCAATATCTGGATTTCCCAACTGACATGATTGGCATGGACTTATTTGACTCTAAGGAAGAGGCTAAACCGAACTAGGGGAATGCCGAGACCGAGCAGGGCGAGGCTGAGGATGGACAGGGTAAACCTGAGGCCTGGCAGTGTGAAGCTGAGGTCGGCTAGGGCGAGACTGAAGCCGGGCAAGGTAAGCCTGAAGCTGGAGAAAACGAGGCTGGCCCTTCCATCGCCGCCTAGTAGGTAGTTTCACTTCAACCCAAAAAATTTAGTCCCAGAAAATTTCTAGCGCACGTACTTACTTTTTTTTTTTTTTTGTGTGTGTGTGTGTGTGTCCTTGTCCCTTTACCCTAAAACGACATTTTGTAATGGGCTTGGGACCCATCAATTATAATAACAGTTATATGAATGAAGGTCCTTTTGATCTTAGCTCGACGTACTTTGAATACTTGAATACAATTTCCCACGATAATTACAAGACGTCATTTTATTTCCATCCTTACCAACAAATTTCTTAAAATAACTCCAGACCTCAAGAACTTTCTAACTAGTTTGACCCCATTTCTTCACATTTTTAGGCAATGGAGGTTTTTCAGTAGTAGGGGGAGCAGGGGCAGGAATTCGAGGGTTACCTTTGAGGGGTGTAGAAGAACCCTTAGCATTAGCATGTTCCATAATAGCAAATGCGGTCGAGCACATGGACGGGAGGAATTAACAATAAAATACTCCCTAAAAATTGAGAGGAACAATTTTCAGCATTCAGCACAGAGAAATTGACATTCACACACTGACACAAGTGTCAATTTAAACAGAAACAAAAAATGCAGAAACAGAAATAGAAAAATGCAAAAACAGAATTAGAAAAAAAATAGAAATGGAATTGGAAACAAAAAAACATAAGTAAAAAAAGTAGAAATAGAAATTAGAAACAAAACAAGTTCAATTAGTGTTCAATTAATCATCAATCGTGGTGTAATTTTTAAAGTAGAAAGTACAGATGCCACTAAATGAACAAGAAGAAAAAAAATACAGAAATAGAAACAGGAAAAAAAAAAAAAACATAAATGGAATTGGAAACAAAAAACATAAGTAAAACAAAAGGTATAAACAAAACTTGGAAACAAAACAAGTTCAATTAGTGTTCAATTAATCATCAATCTTGGTGTAATTTTTAAAGCAGAAACAGAAACAGAAAAGAAAAGAAAAAAACAGATATAGAGACAGAAAAAGGTTTGAATCATGGTGTAATGCTATTCACAAGTGTTTGAATCATGTGAGTGAATCATGTTCAGAAAACAGAAAACCGGGGTTTGAATATTGAATCTAGTTTGAATCATGTAGAAAGAGGTTTGAATTAGAAACAAAAAACAGAAACAAAGAAATGCACACAACACAACTACACAAGTGTTTGAATTATATTTTAAAGCAGAAATAGAAACAAGTTCAAACAGAAATAGGGGTTTGAAGTTTGAACCTGTTTCTGTTTGAACCTGTTTCTGTTTGAACTTCAAACAAAAACAGAAACAGGTTCAAAGTTCAAACAAAAATAGAAACAGAAACAGAAACAAGTTGAAACGAATCAAACCCCATAAATATGCAACAATTCAGAAATAGTTTCAAAGTTCAAAACTTCAAACAGAAACAAAAACAAAAACAGAAATAGGTTCTCGATATATACTTTCTGATATCAATACAGGTTAAATGTATATATTCTTCATAATCATGATTTATGAACAAGAATACTATTTTAATATGGGAACAGAACACTAAACAAACACCACCAAATGAGCAAGAAGAAAAAAAAAGTTGAGAATCAACGAGCACCATCAAAGGATCTGCTACATGTTCCCGTTGGGCCTATTATTAGGGCAAGATCCAAGAAAAATCAAAGCAGCACATAATAGGCTAATTCAAGAGACTTGGCCCATATCTACAGTAGTTAAGTCCAAATTAGGCCTATCAGACAATCAAGGCCTAATCTATCTCATCAAGGCAAGTGAATGGGCTTAGACATGAACTTAAATGGACCAAGGCATGAGGACCACGGAAATTCAGCATATTTATTTTATTTATTAGTCTTTTAATTTAATTTAGATATTTTAGTTGATGATTTGTAAGACATGATTGCTAATTAGGCTTTTCCTTTTAAGGTTAGGAGTGTAAGGCAAGTTAGGAAATTTCCTTATTCTTTTATTTTGTCTTGTAGTGTTAGACACTAGGGTTTCTTTTATTTTCTATTGTGGCCGCCACTGTTCATGGGTATTGTTCACGGCCACACTAGGGTTTCTTTTATTTTTGGCCACCTATTTAAGAGAGTTGTATCTCATGGGAAAAACACATTACTTTTTGATTAATACAATTATGAGTATTTTCTCTTAAGTTCTTCAGAGAACTTTTCCTGAACTTGTCAAGAATTTCTTGTGGCATTCAAACCCTATATCTTTGGTTCATGATTCGTTATAATCATTGGATCAAGATCAATACTTATACCATTGGTTTGCGTTTCGCTCATAAATGTTGGGTCAAGGTAATCTATCCTAAATTTCGTATTTTTGTGTTCTTTTCTCTTCGTTTATAAATCTAATTTAGTTTGATCCTCGCAAAGAAATCTTAAGTTGGTTTTGGGACATACTAATTCTTGGTGAGCTTCGCATCACTACCGTTGGTCGGTCTCTGGGTATAAACTACCGACTTGTGTAGAGGGTCTGGTTACACCCTCGACGCGATGCACCGGGATGGATTCGTTCTTGTAGATCACCCTCAATGCCACGTGCTGGGATACCGTTTCTTTTTGGCAATGGACTAGGGGCTGCTCATCATCGTCTGAGATAGGATGGAGGGCTGTTATTCTCTGTCGTTAGCAAAATCCAGAAAATGGATAACAGGTTGAACCAAACATTCATTTCATTGGTGAGTAGTTTCATTACAAGTTCAAAAGCAAAATTTTTACAAGTCCATCAGAGCTTCCTCTCTAGGGTAGTAGCATTTTAGGTGCTCTACGTTCCAGGGATGCCTCAAGGGGATTTTTTTTTCCGTTTCCAACTCATAGGTGCCAGGACAGGCAATGCAATTGACGTGATATGGACCTTCCCAGGTCAGAGCCAACTTGCTTGCCATTTGATCCTTGGTGGCCGGGGTTACATTTCGAAGGACAAGGTCACCAATGCTGAAAGATCGTGGGCGGACCTTTCTATCATATTACCTAGCCGCTGTTTACTGATAAGCTTCTTGTTGCACACAGGCACATTCTCTCTTCCCCTCGATAATGTCAAGGTTAAGGGCCAAGGCGGGGTTGTTCTTATCCGAGCTAAAGACTACTGTCATTTGGGGAGAGGGCATATCGATCTCGGAACGGATCATGGCCTCTGATCCGAAGGTCATTGCGAAAAGAGTTTTCCCCATGGGGTTCTTGTTGTGGTGTCACATGCCCAGAGAACAGGATGCACGTATTCAACCCATCTTCCCTTTGAATTATCCATTCTAGTCTTGAGCCCATGAAGAATGGTGCGGTTAGTCACTTCCACTTGTCCGTTGGCTTGAGGATGTCTTGGAGAGGCGAAGTGGGTCTGAATCTCCAGCCCGACATAGAATTCCGCGAAGAGATCGTTGTCAAATTGTTTGCCGTTGTCGGAGACAATGGATTTGGGTATTCTAAAATGGTAAACTATGCTCTCCCAGACGAAGTCTTTGATTTTTTCCTTCGTGATTAATGCAAGGGGCCTAGCCTCTACCCACTTTGTAAAATAGTGGGTAGAGGCCAAGCCCCTTGCCCGATCCTCTGAGAAAATGGCCCCAGAAGGTCAATGCCCCCTGAGTGGTTGCCACACATCCTTTTATTATTTTTTTTTTACCATATAATCAACCTCTTCTGACCTCAAACATTGGGACTATAGACCCGAGGAGGACTGTCGGTACAGTACTTTGTCGATAAATATGTACCTTGCAGCCCTGTATCGCATCCTCCTGGCTTCTGTTCGGTCGGATGTGAGCGTTCCATGTTGGATATAATCCTTTATTTGGCCCATTCACGTCGGACCACCATCAATGGCACATATGGTGGACACCTGGTCAGAAATAGCTGTGCTCAGTCCTTTTAAATATTTGATGGGGACGCTTATCTTCAGGGTAAATTCTATCTCAGAGGCCAGGTTGGCCAGTGCGTCGGCGTTCCTGTTCTCTTCTTGGGGGATTTGGTTCACTTGGACATTTTTGAAATTTTCCATTAGTGCCTTCACCCTCTCGAGGTAAATAGTTATGCTTGGGTCCTTAGCTGCGGACTCCCCATTGACTTGGTTTACAACAAGTTGTGAGTCGCAAAAGACTTAGAGATTTTTGGCGTTGAACTCTCTTGCTAGCCTGAGCCCGGCGAGAAGGGCTTCATATTTAGCTTCATTGTTAGTGGCCCAGAACCCCAGCCAGTGGGCATATTTAATCTCTTCTCAGTCCGGAGCTACCAGAACCCCCGACCCTACATCCTTCTATGTTTAAAGAACTATCCATAAAGAGTCACCTTTTATCAGGACCGAGATCAACATTCGATCCGAGATGGGATGAAGTCCCTTCTAGGACCGGTGCTCATGCCGGAAAGGTCAGCTCGGCTATGAAGTCGGCCAGGACTTGCCCTTTGATGGTTGTCCTAGGCTGGTAGTCAATATGGAATTGGCCAAGCACGAGGCTGTACTTCATGAGTCGGCCAGAGATGTCCTGGGAGTGAAGAATTTGCCTCAAGGGTTGATCGGTAAGAATGATAATTATTTGTACTTGGAAGTACTATCTCAACTTTCTTGATGTTATGAGAAAGGCTTGGGCCAGCTTCTCGAATCGCTGGTATATTGTCTCGGCCTCGGTTAGTACTCGGCTCAAATAATACACTGGTCTTTGGATTCCATCCTCTTCTCGGACAAGAGCTGCATTGACTGCGGTGTCTAAAGTAGTGATGTATAGGAATAATTTTTCTTCAACCTTTGGGTACTTAGCAGCAGTGCCGACGATAGGTAAGTTTTAAGCTCTTAGAAGGAGGCCTCACACTCTTTTGTCCATTCAAAGGTTTTGTTGCCCTATAGAGTCTTGATGAAAGGGAGGCATTTATCTGAGTAGCGTGAAATGAAGTAGTTCAGGGGCTGAGGATGGGGTTCCTCATCTCGGGGATCGTCAATCGGCACGGTTCTGAGATCGGACTAGGCCATGAGCTCGGTCTCTCCCTTCACTGTCCCGATCGTTGATTACTATTTCTTCTTCTCAAGCACGCTCTTGGCGCATGACCTGTCTATTTCCTGATCTTCTCTGACCTCTCCCACCCCTTCTTTCGTAGGTAATTTCATTGATTAGTGATAGGAGGAAGACACAGCCTTCAAGGCGGCTAAGGTTGGTCACCCAATAATTGCGCAGTACGGTAAAGGTTAGTCCACAATAAGGAACTTGGACCTGACCGTGGCTGAGGTGGGATTAGCGCCGACCGTGATGGGTAAGGAGATCCAACCAAAGGAGCTCACAACATCCCTACCAAACCTGACAAAGGTGGAGGTAATTGGTTTCATGGAGCTTCATCCGTCAACCCAAATCCTTCCCACCTTGTAGTGGTTAATCAAAGCCAAATTTACCAGGGCATCATCGTGAGGGGCATGCACCCCTCTAAGGTCGACTTCGCTGAAAGAGATGATGTTGTGCGTGGCAGCATCAATTGTGCTCACCTCGCATACGTTCTCGTCGACTTTCTTTTCACTTTACACTTATATATCTTTCGGGAATAGGTTGTCTCCTCCCCGAGGTCAAGGCCACAACGGATCATATTTATCTCGCCATCTATCTGCAAGTCATCTCGTATGCTTCGACTTCTCTCTCAACGGGGTCGATAGCGGTTTTCTCTTCTCTGCTGGCCCCCACGCTCATCTCGGTGATTGTCCTCCCCGGAGCTTGCGTTCTCTCTACGGACATAATGTCCATGATATTCCCTTTTTGAGCGCCTCAATTTTTTTTCGGAGCTGGAAACATTCATCCGTCGTGTGACCTCGGTCACGGTAGAATTCACAGTATTTGTTGATTGATTTTCCCATGGGTGATTGGTGGCCACAATTTATACTCTGCCACTTTTACCTCAAGCGTATAGGTTAAGTTTTAGTATAATGGACCTTTTGGTGGGGTATCGTATCCACTGGGATTGGTTGAGATTACTATCGAGTACCGTGATTGTCATAACCCGACTTTATCTAGGCGACAAAAATAGAATTTAAAATTAAATACTAATACTAAAATACTACTTTAACTATACTAATTATTAATACGAGACAATTATGGGATGGATTATCTAGGGATTAACTGTATTTACTTAAACGCGTTTGATTTCGTTTAGTTCACAATAATGGTGTTCGACGTATTTGACAATCTCAGTATCTAAAACTCCTTCGCCACCTCTCCCCAGTGTAAGATGGGGGATGTAACGCAACTTCATGTCAACGAAGAAGTCTCCCTCAACGTCTTAACGACCCTAGGTTGCATGAGTCTTGCCCCAACATCATTGATTCCACACAAAACCTCAGTTCGTAAACTCCCTCGCCACCTCTTCCAAGTGTAAGATGAGAGATATAACATGACTTCGTGTCAAGGAAGAAGTCTCCCTCAATATCTTAATGACTCTAGGTCACGTAAGTCTCGCCCCAACGTCATTGATTTCATGCGTTGTGTTTAGCCTATCGACAATCTCAGTTCTAAAACTCCCTCGCCACCTCTCTTGAGTGTAAGACGAGGGAATACGCGACTTTGAATCAACGAATAAGTTCCCCTCAACATCTTAACAACCCTAGGTCACGTGAGTGTTGCTCCAATGTCATAGATTGTCCACAATCCTAACCCCGACCGGGTTGTTGGATCGTGGCATTTGTTTATTCTAATCCGAATCCGGGATTTGTCAAACCCCGTATTCTCCATTTATCTTTCTAAGTAGAAAAAACAAACAATATGATAAACACACTCAAATAGTGAAGAACAATCATCAAAGAAACGCAACTAAACCAAAACTACGTTTTTATAAACGATATTAATCCCATACATAATCCACGTTTAACCTATGGCCATACCCATTTATATAATTAAAACTTGGCTAAACATGCTCAAACATACATAGAAGATAAGAAATAAAAGGAAAAATGGGTGAACTTAGCCGATATCTGAAGATTAGCCGCTAAAACCGTCCACCGAACGATTCTCCTTATCTGCGTGTTGATCTTCTCCTTCGGATATGTTTGAGCACTCCCCATACTCTCTCTATATCCTAACCTAAGCCTTAAGGGCTGTAATGGCTGGAAGGTAGCAAATGAGGAAGGAGTAAAGGGGTATAAATAGATAAAATATCTAAATAAATATCTAACACTGCGCAGAGGCTGACCGTCGCGACGGTGGAGTATGTCGGTTAAGGTTCGCCTAGGCGATAGAGTAGGAAAATAATCTGCCAAATTTCTGCCTAGGCGGTGGTCCTCCAGCAACAATTGTGTCTTCTCAGCATCTTCACCACCGCGACGGTGGTCTGGACACCGCGGCGGTAATCTTGTTTGCAGAATATTTCCGTTTTGCTCATTTTTCCACCGTTCTCCGACCGTTCTCGATACGATTCGCTCGTTTATTCTCCGATTGCATACCTTTTCACCCCACGCACCTGTTTTAATACAAAAAGAATAAAAATATATTAAAACATATAAAAATAACTATAAACATACTCGAAAACTAACAAATTCAAGTTGAAAATATATAGGTAATTTACACCTATCAGTTATCCTCTCGGGGAAGGAGCAACCTGGGCCGCAGTTTTAGGTCTTCAACGGGAGTAGCTGAATCAGTCAAGAAGAGCTACTCAAGCTGGGCAAAGGTGGTGATCGAGGTTGGGGCCAAGTCTTGGAACTAAGTGCTAACCATCGTAGAAAAGGTGAGAGAAAATGACTTCCACCTCACCACTACATAGACCATATACATATCCATGAAGGCGATAAAAAGGGAGAGGTGATCAACGAGGTCGGTAGTCCCATCGTAGGGAGCTATCTATGGGCTAAAAAACCTATACGAAACCACCTCGAGCACGATCTCATTAACAAATGGAGACCTTATCCTTGAAGAAAGTCTAGTGGCCCCACTAGAGCACTGTATTTGCATAAGCGTTGCCTCCATCTCGGTAATGTGTTTTTCTACGGTGTCCTCTCTCATGTGTAGTGCTGTGACTTGGCTAGCAGCCACTCTGGATCACTACCTTATGGAAAGAGAGGAGCGGGAGTCTACTTCCTAAGCACAATGAACCCTGCGCTTAGCACGGGTAATGCTGTTATAGGTTTTTCCCGACCAAGGCTCGCGGCAGTCCTCTGTTTAGCACTCAGATGGGGATGAATTTTATTGCGTGGGATATACATTTTGCAATAAATCACGCGATTTGATTCCCAGTGGTATTCTTCTTTCTCTATATTCTGGAGAACCGGTCCCTCCTAAGCGGGGACAGGTGTTAGGCGAGAGAGGATCATTTTGAGGCAAGACTGGAATTAGCCTAGCTATCATTCCAAGGTGTCAATCTGTGATGCATCCACAGCTCCAGAAGCCGGGCCAATGTAAACTCTTGAGGGTGGAGCTGACGGGCCCGCCTGGTCAGTGGGAAGTATGTTTCCTTCTTCTATCGGGATGGGGAATGAAGTCTTAGCATCCGATTTGGGGACTTTTGACATCTCTATAGCTCGGTTATTATTCATCACATTGTTCGGGTCTCTTGGCCGCGTAGAATGACCAGACCTTGTGATCATCAAGCCTCAGTCGAGATAGGAGCTGATGATTAGAGGAAGACTTTTAGTAGCATTTCCCATAGACAGCGCCAAACTATTGATGTCGAATATTGGTTGACCCCAATAGTATGGTCTAGTCACTACGCTGGAGGTCTTATTCCTTGCTGGAGTAAAGATTGAGAGGTCCGAGATGAGTCTCGAATCAGGAAGCGAACAAGGGGTCTTTTGATCCAAGAAGAATCTTGGTTCGAGTAGAGTGTTGGTTCGAGCTGGGATGAGCTTCAACCTGTCACTTGTACAAAGGACTTGCCGGGATGGACGAGGTGTGTCCCATCCGGCGTGAGAATCAGCGCTTAGGGAGAGAGATTTGAATATGCTACAGTGAGAAAGTTGAGCAAATTTGGTGTACCTTTGGGCATTGGTATACCCTCATTTATATAGGTAATGTATTAATTAGAATTTGGAGGATTAGGGGCCAAAGCAGGGATTAGGATCCTGATCTCGGTGCGTGGCCAATGAGAGGGCGAGTGGAGGGTTTAAGTCGGTGGGCCTGGGCTTCTTGGCCTTTTTGCTGAGGCCCATGGGTGATGAGTTTCTGTAGGGAAACAAATGGCCCGGCCCATGTTTCCAGAAGGATCTTTCCTACCGCCCACAGTGTGAGGAGTTTTCTTCCCTGCCCTTCTCGGTTGGCCAGAGACGGGAAGTAGGGCATCTTACTGAACAGCATGTGGAGTTGATTCTTGAGATGGGCATTGTCGATCTGGGGATAACGCCAAGATGGGGAGAGGTTTCCCCATCCCGATGACGGCTTGCCTGCTCTTCCCAGAGAACGTCACTGGTGAGGTCTTGTGGTGGCCGGTATGGGCTGAGACGTGCCCCTGCCTAGCATAATCTTCACACTTTATCCTTGGTTAGGAACGGGCCTCGTTGGAGAGTCGTTGACACATGGCAGTCTTCCCTTGGTTTCATGAGAGACTATTTTTACACTCGTTAATGCCAAATTTGACCAGAAAAGTCAATTGTATGCATTTTCGACAAAAACATCACATCTTTGCATGTAAAAAACATTTCAAACAAAATGCCCCCAAAAGGCCCAAAATGGTTAACTTTGTCTAGAAAAGTCAATTGTGTCCGTTTTTTGACAAAAAATGCCACATCTTTGGGTGGAAAATGCTAAGTTTGACCTGAAAACTCAAGTTTGACCACAAAAGTCAACTTTGTGCGTTTTTACCAAAAATAACACTTTTTGGGTAAAAACGACCTTCTAAGCAAAACGCCCCCACAAGGCCCAATAAGGCCAACTTTGACCACGAAAGTCAACTATGTCCGTTTTCCAACACAAATACCACATTTTCGGGTGGAAACGACCTTCAGTCAAAAAATCCCCCTAAAAGGCCCAAAAATGCCAAGTATGACCTAAAAAGTCAATTGTGTCCGTTTTTTTTTACCAAAAATAACACTTTTTAGGGTGGATACGGCCTTTCGAGCAAAAAGCCAACAAAATGCCCAAGAAGGCCAAGTTTAATAAAAAAAAAGTGAACTGTGTCCATTTTCGACAAAAAATACCACTTTTTTTTTTTTTTTTTTTTTTTTTTTTTGTGTGGAAACGACCTTCTGAGCAAAACACCCCCCAAAATGCCCAAGAGGACCGAGTTTGATCAAAAAAGTCAACTTTGTCATTTTTCGACCAAAAATACCACATTTTTTTCCTTTAAAAACAGTCTTTTGAGCAAAACGCCACTAAAATGCCAAAAGTGTCAAGTTTGACCAGAAAAGTCAATAGTGTCCGTTTTTGACTAAAAATATCACTTTTTTGGGTGTAACGGCCCTTGAGCAAAACGCCCCCAAAAGGCCCAAAATGCCAAGTTTGACCAGAAAGTCAACTGTGTTCGTTTTCGACAAAAAACACCACCTTTTTCGTTAGACATGACCTTAGCAATACGCCCCCAAAAGGCCAAGTTCTACAAGAAAAATCAACTGTGTTCGTTTTCGACAAAAAATACTGCCTTTCAGGTGAAAATGGCCTCCTAAGCAAAATAGCCCAAAAAAATAAAAATAAAAATACTAAGTTTGACCAGAAAAGTCAACAGAGTTCGCTTTCGACCAAAAATACCAACTTTTTGGATGGAAACGGTCTTCGAAACAAAACGCCCCTAATAGGCACAAAAAGGCCGAGTTTGACCTGAAAAGTCAAATATGTCAATTTTCGAGCCACCTTTTTGGGTGGAAACGACCTTCGAGTGAAATGCCCCTAATAGGCACAAAATGGAAAGTTTGACCAGAAAAGTCAATCATGTAATTTTTCGAACAAAAATACCACCTTTTTGGGTGGAAACGACCTTCTGAGCAAAACACCCCGAAAAGGCCCAACTTGGCTGAGTTTGACCAGAAAAGTCAACTGTGTCCGTTTTCGAGCCACCTTTTTGGGGAGAAATGGCTTTCAGAGCAAAAGGCCCCAAAAGGCCCCAAAAGGCCAAGTATGACAAGAAAAGGCAATTATGTCCGTTTTCGACCAAAAATACCATCTTTTGGGTTAAAATGGTCTTCGGAGCAAAACGCCGCCAAAAGACCCAAAAAGACCAAGTTTAACCAGAAAAGTCAACAATGTCATTTTTTTTACCAAAAATACTATTTTTTTGGATTGAAACAGCTTTTTGAGCAAAACGGCCCTAGAAGGCCCAAAAATACAAAGTTTGACTTGAAAAGTCAACTGTGTCCGTTTTCGACCAAAAATACCATTTTTTTTTGGGTGGAAATGACCTTCCAAGTAAAATGACCCCTAAAGGCCAAAAAAGACCAAATTTGACCGAAAAAAGTCAATTGTTTTCGTTCTAGACAAAAAATAATACCTTTTTTTTTTTTTTTTGGGTAAAATGGCATTCTGAGCAAAACGCCCTTGAAAGGCAAAAAAAAGACAAAGTTTGACCGAAAAAGTCAACTGTGTTCGTTTTCAACAAAAAATACTACCTTTTAGGATGAATACGGCCTTCTGAGCTAAACGCCCACAAAATGCCCAAAAAGTTAAACTTTTATCAGTAAAGTCAATTGTGTTCGTTTTCGACAAAAAACACCACATTTTTTGGTGATAATGGCTTTCTAAGAAAAAAGCCCCCGAAAAGGCCCAAAATGGCCAATTTTGACCAGTAAATTCACTTGTGTCCGTTTTCAAAAGAAATGCCACATTTTTTGGTGGAAACTGCCTTCTAAGAAAAACGCACCCAAAATGCCCAAGAAGACCAGGTTTGACTAGAAAAGTCAACAGTGTCCTTTTTTAAAAAAATAATTATATTTTTTTGGGTGGAAATGGTCTTTCGAGCAAAATGCCCCCAAATGCCCAAAAAAATAAGTTTGACCAGAAAAGTCAAAATGTGTTCATTTTCGAGCC
Organism: Eucommia ulmoides; assembly: GCA_016647705.1. NCBI lineage: Eukaryota > Viridiplantae > Streptophyta > Magnoliopsida > Garryales > Eucommiaceae > Eucommia > Eucommia ulmoides. The sequence continues at coordinate 30,686,716 of CM028340.1, read as the reverse complement.
ACCTTTTTCGGTAGAAATGACATTCTGAGAAAAATTCCCTCAATAGGCCCTAAAACGACAAGTTTGACTAGAAAAGTTAACTGTGTCCGTTTTGGACGAAAAAACACCACCTTTTTGGTTGGACATGGCTTTCTTAGCAATACTTCCCCAAAAGGCCAGAAAAGGCTAAGTTTGACTAGAAGAGTTAACCGTGTCCTTGCCAAGTTTGTCCAGAAACCAAAAATACCATGTTTTTTGGTGGAAATAGCCTTCGGAGCAAAACGTCCCCAATAGGCACACAAGGCCAAGTTTGACCAAAAAAGTCAATTGTGTCAGTTTTCACGCCACATGTTTGGGTGAAAATGACCTTTTGAGCAAAATGCCCCCAATAGGCCCAAAATGGGCCAACTTTGACCAGAAAATTCATCTGTATCCATTTTCGACTAAAAATACAATATTTTTGGGTGAAAATGGCCTTTTGAACGAAATTCCGTCAAAAGACCAAAAAATGCCAAGTTTGACCAGAAAAGTCAATTGTGTCCGTCTTTGACCAAAAATATCACGCTTTTGGGTGGAAAAATCATTCCAAGGAAAACGCCTCCAAAATTCCCAAAAAGGCCAAGTTTGATCCGAAAAGACAATTATGTCCTTTTTTTGACTAGAAATACCACCTTTTTGGGTGGAAACAAACTTTAGAGCAAAACGCCTCCAAAAGGCCCAAAAAGACCAACTTTGTCTAGAACAGTCAACTGTGTCTGTTTTCGACCAAAAATATCGTCTTTTTGGGTGAAAACGGCATTTTGAGCAAAATGTCCCAAAAAGGTCAAATTTGACCAGAAAAGTTAACTGCGTTTGTTTTCGACAAAAAAATGTGGCCTTTTTGGGTAGAAAAGGCCTTCTAAGCTAAATGCCCCAAAAAAGGCCCGAAAGGCCAATTTTGACCAAAAAAGTTAGCTGTGTCCATTTTCGACCAAAAATACCACATTTTTTGGGGGGGGGGGAAAGACCTTCTTAGCAAAACACCTCCAAAAGGCTAAAAAATGACTAGTTTGACCAGAAAAGTCAACTGTGTCCGTCCGTTTTTGACCAAAAATACAATATTTTTTGGTGGAAACGGTCTTCAGAGCAAAACTCCCCCAGTAGGCACAAAAAGGTCAAGTTTGACCAGAAAAGTCAACAGTGCCCGTTTTCGAGCCACATTATTGGGAGGAAACAATGTTTTGAGCAAAATACCCTGAAAAGGCCAAAAATGACCAAGTTTGACCAGTAAAGTTATTTGTGCCCTTTTTTTGGTCGAAAATGCCACATTCTTTTTGTGGAAACGGCTATCTAAATAAAACTCCCCCAAAATGCCCAAAAGGACCAAATTTATCTAGAAAAGTCAATTATGTCATTTTTCAACAAAAAATACAATATTTTTTGGGTGGAAACGACCTTTTGAGCAAAACGCCCCCAAAATGCTCAAAAGGCCAAGTTTGACTAGAAATAAAGTGTCAATTTTCGAGCAACCTTTTTCGGTTGGAAACGGCCTTTAGAGCAAAACGCCCCCAATAGGCTGAAAAATGCCAAGTTTGACCAAAAAAATCAACTGTGTCTATTTTTAACAAAAAACATTAACTTTTTAGTAGGACACAACCATCCTAGCAATACTCCCCCAAAAGGCCAAAAAGGACAAGTTTGACTTGAAAAGTCAATTATGTCCGTTTTTGACAAAAAATACCACATTTTTTTTTGTGGAAATAGCCATCTGAGCAAAATTCCCCCAAAAGGTCCAAAAAAGAAATATTTGACAAGTAAAGTTAAACGTGGCCTTTTTGGGCGAAAACGACCTTCTGAGCAAAACGCCCCGAAAAGGCCCAAAAAGGCCGTGTTTGACCGAAAAAGTCAACTGTGTCCGTGTTCGACTAAAAATACCTAATTTTTAGGCGGAATGATCTTCTGAGCAAAACGCCCCCAATAGGCACAAATAAATCCTTTTTTTGGTGGAAACGGCATTTAGAGCAAAACGCCCCCAATAGGCACAAAAAGACCAAGTTTGACCGAAAAAGTCAACTGTGTCAGTTTTGGAGCCACCTTTTTGGGTAGATGATGAGAATCAACGAGCACCATCAGAGGATTAGTTACATGTTCCAGTTAGGCCTATTATTAGGGAAAGATCCAAGAAAAATCAAAGTAGCACTTAATGGGCTAATTCAAGAGACTTGGCCCATGTCTACAATAGTTGAGCCCAAATTAGGCCCATCGGGCAGTCAAGGCCAAATCCATCTCATCAAAGCAAGCGAATGGGCTTAGACATGAACTCAAATGGGCCAAGTCATGTGGACCACGAAATTCTTATCATATTTATTTTATTATTTTAAATCTTTTAATTATTTTAGGCTGATTTGTAAGCTTGATTGCCAAGTAAATCATTTCCTTTTTCAACTAGGAATGTAAGGCAAATTAAGAAACATTCTTATTCTTTATTTAGCAATTAGATTTTAGGGTTTCCTTTTTCCTCCATGTAGACCCACGAATTTCAAAGTGTATTAGGGTTTCTTTTCTTATTCTCTTGGCCACCTATTTAAGGGGCTTTGTAGACCTACGAATTTCACATTACTTTGATTAATAAAAATTGTGAGAGTTTTCTCTTTAGTTCTTCAGAGAACTTTTCTTGAACTTATCAAGAGTTTCTTGTGGCGTTCAAACTTATATCTTTGATTCGTGATTCATTATAATCATTGGGTCAAGATCATTATACCATTGGTTCGCGTTTCGTTTATAAACGTTGGGTCAAGGTAATCTATCTTTCAATTTCTGTATTTTTAGCTCGTTCAAAATCTGATTTAGTTTCGATCTTCGCGAAGAAACCCTAAGTTGGTTTCGGGTCTCACTAATCATTGGTGAGATTCGCATCATTTGGTAATCAGAGTAAGGTCTAAATCAGGTTTCATCTATCCTTTTTCTTTTTCGTTCTTTCATATCTATTGCTTCATAATTTTTTTTTCTTGACCAAATCATATCATCAGATCTATTGTATTGTTTTTCTTCTTTTCGTTCTAATTCAAATCTAATCCAATCTTGAAAAAAAAAAAAAACAACGCGGTGCATCTTTGTTCTGATCATATTTCTCGTTTAAATATTGTGCTTCTTCAAATCTCAATTTAAAGTTGCTGGTTTTCAAAAAATAAAAAAAAACAAAAAAGAAAAAAAACAGAAATAGAAAAAAAAAACAGAAACGAAAAAAAAAACAGAAACAGAAAAAAAAAATTGTGAAAATTCAGCAGCCTCCCCCCCAAAACAAAAATTGAGAATAATTTCTTCTTGTTCTACTCTATAAACTTTTCTTTGTGCTCTTTTTGTTCTCTTTGTTTCGTTCCTAAAATCTCATTCTTAGTGAATCAAATTGTTGAGTTTGGATTGCTACAAGGAAATTTCTGATTGAGATTGGTTAAGTTCAATAAAGAACTAAAAGAGGGAACTAAAGAGTGGAAAAATGCAAGAGAGTGTGAGCTTATAAGAGGGTAAAAGTCGAATTTGAGTGATACACGAGTGGAGTGACATAGTTTGAGTGCAAACACGTGAGGGAGTGTTTGTGAGGTTTGCTAACTTTGTTTTGCAGGTTACTAAACATGTCTCGAGAAACAAACAAAGGTTCGTGCGATGAAGCACATGAAAGGATGGACATAATAGACGCAAAAGTTTTCTACAAGGCCTTGGAGCAAAAGTTTCAACAGTTGAACTTGCGGTTTGATGAAGTGCATGAGCGGCTTGACAAAGTTGAGTTTAGCGCACAAAAGGGGCAGCCATCGAGAGCTCCTAATGTGAAACGAAGAGAGAGGAATCAGTCTCAATTCGTGTATGAAGATGATTATGGGGATGACCTAGATGAAGTCGATCAGGCCTCTAATGCAAGCTTGGGCAGATTTGGGAGTGGACATAGGAATAGAGGAGATAGACATGGGGAGCGGATTGATAATAACTTGGGAAGTATCAAGGTGAAGATACCCTCATTCCAAGGGAAGAACGACCCTGAAGCGTACTTGGAGTGGGAAAAGAAGATGGAATTGAACTTTGAGTGCTGCAACTACTCTGAGCATAAAAAAGTAAAACTCGTTGTAATTGCATTTGTTGATTATGCTATGATATGGTGGGATCAACTTGTGATGAACAGAAGGCAAAACCATGAGAGGCCTATTGAGACGTGGGCTGAAATAAAGGCCATAATGAGGAGAAGATTTGTCCCTAGTCACTACTATAGGGATTTGTACCAGAAGTTACAAAGTCTTACTCAAGGCTATCGGAGCGTGGATGATTACTACAAGGAGATAGAGATCGCTATGATCCAGGCTAATGTCGAGGAAGATAGAGAAGCAACAATGACAAGGTTCTTGAATGGGCTGAATCAGGAGATTGCCAACGTGGTGAAGTTGCAACATTATGTGGAGTTGGAGGACATGGTGCACATGGCAATAAAGGTGGAACGACAACTTAAAAGGAAGGGAACTCTATTATTTCAAAACCCGGGCTCTTCTACTTCATGGAGGCCAAATAGGAGAATAGACGAAAGGGCTGTTTCAAAGTCCAAAACCGAACCACAAAAAATGAGAGACAATTTGCCCAATGTTAACAAAGCATATGTTGAGGGAGAGATGGAAACCGACAGCGAGAGTGATAATAACCAGATGCTACCGCATAGGGATGCTTGTGACGGTGATGTAGAGTACTTGGTGGAGGGTGAGTTATTTGTTGATGTAGAGTGCTCATTCTCTCAAATGAAATTGAAAAGAGAGAATGAGTTGAAAAAAACTTGTGAGACCGAGAGTTCAAAAAAAGATGAGAAAGAGGAGAGTGAAAAAGAAAAAGAGAGTGAAAAAAATGAGAGAAAAACGGAAAAACAAGTGAGTTTTTATGCTAAGGCGAGTGATGTCAATATGGCTTTTTATACAAATCAACCTATATTTGTACTCTTGTACAAAGAGGCTTGTTTTACCACTAACGAAATTGACAAATCTTTGCATAGTGTTGTAGTTTATATGTTGTAGGAATATAAGGACATGTTTTCTAATGATGTGCATAGAGATTTTCTACCTTATAGAGGGATTGGGAATCAAATCGATTTTGTGCCCTGCGCAATGATTCTTGACCAACCAGTAGCCTATAGGCATAATTCGGAGGAGATAAAGGAACTTCAAAGGCAAGTTGAGGAGTTGATGGCCAAAGGACACGTACGAGAAGGTAGGAGTCAGTGCGCGGTACCAGTGCTACTTGTGCTTAGGAAGGATGGGACTTGGCGAATGTTTGATAATTTCCAAACTATTAACAACACTCTAGTGAAGATTCGAGGACGAATCATTATGAAGAGAGGGGGAATGATGAGAATCAACGAGCACCATCAGAGGATCAATTACATGTTCCAGTTAGGCCTATTACTAGGGAAAGATCCAAGAAAAATCAAAGTAGCACTTAATGGGCTAATTCAAGAGACTTGACCCGTGTCTACAATAGTTGAGCCCAAATTAGGCCCATCGGGCAGTCAAGGCCAAATCCATCTCATCAAAGCAAGCGAATGGGCTTAGACATGAACTTAAATGGGCCAAGTCATGTGGACCACGAAATTCTTATCATATTTATTTTATTATTTTAAATCTTTTAATTATTTTTAGGCTAATTTGTAAGCTTGATTGCCAAGTAAATCATTTCCTTTTTCAACTAGGAATGTAAGGCAAATTAGGAAACATTCTTATTCTTTATTTAGCAATTAGATTTTAGGGTTTCCTTTTTCCTCCATATAGACCCACGAATTTCAAAGTGTATTAGGGTTTCTTTTCTTATTCTCTTGGCCACCTATTTAAGGGGCTTTGTAGACCTACGAATTTCACATTACTTTGATTAATAAAAATTGTGAGAGTTTTCTCTTTAGTTCTTCAGAGAACTTTTCTTGAACTTATCAAGAGTTTCTTATGGCGTTCAAACTTATATCTTTGATTCGTGATTCATTATAATCATTGGGTCAATATCATTATACCATTAGTTCGCGTTTCGTTTATAAACGTTGGGTCAAGGTAATCTATCTTTCAATTTCTGTATTTTTAGCTCGTTCAAAATCTGATTTAGTTTCGATCTTCGCGAAGAAACCCTAAGTTGGTTTCGGGTCTCACTAATCATTGGTGAGATTCGCATCAGTAGACCTTCTGAGCAAAATACCCCTAAGAACCTCAAAAAGGCCAAGTTTGACCAGAAAAACAAATGTGTGAGTTTTCGACAAAAAATACCACCTTTTTGGGTGAAAATAGTCTTCCGAGCAAAATGCCCCGAAAAGGCAAAAAAATGGCCAAGTTTAACCGGAAAAGTCAATAGTGTCCGTTTTTTAGCCACACTTTTTGGGGAAAGTGGATTACAGAGCAAAACGCCCCCAAAAGGCCCAAAAAGGACAAGTATGACAAGAAAAGTAAATTGTGTCCGTTTTCTACCAAAAATATCACATTTTGGGTTGAATTTGGAGAAACATGCCCCCAAATGGCCCAAAAGGTTCAAATTTGACTAGAAAAGTTAGCTGTGTTCATTTTCGACAAAAAACGTAGCCTTTTTGGTGGAAATGGCTTTCTAAGCAAAATGCCCAGAAAAGGCCCAAAAAGGTCAAGTTTGACTGGAAGTCAACTGTGTCCATTTTTTACCCAAAATATAACCTTTTGTTTTTTGTGTGGAAACGATCTTCTGAACAAAATGCCCCCAAAAGGCTAAAAAATGACTAGTTTGACCAGAAAAGTTAATTGTGTCCATTTTAAACAAAAAGTACCATATTTTTGGGCGAAAACGACCTTCTGAACAAAACGACCCCATAAGGCCCAAACAAGCCAAGTTTGATCTGAAAAGTCAACTGTGTCCATTTTCGACCAAAAACAAAACCTTGTTGTGGGGAAAAGGCCTAATGAGTAAAATTCCCCCATTAGGCACAAAAATGCCAAGTTTGATAAGAAAAGTCAATTGTGTTAGTTTTGGAGCCATCATTTTGGGTGGAAATGGCCTTCAGAACAAAATGCCCTAAGAGGCCACAAAAGGCCAAGTTTGACGAAAAACATCAAATGTGTCAATTTTTGACCAAAAATACCACCTTTTGGATGGGAACGACCTTCCAAACAAAACGCATCGAAATGGCCCAAAAATGGCAAAGTTTGACCAAAAAAGTCAATAGTGTCCATTTTTAGCCACATTTTGGGGGAAAATGGTCTTGAGAGAAAAATGCTCCCAAAAGGCCCAAAAGGGCAAGTATGACAAGAAAAGTAAATTGTGTCCGTTTTCGACCAAAAATACCACAATTTGGGTTGAAACGGTATTCGGAGTAAAACGCCGCCAAAAGGCCCGAAAAGGCCGTGTTTGACTTGAAAGTGAACAATGTCTATTTTTTTTTACCAAAAAAACTACTTTTTTTTGGACTGAAACGACCTTCAGAGCAAAACACTCCTAAAAGACCCAAAAAGACCAAGCTTGACCTAAAAAGTCAACTGTGTCCGTTTTCAACCAAAAATACCACTTTTTTGAGTGAAAACGACCTCCTGAGCAAAATGCCCCGAAAAAAACAAAAAAAGATCAAGTTTGACCGAAAAAAATCAACTGTATCTATTTTTGACCAAAAATACCACATTTTTGGGTTAAATCGGTCTTCCGAGCAAAACACCCCCAAAAGGCAAAAAATGCTAAGTTTGATCAGAAAAGTCAACTGCGTCCGTTTTCAACAGAAAATTCTACCTTTTTTGGGTAGAAATAGCATTCAGGGCAAAATTTCCCCAAAAAGCCCAAAAAAGCCAAATTTGACCAGAAACGTTAATTGTGTCCATTTTTGACAAAAAACATCACCTTTTTGAGTGGAAAAAGCCTTCCGACCAAAACGCCCCCAAAAGGCAAAAAATGGCCAAGTTTGATCAGTAAACTCAACTGTGTTCGTTTTCAATCAAAAATGCAACCTTTTGGGTGGAAAAGGCCTTCTGAACAAAACTCCCCCAAAAGACCCATAATGGCCAAGTTTGACAAATAAAGTCAACTGTGCCCATTTTTGACAAAAAATACCACATTTTTGGGTAGAAACGGGTAGCACAAAATGCCTCCAAAAGGCCCAAAAATGCCATGTTTGACCAGAAAAGTAAACTTTGTCCCCTTTTTTATAACAAAAATAGCACATTTTTGTGTGGAAACAACCTTCTAAGCAAAATGCCCCCAAAAGGCCTAATAAGGCCAACTTTGACCGAAAAAGTTAACTATGTCCGTTTTCGACAAAAAATGCCAGCTTTTTGGGTGGAAACAGCCTTCAGAGCAAAATTCCCCTAAAAGGTCCAAAATGACCAAGTTTGACTGAAGAAGACAATTGTGTCTATTTTCGATCAAAAATAGCACTTTTTAGGTAGATATGGCCTTCGGAGCAAAACACACACAAAATGCCTAAAAAGGCAAAGTTTTATTAAAAAAAATCAACTATGTCTGTTTTCGACCAAAAATACAACATTTTCGGTTGGAAATGGTTTTTTGAGCAAAACACCCCGAAAAGGCCCAAAATATCCAAGTTTGACCAATTAAGTCAATTGTGTCTATTTTTAGCCCAAAATGCCACATTTTGTTTTGGTGAAAACGGCCTTTTAAGCAAAATGCCCCCAAAATGCCCAAAAGGACCAAATTTACCCAGAAAAGTCAATTGTCTCCTGTTTTTTTTTTTTTTTTTTTTTTTTTTTTTTTTTTTTTTATACCAAAAATACCACATTTTTTAGTGGAAACGACATTTTGAGCAAAATGCCCTCAACAAGCCCAAAAGGCCAAGCTTGACCAGAAAAGTCAATTGTGCCCATTTCCGAGTCACCTTTTTGGGTGGAAACGATCTTCTGAACAAAACACTCTCAACAGGCCAAAAAACGACATGTTTGACCAGAAAATTCAATTGTGTCTATTTTCGACAAAAAAACACCATCTTTTTAGTTGGACAGTACCTTCCTAGCAATATTATCCCAAAAGGTCAAAAAAAGACCAAATTTGACCAGAAAAGTCAACTATGTCCGTCTTTGGCAAAAAATATGACCTTTTTAGGGGGAAACGACTTGCAGAGCAAAACGCCCCCAAAAAGCCCAAAAAAGCCAAGTTTGACCTAGAAAGTCAACAAAGTCCATTTTTTACCTAAAATACTAGCTTTTTGGGTAGAAATGGCCTTCCGAGTAAAACGCCCCCAATAGGCACAAAAAGGCCAAGTTTGACTAGAAAATTTAACTCTGTTAGTTTTCAAGCCACCTTTTTGGGTGGAATGACCTTCTGAAAAAAAGGCCCCCAATAGGCCAAAAAATGCCAAGTTTTACTAGAAAAGTCAACTGTACCAATTTTCGACCAAAAAAACCACCTATTTGGGTGGAAACGACCTTCCGAGCAAACACCTCGAAAAGGCCCAAAATGACCAAGTTTTACCAGAAAAATCAACTGTGTCCATTTTCAAGCCACATTTTTTGGGAAAATGGCCTTCAAAGCAAAACGCCCCCGAAAGGCCAAAAAAGATCAAGTATGACAAGAAAAGTATATTGTGTCCATTTTTGACCAAAAATACCACCTCTTGGGTAAAAATGACCTTTAGAGCAAAAGGCCCAAAAAGGTCAAGTTTGACCAGAAAAGTCAACAGTGTCCATTTTGTTTTTACCAAAAATGCTACCTTTTTGGATTGAAAAGGCCTTCTAAGCAAAACGCCCCTATAAGGTCCAAAAAGACCAAGTTTGACCTGAAAAGTCAAATGTGTCCGTTTGCGACTAAAAATATCACATTTTTGGGTAGAAACTGTCTTCCGAGCAAAACGACCCCAAAAGGCCAAAAAAGACCACGTTTGACCGGAAAAGTCAATTATGTTTATTTTCGACCGAAAATACCATTTTTTTTGGATTAAATGGCCTTCTGAGCAAAACGCCCCCGAAAGGCCAAAAAGGGCGAAATTTGATCAGAAAAGTAACCTGTGTCCGTATTCGACAAAAAATTCTACCTTTTTGGGTGGAAACGTCATTCCGATCAAAATGCCCCCAAACAGCCCAAAAATGCCAAGTTTGATCTGAAAAGTCAAATGTGTTCGCTTTAGACAAAAAATAACACATTTTTTTGGTGAAAACGACCTTTAGAGTAAAATGCCTCCAAAAGGCCCAAAAAGTCCAAGTTCGATCGGAAAATTCGATTGTGTTCTTTTTGGACTAAAAATACCACATTTTTTTGGTAGAAACGACCTTTTGAGCAATAAATCCCCAAATTGCCCAAATGACCAAGTTTGACCTGGAAAGTCAATTGTGTCTGTTTTTTTTACCACAAATACCACATTTTTTGTCGTAAATGGCCTTCTGAGCAAAATGCCTCAAAATGGCCCGAAAACATAGGGTTTGACCAAAAAAGTCAACAGCGTCCATTTTCGACTAAATACACCACCTTTTTGGTTGGACACGAACTTCTTAGCAATATGCCCCCAAAAGGCCAAGTTTGACTACAAAAATTAACTGTGTCCGTTTCCGGCCAAAAATAGCACATTAAAACGCCCCCCAAAAGCCCAAAAATGCCAATTTTGACCAGAAACGTCAACAGAGTTCGTTTTCGACCAAAAATACCAACTTTTTGGGTGGAAATGTCCTTCTACGCAAAATGCTCCCAAAAGACCTAAAAGGCCAAGTTTGACCAGAAAAGTTAACTGTGTCCGTTTTAGACAAAAAATACCGCCTTTTTTTGTGGAAACCTCCTTCTGAGCAAAACGCCCCCAAAATGCCCAAAGAGGCCAAGTTTGACCAAAAAGGTAAATTGCGTCCATTTTTTACCAAAAATACCAGCTTCTTGGGTGAAAACGGCCTTCCGAACAAAACGCCCCGAAAAGTCCCAAAAGGCCTAGTTTGACCAGAAAAGTCATCTTTATCCATTTTCGACTACAAATATGACCATTTTGGGTTGAAACAACCTTTTGAGTAAAACGCCCCTGAAAGCCCTAAAATGGCTAATTGTGACTAGAAAAATCAACAGAGTCTGTGTTTGACAAAAAATAACACATTTTTGGGTGAAAACGGTGAAAAGGCCCAAAAAGCCAAATTTGATTAGAAAAGTTAATTGATGAGAACCAACAAGCAACATCAAAGGACATATTGCATGTCCCGATTGGGTCCATTACTAGGGTAAGATCCAAGAAAATCAAATAAGCGCTTAATGGGCTAATTCAAGAGCTTTCGGCTGAATCGAAAATAATAAAGCCCAAATTAGGCCCAAATGACGATCAAGGCCTAATCCATCTCATCAAAGCAAGTGAATGAGTTTAGACATGAACTTAAATGGACCAAGGCTTGAGGACCATGAAATTCTCAGCATATTTATTTTATCTATTTGTATTTTAATTTTAATTTAGGTTATTTATTTGATAATTTGTAAGGCATGATTGTCAGATTAGCCTTTTCCTTTTTAGATTAGGAGTAGGGTTTTCTTGTTTCTCTAGGGTTTTCTTTTTTTGTATTGTAGCTGCACTGTTCACTGACACTGTTCACCGTACTATTCATTACCTATTTAAAAAAATTGTATCCCATGAGGAAGGATAGATTATTTTTGATTAATAAAATTGTGAGAGTTTTCTCTTTAGTTCTTCAGAGAACTTTCCCTGAACTTATCAAGAGTTTCTTGTGGCGTTCAAACTTATATCTTTGGTTCATGATTCATTATTATCATTGGGTCAAGATCATTATACCATTGGTTCGCGTTTCGTTCATAAACGTTGGGTCAAGGTAATCTATCTTTCAATTTCTGTATTTTTAGTTCGTTCAAAATCTGATTTAGTTTCAATTTTCGCGAAGAAACCTTAAGTTGGTTTCGGGTCTCACTAATCCTTGGTGAGGTTCGTATCATTTGGTAATCAGAGCAAGGTTTAAATCAGGTTTCATCTATCCTTTTTCTTTTTCGTTCATTCATATCTATTCCTTCATAATTTTTTTTTTCTTGATCAAATTATATCATCAGATCTATTGCATTTTTTTTTTCTTTTCGTTCAAATTCAAATTTGCTCCAATCTTCAAAAAAAAAAAAAAAAAACACGGTGCATCTTTGTTCTTATCATATTTTTCGTTTAAATATTGTGCTTCTTCAAATCTCGATTTAAAGTTGCTGCTTTTCAAAAAAAAAAAAAAAAAAAAAAAGAGAGAAAATTCAGCAGCCCCCCAACAAAAATTAAGAATAATTTCTTCTTGTTCTATTCCATAAACTTTTCTTTGTGCTCTTCTTGTTTCCTTTGTTTCGTTCCTAAAATCTCATTTTTAGTGAATCAAATTGTTGAGTTTGGATTGCCACAAGGAAATTTCTGATTGAGATTTGTTAAGTTCAATAAAGAACTAAAAGAGGGAACTAAAGAGTGGAAAAATGTAAGAGAGTGTGAGCTTATAAGAGGGTAAAAGTCGAAATTGAGTGATACACGAGTGGTGTGACATAGTTTGAGTGCAAACACGTGAGGGAGTGTTTGTGAGGTTTGCTAACTTTATTTTGCAGGTTACTGAACATATCTCGGGAAACAAACAAAGGCTCGTCTGATGAAGTACATGAAAGGATGGACATAATGGACTCAAAAGTTTTCTACAAAGCCTTGGAGCAAAAGTTTCAACAGTTGAACTTGCGGTTTGATAAAGTGCATGAGCGACTTGACAAAGTTGAGTCTAGTGCATAAAAGGGGCAGCTACCGAGAGCTCCTAATGTGCAACGAAGAGAGAGGAATCAGCCTCAGTTCGAGTATGAAGATGATTATGCGGATGACCTAGATGAAGACGATCGTGCTTCTAATGCAAGCTTGGGCAGATTTGGGAGTGGACATGGGAATAGAGGAAATAGACATGGGGAGCGGATTGATAATAACTTGGGAAGCATCAACGTGAAGATACCCTCATTCCAAGGAAAAAACGATCCTGAAGCATACTTGGAGTGGGAGAAGAATGTGGAGTTGATCTTTGAGTGCCACAACTACTCCGAGGAGAAAAAGATAAAACTCATTGTGATTGAGTTTATTGACTATGCTATAATATGATAGGATCAACTTGTGATAAACAGGAGAAAGAACCATGAGAGGCCTATCGTGACGTGGGCGGAAATGAAGGCCATCATGAGGAGGCGGTTTGTCCCTGGTCACTGCTATAGGGACTTATATCAGAAATTACAAAGCCTTACGCAAGGCTATCGGAGCGTGGATGATTACTACAAGGATATGGAGGTCGTTATGATCCAGGCTAATGTCGAGGAGGATAGAGAAGCTACCATGGCAAGGTTCTTGAATAGGCTGAATTGGGACATTGCCAACGTGGTGGAGTTGCAACATTACGTGGAGTTGGAGGACATGGTTCACATGGACATAAAAGTGGAACAACAGCTTAAAAGGAAAGGAACTCGATCATTTCAAAATTCAAGCTCCTCTAATTCTTGGAGGCCGAATGGGAGGAAGGACGAAGGGGCTGTTTCAAAGTCCAAAACCAAACCCCTCAAAGGGAGAGATGATGTTCCCATTGCTAACAAAGGTAAAACCGAAACCCAAACTCGTAACCGTGATATTAAATGTTTTCGTTGTTTAGGAGTAGGTCACATAGCTTCACAATGCCCAAATAAGAGGACCATGATTGCACGTGTTGATGGAGAGGTGAAAACCTAAAGTGAGAGTGATGATGACCAGATGTCACAACTGGAGGATGCTTGTGATGATGATATGGAGTACCAGATGGAGGAAGAGTCACTTGTGGCAAGGCGTGCTCTAAGTGCCCAAGTTGAGGAGGACAACATGGAACAGCAAACGGAGAATATATTTCATACTAGATGCCACGTCAACAACAAGGTATGTAGTATAATCATTGATAGGAGAAGTTGCACTAATGTGGCTAGTACTACTTTAGTAGAGAAACTGAATTTACCTACCTTGAAACACCCTAGACCTTATAAATTGCAGTGGTTGAATGATTGTGGGGAGGTTCGGGTAAATAAGCAAGTGTTAGTTTCCTTTTCGATTGGGAAGTACAAGGATGAAGTGCTTTGTGATGTTGTTCTAATGCATGCGGGTCACATATTGTTGGGCAGGCCATGGCAATTTGATAGGAAGGTTATTCATGACAGGTTCAAGAATAGGCACTCATTCGTTAAAGACAATAAAACCATTACTCTTGTGCTGTTAACTCCAAAACAAGTGTATGAGGATCAAATGAAATTGAAAAGAGAGAAAAAAACTTGTGAGACCAAGAGTTCAAAAAAATATGAGGAAAAAAAGAGTGAAAACATAAAAGATAGTGAAAAGCAAAAAAGAAGTGGAAAAAATGAGAGAAAAATAGAGAAACAAGTGAGCTTTTATGCTAAGGCGAGTGATATCAAGGGTGCTTTGTATGCAAACCGGCTTATATTTGTACTATTGTATAAAGAGGCGTGTTTTAGTTCTAACGAATTTGACCAATCTTTGCTTAGTGTTGTTGTTTCTTTGTTACAGGAATTTGAGGACGTGTTCCCTAACGATGTGCCTAGTGGATTGCCACCTATTCGAGGCATTGAGCATCAAATTGACTTTGTGTCGGGTGCAACAATTCTTAACCGACCAGCCTATAGGAGTAATCCAGAGGAGACGAAGGAAATTCAAAGGCAAGTGGAGGAGTTTCTAGCCAAGGGACACGTAAGAGAGAGCATGAGTCCGTGCGTAGTACCAGTACTACTTGTGCCTAAAAAGAATGGAACTTAGCGTATGTGTGTTGATTGCCGAGCTATTAACAACATTACGGTAAAATATCGACATCCCATTCCTAGGATAGATGACATGTTAGATGAGTTGCATGGGTCATGTATTTTCACTAAAATTGATTTGAAAAGTGGGTATCACCAAATTAGGATGAAAGAAGGTGATGAATGGAAAACTGTCTTTAAAACTAAATATGGATTGTATGAGTGGTTGGTAATGCCTTTTGGGCTAACTAATGCACTAAGTACATTCATGAGATTAATGAATCATGCATTGCCAAGTTTGTTGTGGTCTATTTTGATGATATTTTGGTGTATAGTAAGAGCTTAGATGAGCATATTAATCATTTGCATTGTGTGCTTGATGTTTTGAGAAAAGAAAAATTATATGCAAATTTAAAGAAATGTTCTTTTTGCTTGGGCAAAGTTGTGTTTCTTGGCTATGTTGTTAGTTCGGAAAGGATTGCAATGGATGAGGAAAAGGTGAAGGCTATCAAAGAATGGCCCACACCTAAGTCAATCACGGAGGTAAGAAGTTTTCATAGTTTGGCTAGTTTTTATCGTCGATTTGTTAAAGATTTTAGTACACTAGCCGCACCACTCACTGAAATTGTCAAAAAATCCGTGGGTTTTAAATGGGTTATGGAGCAAGAGCATGCATTTAATGAGATTAAAAAAATCCGTGGGTTTTAATAGCATACTTTAGTGAAAAGCTAAATGGGGCAGCATTGAATTACCCAACATATGATAAGGAGTTTTTTCCGTTGGTGAGAGCATTGGAGACTTGGAAACATTACCTGTGGTCGAGAGAGTTTGTCATAGATATCGATCATGAGTCCTTGAAGCACTTGAAGGGACAAGGTAAGTTAAATAGAAGGCATGCCAAGTGGATGGAATTCATTGAAACCTTCCCTTATGTAATCAAATACAAACAAGGTAAGAAAAATATTGTGGCTGATGCACTCTCCAGAAGGTACGCCCTTGTCTCTACATTAAATGCAAAGCTACTGGGGTTTGAATATGTTAAAGAATTGTATGCTAATGATGATGATTTTGCTAGTGCGTTTGGTGCATGTGAGAAGACATCGTTTGGTAAGTTCTATAGACTAGATGAATACTTATTTAGTGAAAATAGACTTTGCGTGCCTTATAGTTCTATGCATGAGTTACTCGTGCGTGAAGCACATGGGGGTGGTTTGATGGGTCATTTTGGTGTGAGAAAGACTTTAGACGTGTTACATGAACACTTCTTTTGGCCAAAGATGAAACGTGATGTGGAGAGAGTTTGTGCTAGGTGTTGTAGTAGGCAAGCCAAATCTAGAGTATTACCACATGGATTATACACTCCCTTGCCCATACCTAGTGCGTCTTGCATGGATATTTCCATGGACTTTGTTTTAGGCTTGCCTAGGTCAAGGAAAGGTAGAGATTCAATTGTTGTGGTTGTTGATAGGTTCTCTAAGATGACACATTTCATATCTTGTAATAAAACTGATGATGAGACCTACGTCACTGATTTGTTCTTTAGAGAGATAGTACGTCTCTATAGTGTTCCTAAGAGTATTGTATCTGATCGTGATGTTAAGTTCCTTAGCTATTTTTGGAAACTCTTGTGGGGAAAGATGAGAACTAAATTATTGTTCTCAACTACTAGTCACCCCTAAACGGATGGACAAACCGAGGTAGTAAATCGAACTTTATCTATTTTGTTGCGTACTCTAATTCAAAAGAACTTGAAAAATTGGCAATCATGCCTTACAAATCATCAACTAAAATATCTAAATTAAATTAAAAGACTAATAAATAAAATAAATATGTTGAATTTTCACGGTCCTCATGCCTTGGTCTATTTAAGTTCGTGTCTACGCCCATTCACTTGCCTTGATGATGAGAACCAACAAGAAACATCAAAAGATACATTTCATGTCCCAATTGGGCCCATTACTAGGGCAAGATCCAAGAAGATCAAAGAAGCGCTTAATGGGCTAATTCAAGAGCTTTGGGCTGAATTGAAAACAATAAAGCCCAAATTAAGCCCAAATGACGATCAAGGCCTAATCCATCTCATTAAAGCAAGTGAATGGGTTTAGACATGAACTCAAATGGACCAAGGCATGAGGACCACGAAATTCTCAGCATATTTATTTTATTTATTTGTATTTTAATTTTAATTTAGGTTATTTATTTGATAATTTGTAAGGCATGATTGCCAAATTAGCCTTTTCCTTTTTAGATTAGGAGTAGGGTTTCCTTGTTTCTCTAGGTTTTTTTTTTTTTTTTTTTGTATTGTAGCCGCACTATTCACCGTGCACTGTTTACCAACACTGTTCACTGCACTATTTATTACCTATTTAAGAAAGTTGTATCCCATAAGGAACGGTAGATTATTTTTTAATATAATTGTGAGAGTTTTTCTCTTAGGTTCTTTAACAAACTTTTCTTGAACTTATCAAGAATTTCTTATGGCGTTCAAACTCTATATCTTTGGTTCGTGATTCATTATAATCATTGGGTCAAGATCATTACTTATGATGCCATTGGTTCGCGTTTCGTTTATAAACATTGTGTCAATGTAATCTATCTTTCACTTTCGAGTTTTAGTTCGTTCAAAATCTGATTTAGTTTCGATCTTCACAAAGAAACCCTAAGTTAGTTTCGGGTCTCACTAATACTTGGTGAGTTTCACATCACTTGATGAGATGGATTAGGCCTTGATTATCCGATAAGCCTAATATGGGCTTAACTATTGTAGATATGGGTTCTTGAATTAGCCCATTAAGTGTTGTTTTGATTTTACTTGGATCTTGCCGTAGTATTAGGCCCAAATGGAACATGTAGCAAATCCTTTGATAGTGCTCGTTGATTCTTATCGTTTCTAGGGCGTTTTACTCAGAATGCCATGTCCACCCAAAAATATGGTGTTTTTGGTCGAAAACAGACTTTGTGGTCAAACTTGGCTTTATTAATCATTTTGGGTGTGTTTTACTCAGAAGGTCGTGTTCACCCAAAAAGGTGATGTTTTTGGTCGAAAACGGATACAGTTGACTTTTCTTATCAAACTTAGTCTTTTTGGGTGTTTTGGAGGCATTTTGCTTAGAAGGCCGTTTCCACCAAAAAAATGTGATATTTTTGGTAAAAAATGGACATAATTGATTTTTCTTGTAAAACTTGGTCTTTTTGGGTCTTTTGGGGGCTTTTGCTCAGAAGGCCGTTTCTACCCAATAATGTGATTTTTATGGTTGAAAACGGACACAATTGACTTTTCAGGTAAAAGTTGGTCTTTTTGGGCTTAGGGGTGTTTTGCTCAGAAGGTCGTTTTCACCCAAAAATGTGGTATTTTTGGTAAAGAAAAAGGGCACAGTTGATTTTTCTATTCAAATTTAGTGTTTTTGGCTTGGGCTGTTTTTCTCAAAAGGCCGTTTCCTTCCAGAATTTTGGTATTTTTGCTCGAAAATAGACACTTTTGACTTTTCTAGTCAAATTTGGTCTTTTTTGGCATTTTGAGAGAGCTTTTTGGGGGCATTTTGGTCTTTTGGGGGCATTTTTCTTAGAAGGCCTTTTCCACCCTGATGCGAACCTCACCAAGGATTAGTGAGACCCGAAACCAACTTAGGGTTTCTTTGCGAAGATTGAAACTAAATCAGATTTTGAACGAGCTAAAAATACAGAAATTGAAAGATAGATTACCTTGACCCAACGTTTATGAACGAAACGCGAACCAATGGTATAATGATCTTGACCCAATGATTATAATGAATCACGAATCAAAGATATAAGTTTGAATGCCACAAGAAACTCTTGATAAGTTTAAGAAAAGTTCTCTGAAGAACTAAAGAGAAAACTCTCACAATTTTTATTAATCAAAGTAGTGTGAAATTCATAGGTCTACAAAGCCCCTTAAATAGGTGGCCAATAGAATAAGAAAAGAAACCCTAATACACTTTGAAATTCGTGGGTCTATATGGAGGAAAAAAGAAACCATAAGATCTAATTGCTAAATAAAGAATAAGGAAGTTTCCTAATTTGCCTTACATTCCTAGTTGGAAAAGGAAATGATTTACTTGGCAATCAAGCTTACAAATCAGCCTAAAATAATTAAAAGACTTAAAATAATAAAATAAATAAAATAAAATTCGTGGGTCTCATTCTTGGCCCGTTCAGGATCACCCTTTAAGCCCATTCACTTGCTTTGATGAGATGGATTAGGCCTTGATCGTCATTTGGGCCTGATTTGGGCTTTATTATTTTCGATTCAGCCGAAAGGTCTTGAATTAGCCCATTAAGCGCTTCTTTGATCTTCTTAGATCTTTCCCTAGTAATGGGCCCAACCGGGACACGCAATGTGTCCTTTGATATTGCTTGTTGGTTCTCATCACACCCCCCAAAAGGTGATATTTTTTATCGAAAACGGACACAATTAACTTTCTGGTCAAATTTCACCTTTTGGGGCCATTTTGGAGAGTTTTGCTCGAAAGGCTGTTTCCACAAAAAAATGTGGTTATTTTTATTCGAAAACGGAAACGATTGACTTTTTTTTTTTTTTTTTTTCAAACTTGGCGTTTTTTTGGACTTTTGAGGGCGTTTTGCTCAAATGGCCGTTTCCACCCAAAAATGTGGTATTTTTTTGTTGAAAACAGACATCGTTGACTTGTTTTTATCGAACTTGGCATTTTTGGGCCTCTTGAGGGCATTTTGCTTAGATGACCGTTTCCACCCAAAAAGGCGGTATTTTTTATTGGAAAAAAAAACCGGACATAGTTGATTTTTTTTTGTTAAACTTGGTTTTATTGAGCCTTTGGGGGCATTTTACCCAGAAGGCCGTGTCCACCCAAAAAAGGTGGTGATATTGGTCGAAATTGGACACAGATGACTTTCTGCTCAAACTCCGCATTTTTTAGCCTTTTGGGGGTGTTTTGCTCAGAAGGTTGTGTCCACCCAAAAAGATGTGTTTTTGGTCGAAAACAAACATATTTGACTTTTCCGGTCAAACTTCGTCTTTTTGGGCCTTTTCGAAACATTTTGCTTAAAAGGTCGTTTCCACCCAAAAAAAAATGGTATTTTTGGTAGAAAACAGACATACTTGACCTTTCTAGTAAAACTTGGTCTTTCTTGACCTTTTGGGGGCGTTTTGCTCAAAAGACCATTTCCACCCAAAAATGTGGTATTTTTGGTAAAATAAAAAATAAAATTTGTTGGCTTTTCTAGTCAAAATTGACCATTTTGGGCCTTTTGGGGGCGTTTTGCTCAAAGGCCCTTTCAACCCAAAAAGGTAGTATTTTTCGTTGAAAATGGACATAGTTGACATTTCTGGTCAAATTGGGCCTTTTGGGGGCATTTTTCTCTAAATGTCGCTTCGACCTAAAAAGTTGGGTTTTTTTTTTTTTTTTTTTTTTTGTCGAAAATGAATACAGTTTACTGTTTTCAAACTTGGCCTCTACGGCATTTTGGGGGCATATTGCTCAGAAGCCATTTCCAACAAAAAAATGTGGTATTTTTTGTTTAAAACGGACACGGTTCACTTTTCGGATCAAACCTGGCCATTTCGGGCCTTTTGGCGGCATTGTGCTTTGAAGGTTGTTTCCATCCAAAACAGTGGCATTTTTGGTTGAAAACGGACACGGTTGACTTTTTTGGTCAAACTTGGCCATTTTGGGTCTTTTTAGGGTGTTTTGCTCAGAAGGCGGATTTCACTAAAAAAGGTGGTGCTTTTGTAGAAAATGGACATATTTGACCTTTTTGGTTAAACTTGACATTTTTGGGCCTTTTGGTGGGGTTATGCTCTGAAGGCCATTTCCACCCAAAAGGTGGTAATTATTGTCGAAAACGGACATAGTTGACTTTTCTAGTTAAACTTTGTCTTTTTTTGACCTTTTGGGGCGTTTTGCTCAAAAGGTTATTTCTATCCAAAAATGTTGTATTTTTGGTCGAAAACGGAAATGATTGACATTTTTGTTCAAACTTGGCGTTTTTGTGCCTTTTTGGGGCGTTTTGTTCTAAAGGTCGTTGCTACGCAAAAATGTGGTATTTTTTGTCGAACTTTGCCTTTTGTGCGTATTTTACTCAGAAGACCATTTTCACCCAAAAATGTGTTATTTTATGTTGAAAACGGACTCTGTTGACTTTTTTGGTCAAACTTGGCCATTTTGGGCCTTTTCTGGGGCGTTTTGCTCAGAAGGCTATTTCCACAAAAAAAAAAAAAAAAGGAATTATTTTTGGTTGAAAATGGACACTTTTTACTTTTCATTTCAAATTGGGCCTTTTGGGGACATTTTGCGTTGAAGGCCGTATCCACCCAAAGACGTGGTATTTTGTAAAAAATGAACATAATTAACTTTTCTAGTCAAACTTGGCCTTTTTGGGCCTTCTTGGGGCATTTTGCTCAGAAGGCCGATTCCACCTAAAAATGTATTTTTGGTCGAAAATACACACAGTTGACTTTTCAGGTCAAACTTGGCATTTTTGGGCCTTTTGGGGGCGTTTTGTTTAGAAGGCTGTGTCAACCCAAAAAAGGTGACATTTTTTGTAAAAAACGGACACAATTGACTTTTCAGGTCAAAGACGGCATTTTTTGGCCTTTTGGGGGCGTTTTGCTCAGAAGGTCGTATCCACCAAAAAATGTGGCATTTTTGGACGAAAACGGACATAGTTAACTTTTTTGGTCGAATTTCGCCTTTTGGTCTTTTTAGGGCATTTTGCTTAAAAGGTCTTTTCTACCCAAAATGGAAGTATTTTTGGTTGAAAACAGACACAGGAGATAGTTCAGGTCAAGCTTGGTCTTTTGGGGCCATAGGGGACGTTTTGCCCAGAAGGCCAATTCCACCCAAAAAGGTGGCATTTTTGGTCGAAAACGGTCATTGCTGACCTTTTAGGTCAAATTTGGCCATTTTGGGCCTTTTTGAGGCGTTTTGCTCAGAAGGTCGTTTCTACCCGAAAAAGGTTTATTTTCGGTCGAAAACGAACACATTTGACTTTTCAAGTCAAATTTGGGCTTTTTTGGCCTTTTGGTGGTATTTTGCGCTGAAAGCCATTCCCACCTAAAAAGGTGCTATTTTTGGTAGAAAAAGGACTCAATTGACTTTCTTGGTCAAACTTTGCCTTTTTGGGCCTATTAGGGGCATTTTGCTTTGAAAGTCGTTTTCACTAAAAATATATACATTTTTTGGTCAAAATTGACATGATTGACTTTTCTAGTCAAACTTGGCATTTTTGGAGCATTTTGCTCTGACGGTCATTTCCACCCAAAAATGTGGTATTTTAGGTCGAAAATGGACACAGTTGAATATTCTGGTCAAACTTAGCATTTTTTAGCATTTTGGGGGCATATTGCTAAGAAGGTCGTTTCCACCCAAAAATGTGGTTTTTTGGTCGAAAACGGACACAGTTGACTTTTCAAGTCAAAGAGGGTATTTTTTGGGCCTTCTGGGGGCATTTTTCCAGGGAAGCTGTTTCTGCCCAAAAATGTGATATTTTTTGTCCAAAATGGTTGCAATTGACTTTTCTTGTCGAACTAGGCCATTTTGTGCCTTTTCGGGGCATTTTGATCTGATGGTCATTTTCACCCAAAAAGTTGGTATTTTTGGTAAAAAAATGACACAATTGTCTTTTCCGATCAAACTTAGCCTTTTGGGGCAATTTTGAGGCCATTTTCCTCAGAAAGATGTTTCCACCCTGAAAAGGTGGTATTTTTGATCGATGACATTTTTTGGCGTTTTGGGAGTATTTTGCTTAGAAAGCTGTTTCCACCCAAAAAGGTGGTATTTTTGGTCGAAAACGGACACAATTGACTTTTTAGGTCAAAGAGGGCCTTTTGGGGTTTTTTGGGGTAGTTTCGCTGTGAAGGCTGTTTTTGCCCAAAAAGGTGGCATTTTTTGTCGAAAAATGACACTGTTGACTTTTTGGGTCAAACTTGGTTTTTTTTGCCTTTCGGGGTGTTTTGCTTGGAAAGCTGTTTCCACCCAATAAGGTTACATTTATTTTCGAAAACGGACACAGTTGACTTTTCTAGTCAAATTTGCCCTGTTTGGGCCTTCTAGGGTGTTTTGCTCAGAATGCCGTTTTCACCCAAAAACATTGTATTTTTGGTCGAAAATATGCACAATTGACTTTTCAAGTCAAACTTGGCCCTTTTGGGCCTTTTTGGGGCGTCTTGCTTAGAAGGTTGTGTCAACCCAAAAAAGGTGATGTTTTTTTGTCGAAAACAAATACTGATGACTTTTTAGATCAAAGTTGGCATTTTTGGGCTTTTTGGGGACGTTTTGCTCAGAAGGCCGTTTGCACCCAAAAATGTGTCTTTTTTGGTAAAAAACGGACGCAATTAACTTTTTCGATCAAACTTGGCATTTTTTAGACTTTTGGCAGCGTTGTGCTCTAAAGGTCGTTTCCACCCAAAAAAGTGGCATTTTTGGTTCAAAACGGACACAATTGACTTTTCTGGTGAAACTTTGCCATTTTGGTCCTTTTCGGGGTGTTTTGTTCACAAGATAGTTTCCACCCAAAAATGTGATGTTTTTGTCGAAAATTGACACGGTTTACTTTTCTGGTCAAACTTAGTGTTTTTGCGCATTTTGAGGGCAATTTTCCACGAAGGCCGTTTTCTCCCAAAAAGGTGAAATTTTTGGTAAAAAAACGAAGCAATTGACTTTTTTGGTCAAACTTGGCCTTTTTGGGCCTTCCAAGGGTGTTTTGCTCTCAAGGCCATTTCCACCCAAAAAATCGATATGTTTGGTTGAAAACGGACACAATTGATTTTTCTGGTCAAACTTGGACTTTTTGAGCCTTTGGGGGCGTTTTGTTTCGAAGACTATTTCCACCTAAAAAGACCGTATTTTTTCTCAAAAAATGACACATTTAACTTTTCTGGGCAATCTTAGCCTTTTGGGGGCGTTTCGCTCAGAAGGTCATTTTTACCCAAAAAAAATGGTTTTTTAAGTTGAAAATGGACACAGTTAACGATTTTGGTCAAATTTGGCATTTTTGGCCCTTTTGGGGTGTTTTGGCTCAAAAGGCCATTTTTTTTCCCAAAACTATGGTATTTTTGGTGGAAAATGGACATTGTTGTCTTCTTTTTTTTTTTTTTTTTGTCAAAGTTGACATTTTTGGGCCTTTTGGGGGAGTTTTGCTAAGAAGGTCGTTTCCACCCGGAGAGGGTGTTATTTTTTGTCGAAAACGAACACAGTTGACTTCTCTAGTCGAAGTCGGTCTTTTTTGGCCTTTTGGGGGCATTTTACTCTAAAGGTTGTTTCCACCCAAAAAGGCCACGTTTTTGGTCGAAAACGAACACAGATAACTTTTATGGTTAAACTTGGTCATTTTGAGCCTCTTCGAGGCATTTTGCTTTAAACGTCGTTTCTACCCACAAATGTGGTATTTTTGGTTGAAAAGGGACAGTTGTCTTTTCAGATCAAACTTGGCCTTTCTAGGCATTTTGGGGACGTTTTGCTCGGAACGATGTTTCCACCTAAAAAGTGGTATTTTTTGTCAAAGACGAACAAAGTTGACTTTTTTGGTCAAACTTGCCATTCTTTGGCCTTTTGGGAGCATTTTGTTCAGAAGACCATTTCCACCCAAAAAAATGGTATTTTTTGTCGAAAATGGACACAATTGACTTTTTTGGTCAAAGTAAGCTTTTCGGGCCTTTTGGGGTGTTTTGCTCGGAAGGCCATTTCTGCCAAAAAAAATGGCATTTTGGAGCCAAAAAGGAAACATTTGACTTTTTGGGTCAAACTTGCCCTTTTTTGGGCCTTTTCGGGTCGTTTTGCTCGGAAGGCTGTTTCTACCCAAAAAAGGGGACACAATTGACTTTTTAGGCCTTTCAGGGGGCATTTTGCTCAGAAGGCCATTTTCATCCGGAAAGATGTTTCTTTTGGTAAAAAATGGAAACAACTGACTTTTCAGGTAAAACTTGGCCTTTGGGGGGCATTTTGCTCAGAAGGTCGTTTTTATCCAAAAATGTGGTATTATTGGTCGAAAACGGACACAATTGACTTTTCTGGTCAAACTTGATCTTTTTGGGCCTTTTGGGGTCATTTTGCTAAGAATGTCGTTTACACCCAAAAGGCCACGTTTTTGTTGAAAACAAACACAGTTAATTTTTTGGGTCAAATTTGGCCTTTTTGGGGCTTTTTGGGGGCATTTTGCCCAGAAGGTCGTTTCCACCCAAAAAGATGGCATTTTTGGTCGAAAACGGACTCCATTAACTTTTCGTGTGAAACTTAGCCATTTTGGTCCTTTTGGGGGCGTTTTGCTTGAAAGGTCATTTCAACCGAAAAAAGGTAGTATTGTTGGTAAAAACGGACACAGTCAACTTTTCAGGTCGAACTAGGCGTTTATGGGCCTTTTGGGTGGCGTTTTGCTCTAAAGAGTGTTTCCACCAAAAAGGTGGTATTTTTGGTCGAAAACGGATACTCTTAATGATGCGACCTCACCAAGGATTAGTGAGACCCGAAACCAACTTAGGGTTTCTTCGCAAAGATCGAAACTAAATCAGATTTTGAACGAGCTAAAAATACAGAAATTGAAAGATAGATTACCTTGACCCAACGTTTATGAACAAAATGCGAACCAATGGTATAATAATCTTGACCCAATGATTATAATGAATCACAAATCAAATATATAAGTTTGAATGCCACAAGAAACTCTTGATAAGTTCAGGAAAAGTTCTCTGAAGAACTAAAGAGAAAAACTCTCACAATTTTTATTAATCAAAGTAATGTGAAATTTGTAGGTTTACAAAGTCCCTTAAATAGGTGGCCAAGAGAATAAGAAAAGAAACCCTAATACACTTTGAAATTCGTAGGTGTACATAGAGGAAAAAGGAAACCCTAAAATCTAATTGTTAAATAAAGAATAAGGAAGCTTCCTAATTTTCCTTACATTCCTAGTTGGAAAAGGAAATGATTTACTTGGCAATCAAGCTTACAAATCAGCCTAAAATAATTAAAAGACTTAAAATAATAAAATAAATATGATAGGAATTTTGTGGTCCACAAGCCTTGGTCCATTTGAGTTCATGTCTAAACCCATTCACTTGCTTTGATGAGATGGATTAGGCCTTGATCGTCATTTGGGCCTAATTTGGGCTTTATTGTTTTCGATTCAGCCGAAAGCTCTTGAATTAGCCCATTAAGCGCTTCTTTGATCTTCTTGGATCTTGTCCTAGTAATGGACCCAACCGGGACATGCAATGTGTCCTTTGATGTTGCTTGTTGGTTCTCATCATCTCCCCTCTCTTCAAAAGGATTCAACCTCGAATCTTCACGTACGTCAAATGGAGAAAGATCAGAGACATTAAATGTAGCACTAACGTTATACTCACCTAGAAGATCCAACTTGTACACATTATCATTGATCCTCTAAAGGACTTGAAATGGAACATATCCTCTAGGATGTAGCTTGGTCCGCCTATGGGTTGGAAATCTTTCTTTTCTCATACGCACCCAAACCCAATCACCAGGTTCAAAGATGACTCGTCTACGGCCCTTATTTGCTTTCTTTGCATATTACTCATTTTTCTTCTCTATGTGTTGTCGAACACTTTCATGGAGTTTCTTCACCATCTCAGCCTTCTTTTGTCCATCCAAACTAGCCCTCTCATTGACTGGCAAAGGCAACAAATCCAAAGGAGTTAGTGGATTAAAACCATAAACAATCTCAAATGGTGAAAAATCAGTAGTAGAATGAACACTCCGATTATAAGAAAATTCAATGAACGGAAAACAATCCTCCCAATTTTTCAAGTTCTTTTGAATTATAATACGCAACAAAGTAGATAAAGTTTGATTTACTACCTCGGTTTGTCCATCCGTTTGGGGGTGACAAGTAGTTGAGAACAATAATTTAGTTCCCATCTTTCCCCACAAGACTTTCCAAAAATAGCTTAGGAACTTAACATCACGATCAGATACAATACTCTTAGGAACACCATGGAGACGTACTATCTCTCTAAAGAACAAATCAGCGACGTGGGTCGCATCATCAGTTTTATTGCAAGATATGAAATGTGCCATCTTAGAGAACCTATCAACAACCACAAAAATCGAATCCCTACCTTTCCTTAACCTAGGCAAGCCTAAAACAAAGTCCATGGAAATATCTATCCAAGGCGCACTAGGTACAAGCAAGGGAGTGTATAATCCATGTGGTAAGACTCTAGATTTGGCTTGCCTACACGTAACACACCTAGCACAAACTCTCTCCACATCACGTTTCATCTTTGGCCAAAAGAAGTGTTCATGTAACACGTCTAAGGTCTTTCTCACACCAAAATGACCCATCAAACCACCCCCATGTGCTTCACGCACGAGTAACTCACGCATAGAACTATTAGGCATGCAAAGTCTATTTTCTCTAAACAAGTACCCATCTAGTCTATAGAACTTACCAAACGTTGTCTTCTCACATGCACCAACCGCACTAGCAAAATCATCATCATTAGCATACAATTCTTTAACATATTCAAACCCCAGTAGCTTTGCATTTAATGTAGAGACAAGGGCGTACCTTCTGGAGAGTGCACCAGCCACAATATTTTCCTTACCTTGTTTGTATTTGATTACATAAGGGAAAATTTCAATGAATTCCATCCACTTGGAATGCCTTCTATTTAACTTACTTTGTCCCTTCAAGTGCTTCAAGGACTCATGATCGGTATGTATGACAAACTCTCTCGGCCACAGGTAATGTTGCCAAGTCTCCAATGCTCTTACCAACGCAAAAAGCTCCTTATCATATGTTGGGTAATTCAATGCTACCCCATTTAGCTTTTCGTTAAAGTATGCTATTGGCCGATTTCCCTGCATCAAAACTGCTCCAATGCTTATTCCTGAAGCATCACACTTAATCTCAAAAGTTTTAGAAAAATTAGGAATGCTAAT
Source organism: Eucommia ulmoides (assembly GCA_016647705.1). NCBI lineage: Eukaryota > Viridiplantae > Streptophyta > Magnoliopsida > Garryales > Eucommiaceae > Eucommia > Eucommia ulmoides. The sequence goes on along the minus strand of CM028340.1, from coordinate 30,659,168 downwards.
AAAGAAGCACCACATAACCGTTCTTTAATCTCATTAAATGCATGCTCTTGCTCCATACCCCATTTAAAACCCACGGATTTTTTGACAATTTCAGTGAGTGGTGCGGCTAGTGTACTAAAATCTTTAACAAATCGACGATAAAAACTAGCCAAACCATGAAAACTTCTTACCTCCGTGATTAACTTAGGTGTGGGCTATTCTTTGATAGCCTTTACCTTTTCCTCATCCACTGCAATCCCTTCCCAACTAACAACATAGCCAAGAAACACAACTTTGTCCAAGCAAAATAAACATTTCTTTAAATTTGCATATAATTTTTCTTTTCTCAGAACATCAAGCACGCAATTCAAATGATCAATTTGCTCATCTAAGCTCTTACTATACACCAAAATATCATCAAAATAGACCACAACAAACTTGCCTATAAACGCACACAATGCATGATTCATTAACCTCATGAATGTACTTGGTGCATTAGTTAGCCCAAAAGGCATTACCAACCACTCATACAATCCATATTTAGTTTTAAAGGCAGTTTTCCATTCGTCACCTTCTTTTATCCTAATTTGGTGATACCCACTTTTCAAATCAATTTTAGTGAAAATACATGACCTATGCAACTCATCTAACATGTCATCTAGCCTAGGAATGGGATGTCGATACTTTACCGTAATGTTGTTAATAGCTTGAAAATCAACACACATACGCCAAGTTCCATCCATCTTAGGTACAAGTAGTACCGGTATTGCACACGGACTCATGCTCTCTCTTACGTGTCCCTTGGCTAGCAACTCCTCCACTTGCCTTTGAAGTTCCTTAGTCTCCTCTGGATTACTCCTATAGGCTGGTCGGTTAGGAATTGTTGCACTCGGCACAAAGTCAATTTGATGCTCAATGCCTCGAATAGGTGGCAATCCACTAGGCACATCGTTAGGGAACACGTCCTTAAATTCCTGCAACAAAGAAACAACAACACTAGGCAAAGATTGGTCAAATTCGTTAGCACTAAAACACGCCTCTTTGTACAATAGTACAAATATAGGCCGGTTTGCACACAAAGCACACTTGATATCACTCGCCTTAGCATAAAAGCTCACTTGTTTCTCTGTTTTTCTCTCATTTTTTCCACTTCTTTTTTACTTTTCACTCTCTTTTATGTTTCCACTCTCTTTTTTCTCATCTTTTTTTGAACTCTCGGTCTCACAAGTTTTTTTTCAACTCATTCTCTCTTTTCAATTTCATTTGATCCTCATACACTTGTTTTGGAGTCAACGGCACAAGAGTAATGGTTTTATTGTCTTTGACGAATGAGTGCCTATTCTTGAACACGTCATGAATAACCTTCCTATCAAATTGCTATGGCCTGCCCAACAATATGTGACCCACATGTATTGGAACAACATCACAAAGTACTTCATCCTTGTACTTCCCGATCGAAAATGAAACTAACACTTGTTTAGTTACCCAAACCTCCCCACAATCATTCAACCACTGCAATCTATAAGGTCTAGGGTGTTTCAAGGTATGTAAATTTAGTTTCTCTACTAAAGTAGTGATAGCCACATTAGTGCAACTTCCCCCATCAATGATCATACTACATACCTTGTTGTTGACGTGGCATCTAGTATGAAATATATTCTCCCTTTGTTGTTCCATGTCATCCTCCGCAACTTGGGCACTTAGAGCACGCCTTGCCATAAGTGACTCTCCCTCCACAGGGTACTCCACATCATCATCACAAGCGTCTTCAAGTTGTGGCATCTGGTCATCATCACTCTTACTTTCGGTTTCCACCTCTCCATCAACAAGTGCAATCATGGTCCTCTTATTTGGGCATTGTGAGGCTATGTGACCTACTCCCAAACAACGAAAATATTTAATATCACGGTTATGAGTTTGGGTTTCAGTTTTGGACTTTGAAACAGCCCCTTCGTCCTTCCTCCCATTCGGCCTCCATGCATTAGAGGAGCTTAAATTTTGAAATGACTGAGTTCCTTTCCTTTTAAGCTGTCGTTCCACTTTTATGGCCATGTGAACCATGTCCTCCAACTCCACGTAATGTTGCAACTCCACCATGTTGGCAATGTCCCGATTCAACCCATTCAAGAACCTTGCCATGGTAGCTTCTCTATCCTCCTCGACATTAGCTCGAATCATAGCGACCTCCATCTCCTTGTAGTAATCATCCACGCTCCGATAGCCTTGCGTAAGGCTTTGTAATTTCTGATACAAGTCCCTATAGTAGTGACTAGGGACAAACCGCCTCCTCATGATGGCCTTCATTTCCACCCACGTCACAATAGGTCTCTCATGGTTCTTTCTCCTGTTTATCACAAGTTGATCCCACCATATTATAGCATAGTTAATAAACTCAATCACAACGAGTTTTACCTTTTTCTCCTCGGAGTAGTTGTGGCACTCAAAGATCAACTCCACCTTCTTCTCCTACTCCAAATATGCTTCAGGATCATTTTTCCCTTGGAATGAGGGTATCTTCACCTTGATACTTCCCAAGTTATTATCATTCCGCTCCCCATGTCTATCTCCTCTATTCTCATGTCCACTCCCAAATCTGCCCAAGCTTACATTAGAGGCCCGATCATCTTCATCTAGGTCATCCCCATAATCATCTTCATACATGAACCGAGGCTAATTCCTCTCTCTTCGTTGCACATTAGGAGCTCTCGGTGGCTGCCCCTTTTGTGCGCTAGACTTAACTTTGTCAAGCCGCTCCTGCACTTCATCAAACCGCTAGTTCAACTGTTGAAACTTTTGCTCCAAGGCCTTGTAGAAAACTTTTGCGCCCATTATGTCCATCCTTTCATGTGCTTCATCGGACGAGCCTTTGTTTGTTTCTCGAGACATATTTAGTAACCTGCAAAACAAAGTTAGCAAACCTCACAAACACTCCCTCACGTGTTTGCACTCAAACTATGTCACTCCACTTGTGTATCACTCAAATTCGGCTTTTACCCTCTTATAAGCTCACACTCTCTTGCCTTTTTCCACTCTTTAGTTCCCTCTTTTAGTTCTTTATTGAACTTAACCAATCTCAATCAAAAATTTCCTTGTAGCAATCGAAACTCAACAATTTAATTCACTAAGAATGAGATTTTAGGAACGAAACAAAGAGAACAAAAAAAGCACAAAGAAAAGTTTATAGAGTAGAACAAAAAGAAATTATTCTCAATTTTTGTTGGGGAGGGGGCTGCTGAATTTTCACAATTTTTTTTTTTTTTTCTGTTTCTGTTTTTTTTTTTTTTTTCTTTTCTGTTTTTTTTTTTTTGAAAACCAGCAACTTTAAATTGAGATTTGAAGAAGCACAATATTTAAACGAAAAATATGTTCAGAACAAAGATGCACCGCGTTTTTTTTTTCAAGATTGGACCAGATTTGAATTAGAACGAAAAGAAAGAAAGAAAAAACACAATAGATCTGATGATATAATTTGGTCAAGAATTTTTTTTTTTTATGAAGGAATAGATATGAAAGAACGAAAAAAAAAAGGATAGATGAAACCTGATTTAGACCTTGCTCTGATTACCAAATGATGCGAACCTCACCAAGGATTAGTGAGACCCGAAACCAACTTAGGGTTTCTTTGCAAAGATCAAAACTAAATCAGATTTTGAACGAGCTAAAAATACAGAAATTGAAAGATAGATTATCTTGACCTAACGTTTATGAACGAAACGCGAACCAATGGTATAATGATCTTGACCCAATGATTATAATGAATCACAAATCAAAGATATAAGTTTGAACGCCACAAGAAACTCTTGATAAGTTCAGGAAAAGTTCTCTGAAGAACTAAAGAGGAAAACTCTCACAATTTTTATTAATCAAAGTAATGTGAAATTTGTAGGTCTACAAAGTCCCTTAAATAGGTGGCCAAGAGAATAAGAAAAGAAACCCTAATACACTTTGAAACCCTAAAATCTAATTGCTAAATAAAGAATAAGGAAGCTTCCTAATTTTCCTTACATTCCTAGTTGGAAAAGGAAATGATTTACTTGGCAATCAAGCTTACAAATCAGCCTAAAATAATTAAAACACTTAAAATAATAAAATAAATATGATAGGAATTTCGTGGTCCACAAGCCTTGTTCCATTTGAGTTTATGTTTAAACCCATTCACTTGCTTTGATGAGATGGATTAGGCCTTGATCGTCATTTGGGCCTAATTTGGGCTTTATTGTTTTCGATTCAGTCGAAAGCTCTTGAATTAGCCCATTAAGCGCTTCTTTGATCTTCTTGGATCTTGCCCTAGTAATGGGCCTAACCGGGACATGCAATGTGTCCTTTGATGTTGCTTATTGGTTCTCATCATCCCCCCTTTCTTCAAAAGGATTCGACCTCGAATCTTCACCTACATCAAACGGAGAAAGATCAGAGACATTAAATATAGCACTAACGTTATACTCACCTGGAAGATCCAAATTGTACGCATTATCATTGATCCTCTGAAGGACTTGAAATAGACCATCCCCTCTAGGATGTAGCTTGGTCCGCCTATGGACTGGAAATCTTTCTTTTCTCATATGCACCCAAACCCAATCACCCGGTTCAAAGATGACTCGTCTACGGCCCTTATTTGCTTTCTTTGCATATTGCTCATTTTTCTTCTCTATGTGTTGCCGTACACTTTCATGGAGTTTCTTCACCATCTTAGCCTTCTTTTGTCCATCCAAACTAGCCCTCTCATTGACTGGCAAAGGCAACAAATCCAAAGGAGTTAGTGGATTAAAACCATAAACAATCTCAAATGGTGAAAAATCAGTAGTAGAATGAACACTCCGATTATAAGCAAATTCAATGAACGGCAAACAATCCTCCCAATTTTTCAAGTTCTTTTGAATTATAATACGCAACAAAGTAGATAAAGTTCGATTTACTACCTCGGTTTGTCCATCTGTTTGGGGGTGACAAGTAGTTGAGAACAATAATTTAGTTCCCATCTTTCCCCACAAGACTTTCCAAAAATAGCTTAGGAACTTAACATCACGATCAGATACAATACTCTTAGGAACACCATGGAGACGTACTATCTCTCTAAAGAACAAATCAGCGACGTGGGTCGCATCATCAGTTTTATTGCAAGATATGAAATGTGCCATCTTAGAGCACCTATCAACAACCACAAAAATCGAATCCCTACCTTTCCTTGACCTAGGCAAGCCTAAAACAAAGTCCATGGAAATGTCCATCCAAGGCGCACTAGGTACAGGCAAGGGAGTGTATAATCCATGTGGTAAGACTCTAGATTTGGCTTGCCTACACGTAACACACCTAGCACAAACTCTCTCCACATCACGTTTCATCTTTGGCCAAAAGAAGTGTTCATGTAACACGTCTAAAGTCTTTCTCACACCAAAATGACCCATCAAACCACCCCCATATGCTTCACGCACGAGTAACTCACGCATAGAACTATTAGGCACGCAAAGTCTATTTTCTCTAAACAAGTACCCATCTAGTCTATAGAACTTACCAAATGCTGTCTTCTCACATGCATCAAACGCACTAGCAAAATCATCATCATTAGCATACAATTCTTTAACATATTCAAACCCCAGTAGCTTTGCATTTAATGTAGAGAAAAGGGCGTACCTTCTGGAGAGTGCATCAGCCGAAATATTTTCCTTACCTTGTTTGTATTTGATTACATAAGGGAAGGTTTCAATGAATTCCATCCACTTGGCATGCTTTCTATTTAACTTACTTTATCCCTTCAAGTGCTTCAAGGACTCATGATCGGTATGTATGACAAACTCTCTCGGCCACAGGTAATGTTGCCAAGTCTCCAATGCTCTCACCAACGCAAAAAGCTCCTTATCATATGTTAGGTAATTCAATGCTGCCCCATTTAGCTTTTCGCTAAAGTATTCTATTGGCCGATTTTCCTGCATCAAAACAGCTCCAATGCCTATTCCTGAAGCATCACACTCAATCTCAAAAGTTTTGGAAAAATTAGGTAATGCTAATAAAGAAGCACCACATAACCGTTCTTTAATCTCATTAAATGCACGCTCTTGCTCCATACCCCATTTAAAACCCAAAGATTTTTTGACAATTTCAATGAGTGGTGTGGCTAGTGTACTTAAATCTTTAACAAATCGACGATAAAAACTAACCAAACCATGAAAACTTCTTACCTCCGTGATTGACTTAGGTGTGGGCCATTTTTTGATAGCCTTCACCTTTTCCTCATCCACTGCAATCCCTTCCGAACTAACAACATAGCCAAGAAACACAACTTTGTCCAAGCAAAAGGAACATTTCTTTAAATTTGAATATAATTTTTCTTTTCTCAGAACATCAAGCACACAATGCAAATGATCAATATGCTCATCTAAGCTCGTACTATACACCAAAATAATATTAAAATAGACCACAACAAACTTGCCTATAAACGCACGTAATGCATGATTCATTAACCTCATGAATGTACTTGGTGCATTAGTTAGCCCAAAAGGCATTACCAACCACTCATACATTCCATATTTAGTTTTAAAGGCTGTTTTCCATTCATCACCTTCTTTCATCTTAATTTGGTGATACCCACTTTTCAAATCAATTTTAGTGAAAATACATGACCCATGCAACTCATCTAACATGTCATCTAGCCTAGGAATGGGATGTCGATACTTTGCCGTAATGTTGTTAATAGCTAGGCAATCAACACACATACGCCAAGTTCCATCCTTCTTAGGCACAAGTAGTACCAGTACTGCGCACGGACTCATGCTCTCTCTTACATGTCCCTTGGCTAGCAACTCTTCCACTTGCCTTTGAAGTTCTTTCGTCTCCTCTAGATTACTCCTATAGGCTGGTCGGTTAGGAATTGTTGCACCCGGCACAAAGTCAATTTGATGCTCAATGCCTCGAATAGGTGGCAATTCACTAGGCACATCGTTAGGGAACACGTCCTCAAATTCCTGTAACAAAGAAACAACAACACTAGGCAAAGATTGGTTAAATTCGTTAGCACTAAAACACACCTCTTTGTACAATAGTATAAATATAGGCCGGTTTGCATACAAAGCACACTTGATATCACTCGCCTTAGCATAAAAGCTCACTTGTTTCTCTGTTTTTCTCTCATTTTTTCCATTTTTTTTTTTGCTTTGCTCTTTTATGTTTCCACTCTCTTTTTTCTCATCTTTTTTTGAACTCTCGGTCTCACAAGTTTTTTTCAACTCATTCTCTCTTTTCAATTTCATTTGATCCTCATACACTTGTTTTGGAGTCAATGGCACAAGAGTAATGGTTTTATTGTCTTTGACGAATGAGTGCCTATTCTTAAACCCGTCATGAATAACCTTCCTATCAAATTGCCATGGCCTGCCCAACAATATGTGACCCACATGTATTGGAACAACATCACAAAGTACTTCATCCTTGTACTTCCCGATCGAAAATGAAACTAACACTTGTTTAGTTACCCAAACCTCCCCACAATCATTCAACCACTGCAATCTATAAGGTCTAGGGTGTTTCAAGGTATGTAAATTTAGTTTCTCTACTAAAGTAGTGCTAGCCACATTAGTGCAACTTCCCCCATCAATGATCATACTACATACCTTGTTGTTGACGTGGCATCTAGTATGAAATATATTCTCCCTTTGTTGTTCCATGTCATCCTCCGCAACTTGGGCACTTAGAGCACGCCTTGCCACAAGTGACTCTCCCTCCATCGGGTACTCCACATCATCATCACAAGCATCTTCAAGTTGTGGCATCTGGTCATCATCACTCTCACTTTCAGTTTCCACCTCTCTATCAACACCTGCAATCATGGTCCTCTTATTTGGGCATTGTGAGGCTATGTGACCTACTCCCAAACAACGAAAATATTTAATATCACGGTTACGAGTTTGGGTTTCGGTTTTACCTTTGTTGGCAATGGGAACATCATCTCTCCTTTTTGGGGGTTCGGTTTTGGATTTTTAAACAGCCGCTTCGTTCTTCCTCTCATTTGGCCTCCATGAATTACAGGAGCTTGAATTTTGAAATGACTGAGTTCCTTTCCTTTTAAGTTGTCGTTCCACTTTTATGGCCATGTGAACCATGTCCTCCAACTCCACATAATGTTGCAACTCCACCACGTTGGCAATGTCCCGATTCAACCCACTCAAGAACCTTGCCATGGTAGCTTCTCTATCCTCCTCGACATTAGCCCGGATCATAGCGACCTCCATCTCCTTGTAGTAATCATCCACGCTCCGATAGCCTTGCGTAAGGCTTTGTAATTTCTGATACAAGTCCCTATAGTAGTGACTAGGGACAAACCGCCTCCTCATGATGGCCTTCATTTCCGCCCACGTCACGATAGGCCTCTCATGGTTCTTTCTCCTGTTTATCACAAGTTGATCCCACCATATTATAGCATAGTCAATAAACTCAATCACAGTGAGTTTTACCTTTTTCTCCTCGGAGTAGTTGTGGCACTCAAAGATCAACTCCTTCTTCTCCCACTCCAAGTATGCTTCAGGATCGTTTTTCCCTTGGAATGAGGGTATCTTCACCTTGATACTTCCCAAGTTATTATCAATCCGCTCCCCATGTCTATCTCCTCTATTCCCATGTCCACTCCCAAATCTGCCCAAGCTTGCATTAGAGGCCCGATCGTCTTCATCTAGGTCATCCCCATAATCATCTTCATACACGAACCGAGGCTGATTCCTCTCTCTTCGTTGCACATTAGGAGCTCTCGGTGGCTGCCCCTTTTGTGCACTAGACTCAACTTTGTCAAGCCGCTCATGCACTTCATCAAACCGCAAGTTCAACTGTTGAAACTTTTGCTCCAAGGCCTTGTAGAAAACTTTTGCGTCTATTATGTCCATCCTTTCATGTGCTTCATCGGACGAGCCTTTGTTTGTTTCTCGAGACATGCTTAGTAACCTGCAAAACAAAGTTAGCAAACCTCACAAACACTCCCTCACGTGTTTGCACTCAAACTATGTCACTCCACTCGTGTATCACTCAAATTCGGCTTTTACCCTCTTATAAGCTCATACTCTCTTACCTTTTTCCAATCTTTAGTTCCCTCTTTTAATTCTTTATTGAACTTAATCAATCTCAATCAGAAATTTCCTTGTAGCAATCCAAACTCAACAATTTGATTCACTAAGAATGAGATTTTAGGAACGAAACAAAGGGAACAAAAATAGCTCCAAGAAAAGTTTATAGAGTAGAACAAGAAGAAATTATTCTCAATTTTTGTTGGGGGGGGTGCTGAATTTTCTCAAATTTTTTTTTCCTGTTTCTGCTTCTTTTTTTTTTTTTTTTTTTTTGTTTTTGTTTCTATTTTTTTTTTGAAAACCAACAACTTTAAATTAAGATTTGAAGAAGCACAATATTTAAACGAAAAATATGATCAGAACAAAGATGCACTGCGTTTTTTTTTTTTTTTTCCAAGATTGGACCAGATTTGAATTAGAACGAAAAGAAAAAAAACACAATAGATCTGATTGGTCAAGAAAAAAAATTTATGAAGAAATAGATATGAAAGAACGAAAAAGAAAAAGGATAGATGAAACCTGATTTAGACCTTACTCTGATACCAAATGATGTGAACATCACCAAAGGATTAGTGAGACCCGAAACCAACTTAGGGTTTCTTCGCGAAGATCGAAACTAAATCAGATTTTGAACGAGCTAAAAATACAGAAATTGAAAGATAGATTACCTTGACCCAACGTTTATGAACGAAACGCGAACCAATGGTATAATGATCTTGACCCAATGATTATAATGAATCACAAATCAAAGATATAAGTTTGAACGCCACAAGAAACTCTTGATAAGTTTAGGAAAAGTTCTCTGAAGAACTAAAAAGAAAACTCTCACAATTTTTATTAATCAAAGTAATGTGAAATTCGTAGGTCTACAAAGCCCCTTAAATAGGTGGCCAAGAGAATAAGAAAAGAAACCCTAATACACTTTGAAATTCGTGGGTCTACATGGTGGAAAAAGAAAACCCTAAAATCTAATTGCTAAATAAAGAATAAATAAGCTTCCTAATTTTCCTTACATTCCTAGTTGGAAAAGGAAATGATTTACTTGGCAATCAAGCTTACAAATCAGCCTAAAATAATTAAAAGACTTAAAATAATAAAATAAATATGATAAGAATTTTGTGGTCCACAAGCCTTGGTCCATTTGAGTTCATGTTTAAACCCATTCACTTGCTTTGATGAGATGGATTAGGCCTTAATCGTCATTTGGGCCTAATTTGGGCTTTATTGTTTTCGATTCAGCCGAAAGCTCTTGAATTAGCCCATTAAGCGCTTCTTTGATCTTCTTAGATCTTGCCCTAGTAATGGGCCCAACCGGGACATGCAATGTGTCCTTTGATGTTGCTTGTTGGTTCTCATCAAAAAGTTCTCTGAAGAACTTAAAAGAAAACCCGTATAATTGTATTAATCAAAAAGTAATATGTTTTTCCCATGGGATACAACTCTTTTAAATAGGTGGCCAAAAATAAAAGAAACCCTAGTGTGGTCGTGAACAGTACCCATGAACAATGACAGCCACAATAGAAAATAAAGGAAACCTAGTGTCTAACACTACAAGACGAAACAAAAGAATAAGGAAATTTCCTAACTTGCCTTACACTCCTAGCCTAAAAATGAAAAGCCTAATTGGGAATCATGCCTTATAAATCATCAACTAAAATATCTAAATTAAATTAAAAGACTAATAAATAAAATAAATATGCTGAATTTTCGTGGTCCTCATGCCTTGTTCTATTTAAGTTCATGTCTAAGCCCATTCACTTGTCTTGATGAGATGGATTAGGCCTTGATTGTCTGAAAGGCTTAATTTGATTTAACTATTGTAGATATGGGTCAAGTCTCTTGAATTAGCCCATTAAGTGTTGCTTTAATTTTTCTTGGATCTTGCCCTAGTAATAGGCCCAACTGGAACTTGTGGTGGATCCTTGGATGGTGCTCGTTGATTTTCATCTTTTTTTCTTCTTGCTCATTTGGTGGAGTTTGTTTAGTGTTTTGTTCCCATATTAAAACAGTGTTCTTGTTCATGAATCATGATTGTGAGGAGTATATACGTTTAAACTGTATTGATATCAGTAGGTGTATATTGGGAACCTGTTTCTATTTATATTTGAATTTTTGAACTTTAAACTTGTTTCTGAATTGTTGCATATTTATGGGGTTTGATTCGTTTGAACCTGTTTCCATTTCTGTTTCTGTTTAAACTTTGAACCTGTTTTTGTTTGAAGTTCAAACGGAAACAAGTTCAAACTTCAAACCACTGTTTCTGTTTGAACCTGTTTCTTCTTTAAAACATGATTGAAACACTTGCGTAGTTGTGTTGTGTGTATTTCTTTGTTTCGGTATTTTGTTTCTGATTCAAACCTCTTTCTGCATGATTCAAACTAGGTTAAAACTTCAAACCCTTGTTTTCTATTTTTTGAACATGATTCAAACACTTGTGAATGGCATTACACCATGATTCAAACCTTTTTATGTCTCTATTTTTGTTTGTTGTTTCTGTTTCTGCACACCATGATTGATGATTAATTGAACACTAATTGAATTTGTTTTGAGAAAAGAAAAATTATATGCAAATTTAAAGAAATGTTCCTTTTGCTTGGGCAAAGTTGTGTTTCTTGGCTATGTTGTTAGTTCGGAAGGGATTGCAGTGGATGAGGAAAAGGTGAAGGCTATTAAAAAATGGCCCACACCTAAGTCAATCACGGAGGTAAGAAGTTTTCATGGTTTGGTTAGTTTTTATCGTCGATTTGTTAAAGATTTAAGTACACTAGCCACACCACTCAGTGAAATTGTCAAAAAATCTTTGGGTTTTAAATGGGGTATGGAGCAAGAGCGTGCATTTAATGAGATTAAAGAACGGTTATGTGGTGCTTCTTTATTAGCATTACCTAAGTTTTCCAAAACTTTTGAGATTGAGTGTGATGCTTCAGGAATAGGCATTGGAGCTGTTTTGATGCAGGAAAATCGGCCAATAGCATACTTTAGCGAAAAGCTAAATGGGGCAGCATTAAATTACCTAACATATGATAAGGAGCTTTTTGCGTTGGTGAGAGCATTGGAGACTTGGCAACATTACCTGTGGCCGAGAGAGTTTGTCATACATACCTATCATGAGTCCTTGAAGCACTTGAAGGGATAAAGTAAGTTAAATAGAAGGCATGCCAAGTGGATGGAATTCATTGAAACCTTCCCTTATGTAATCAAATACAAACAAGGTAAGGAAAATATTGCGGCTGATGCACTCTCCAGAAGGTACGCCCTTTTCTCTACATTAAATGCAAAGCTACTGGGGTTTGAATATGTTAAAGAATTGTATGCTAATGATGATGATTTTGCTAGTGCGTTTGATGCATGTGAGAAGACAGCATTTGGTAAGTTCTATAGACTAGATGGGTACTTGTTTAGAGAAAATAGACTTTGCGTGCCTAATAGTTCTATGCGTGAGTTACTCGTGCGTGAAGCATATGGGGGTGGTTTGATGGGTCATTTTGGTGTGAGAAAGACTTTAGACGTGTTACATGAACACTTCTTTTGGCCAAAGATGAAACGTGATGTGGAGAGAGTTTGTGCTAGGTGTGTTACGTGTAGGCAAGCCAAATCTAGAGTCTTACCACATGGATTATACACTCCCTTGCCTGTACCTAGTGCGCCTTGGATGGACATTTCCATGGACTTTGTTTTAGGCTTGCCTAGGTCAAGGAAAGGTAGGGATTCGATTTTTGTGGTTGTTGATAGGTTCTCTAAAATGGCACATTTCATATCTTGCAATAAAACTGATGATGCGACCCACGTCGCTGATTGCCAAATTAGCCTTTTCTTTTTTATATTAGGAGTAGGGTTTCCTTGTTTCTCTAGGGTTTCTTTTTTTTTATATTGTAGCCGCACTATTCACCGACACTGTTCACTGACATTATTCACTGCACTATTAATTACCTATTTAAGAAAGTTGTATCCCATGAGGAAGAATACATTACATTGATTAATAAAAATTGTGAGACTTTTCTCTTTAGTCCTTCAGAGAACTTTTCCTGAACTTAACAAGAGTTTCTTGTGGCTTTCAAACTTATATCTTTGATTCGTGATTCATTATAATCATTGGGTCAAGATCATTATACCATTGGTTCACGTTTCATTCATAAACGTTGGGTCAAGGTAATCTATCTTTCAATTTCTGTATTTTTAGCTCGTTCAAAATCTGATTTAGTTCCGATCTCCGCAAAGAAACCCTAAGTTGGTTTCGGGTCTCACTAATCCTTGGTGAGGTTCGCATCAGTTTGACTACAAAATTCTGCTGCGTCCGTTTCGGACAAAAAAACCACTTGTTTGGGTTGAAACAGCCATCTACGCAAAACGCTCCCAAAATGCCCAAAAAAATCAAATTCGACTTGAAACTTTGTCCGTTTAGGACAAAAAATACTTTTTTTTCGGGTAGAAACGACCTTCTGTGCCAAACTCTTACAAAATGCCCAAAAAGACCAAGATCGACCAGATAATTCAACAGTGTCTGCTTCAGATGAAAAATAAAACTTTTCGGGTGAAAACGACCTTCTACGAAAAATGCGCCCAAAATGCCCAAAAATACCATGTTTGAACCCAAAAATTCAACAGTGTCTGTTTGGACGAAAACTATCACTTGTTTAGGCAGAAACAACACTTTGAGCAAAACGCCCACTAAAGGCCCAAAAAGCCAAATTTGACCTAAAAAGTCGACTGTGTCCGTTTCGGACGAAAAATACAATGTTTCTTTGCGGAAACAAACAACAGAGAGCAAAACGCTCCCAAAATGCCCAAAAAGGCCTATATTGAAAAAAAAAATCAAATGCATCCATTACGGACGAAAAATACTGTTTTTGTGGAGAAAACGGCTTTTTGAGCAAAATGCCAACAAAAAGGCCCCAAAAGACCAAGTTTTGACTACAAAATTCTACTGCGTCCGTTTCAGACGAAAAAAACCACTTGTATGGGTTGAAACGGCCCACCGTGCAAAACGCTCCCAAAATGCCCAAAAAGATCAAATTCGACTTGAAACTTGAATTCTGTTCGTCTACGACAAAAAATACCACTTGTTTGGGTAGAAACGACCATCTGTCCCAAACGCATATGAAATACCCAAAAACATCAGGATCGACCAGATAATTCAACTGTGTCTACTTCGGACAAAAAATAATATTTTTTGGGTGAAAACGACTTTCAACGAAAAATGCCCCCAAAATGCCCAAAAAGACCAAGTTCGACCCTAAAATTCCACTATGTCCGTTTCAAACGAAAAATATCATTTGTTTGGGTGAAACCACCATTCTGAGCAAAACGCCCACTAAAAAAGCCCAAAAAGACCAAATTTGACCTAAAAAGTCAACTGTGTCCATTTCGGACGAAAAATAGCATTTTTCTTCGCAAAAACAGACTTTAGAGAGCAAAAAGCTCCCAAAATGCCCAATAAGGCCAATATTGAAAAAAAAATAAAAATCAAATGCATCCATTTCGGACGAAAAATACCAATTTTATGGTGAAAACGGCTTTCGAGAAAAATGCCTACAATAAGGCCCCAAAAGACCAACTTTGACTACAAAATTCTGCTGCGTCCGTTTCGGATAAAAAATATCACTTGTTTGGGTTGAAACGGCCCTCTGTGCAAACCGCTCCCAAAATGCCCAAAATGATCAAATTCAACTTGAAACTTGAATCGTGTTCGTTTAGGACAAAAAATACCACTTGTTTTGGTAGAAACGACCCTCTGTGCCAAACGCTTACAAAATGCCCAAAAAGACCAGGATCGACCAGATAATTCAACTGTGTCTATTTCGGACGAAAAATAAAACTTTTTTGGGTGAAAACAACACTCTGAGCAAAACACCTACTAAAGGCCCAAAAATACCAAATTTGACATAAAAAGTCGACTGTGTCCGTTTCGGACGAAAAATACCATGTTTCTTTGCAGAAACGAAGTACAAAGAGCAAAACGCTCCCAAAATACTCAAAAAGTCCTATATTGAAAAAAATCAAATGCATCCATTTCGGAAGAAAAATACCTTTGATGCGTCCGTTTCGGACGAAAAAAACCACTTGATTGGGTTGAAACGGCCATCTGTGCAAAACGCTCCAAAAATGCCCAAAAAGATCAAATTCGACTTAAAACTTGAACTGGGTCTGTTTAGCGCAAAAAATACCACTTGTTTGGGTAGAAACGACCCTCTGTTCCAAATGCGTACGAAATGCCCAAAAACACCAGGATCGACCAGATAATTCAACTACGTCTACTTCGAACGAAAAATAAAACATTTTTGGGTGAAAACGACTTTCAATGAAAAACGCCCCAAAAATGCCTAAAAAGACCAAGTCCGACCCAAAAATTCCACTGTATCTGTTTTGGACGAAAAATATCACTTGTTTGGGTGGAACCAACATTCTGAGCAAAACGCCCACTAAAGGCCCAAAAAGACCAAATTTGCCTTAAAAAGTCGACTGTATCCATTTCGGACGAAAAATACATTTTTCTTCGCGGAAACAAACTTCGGAGAGCAAAACGCTCCCAAAATGCCCAGAAAGGCCAATATTGAAAAAAAATAAAATCAAATGCATCCATTTCGGACGAAAAAAAAAAACGAGTTTATGGTGGAAACGGCTTTCTAACAAAACACCAACAAAAAGGCCCCAAAAGACCAAGTTTGACTACAAAATTCTACTGCATCCATTTCGGACGAAAAAAAAACCACTTATTTGGGTTGAAACGGCCCGCTGTGCAAAACGCTCCCAAAATGCCCAAAAAGTTCAAATTTGACTTGAAACTTGAACTGTGTCCGTTTAGGACAAAAAATTCCACTTGTTTGGGTATAAATGTCCTAAAAAGTCAATTATGTCTGTTTCGGACGAAAAATAGCTTTTTTCTTCGCACAGACTTGAGGGAGCAAAACGCTCCCAAAATACCCACAAAGGCCAACATTGAAAAAAAAAATGAAATGCATCCATTTCGGACAAAAAATTCCACTTTTTTATGTGGAAACGGCCTTCCATGCAAAACGCCCCAAAATGCCCAAGAAAGAAAGTTTGAACCGAAAATTCCACTGTGTCTGTTTCGAACGAAAAATACCCCTTGATTGGGTGGAAACAACATTCTGAGCAAAACGCCCACTAAAGGCCCAAAAAGACCAAATTTGACCAAAAAAGTCGACTGTGTCCATTTTAGATGAAAAAGAACATTTTTCTTCGCGGAAACAGACTTCAGAGAGCAAAAAGCAACAAAAATGCCCAAAAAGGCCAATATTGAAAAAAAAAATTCAAATGCATCTATTTTGGACAAAAAATACCAGTTTTTTGGTGGAAACTATTCAAGGAAAACGTCAACAAAAAGGCCCCAAAAGACCAAGTTTGACTACAAAATTCTGTTGCGTTTGCTTTGGACGAAAAAAAACCACTTGTTTGGGTTGAACCAACATTCTGAGCAAAATGCCCACTAAAGGCCCAAAAAGACCAAATTTGACCTAAAAAGTCGACTGTGTCCATTTCGGACGAAAAATGCCCAGAAAGGCCAATATTGAAAAAAATAAATCAAATGCATCCATTTTGGACGAAAAATACTGGTTTTATGGTGGAAACGGCTTTCTAGCAAAATGCCAACAAAAAGGCCCCAAAAGAACAAGTCTGAGAACAAAATTCTGCTGCGTCCGTTTCGGACAAAAAAAAACCACTTGTTTGGGTTGAAACGGCCATCTGTGCAAAACGCTCCTAAAATGCCCAAAAAGGCCTATATCGAAAAAAAAATTCAATTGCATCCATTTCGGACGAAAAATACCGGTTTTGTGATGGAAACGGCTTTTTGAGCAAAACGGCAACATAAAGGCCCCAAAAGATCAAAGTTTGACTACAAAATTCTACTGCATCCATTTCGGACGAAAAAAATCACTTGTTTGGGTTGAAACGGCCCTCTGTGCAAAATGCTCCCACAATGCCCAAAAAGATCAAATTCGACTTGAAACTTGAACTGTGTCCGTTTAGGACAAAAAATACAACTTATTTGGGTAGAAACGACCCTCTGTGCCAAACGCGTACGAAATGCCCAAAAACACCAGGATTGACCAGATAATTCAACTGTGTCTATTTCGGACGAAAAGTAAAACTTTTTTGGGCGAAAGTGACTTTTAATGAAAAACGCCCCCAAAATTCCCAAAAAAAAAAAGTTCGACCCGAAAATTCTACTGTGTCCGTTTCGGACGAAAAATATCACTTGTTTGGGTGGAACCAACATTCTGAGCAAAACTCCCACTAAAGGCCCAAAAAGACCAAATTTGACCTAAAAAGTCGACGGTGTCCATTTCGAACGAAAAATAGCATTTTTCTTCGTGGAAACAGACTTCAGATAGCAAAACGCTCCCAAAATGCCCAGAAAGGCCAATATTAAACAAATAAAATCAAATGCATCCATTTCGGACGAAAAATACCGAGTTTATGGTGGAAACGGCTTTCTAGCAAAACACGAACAAAAAGGCCTCAAAAGACCAACTATGACTACAAAATTCTACTGCCTCCGTTTCGGACGAAAAAAAACCCCCACTTGTTTGGCTTGACACAGCCCTCTGTGCAAAACGCTCCCAAAATGCCCAAAAAGTTCAAATTCGACTTGAAACTTGAACTGTGTCCGTTTAAGACAAAAAATAACACTTGTTTGGGTATAAATGACCCTCTGTGCCAAACGCATACGAAATACCCAAAACACCAGGATCGACCCCAGATAATTCAACTGTGTCTGCCTCGAAAGAAAAATAAAACTTTTTTTTGGTGAAAATGACTTTCTACGAAAAACGCCCCCAAAGTGCCCAAAAGACCAAGTTTGACCCGAAAATTCCACTGTGTCCGTTTCGGACGAAAAATACCACTTGTTTGGATGGAACCAACATTCTGAGCAAAACGCCCACTAAAGGCCCAAAAAGACCAAATTTGACCTAAAAAGTCGACTGTGTCCGTTTTAGACGAAAAATAACTTTTTTCTTCGCGGAAACAGACTTGAGAGAGCAAAATGCTCCCAAAATACCCAAAAAGGCCAATATTGAAAAAAAAAAAATTAAACGCATCCATTTCAAATGAAAAACACGACTTTTTTTTTTTTTGTGGAAATGGCCTTCCATGCAAAACGCCCCAAAAATGCCCAAAAAAGCAAGTTTGAACCGAAAATTCCACTGTGTCCGTTTCGAACGAAAAACACCACTTGATTGGATGGAAACAATATTCTGAGCAAAACGTCCACTAAAGGCCCAAAAAGACCAAATTTGACTTAAAAAGTCGACTGTGTCCGTTTCAGACGAAAAATAGCATTTTTGGTCGCGGAAAAAGACTTCAGAGAGCAAAAAGCTCCCAAAAAGGCCAATATTGAAAAACAAATTCAAATGCATCCATTCGGACGAAAAATACCGATTTTATGGTGAAAATGGCTTTCGAGCAAAACGCTAACAAAAAGGCCCCAAAAGACCAAGTTTGACTACAACTGTGTCCGTTTAGGAAAAAAAATACCACTTGTTTGGGTTGAAACGACCCTCTGTGCCAAACGCTTACGAAATGCCCAAAAGCACCAGCATCGACCAGATAATTCAACTGTGCCTACTTCAGACGAAAAATAAAACATTTTTGGGTGAAAATGACTTTCAATGAAAAATGCCCCCAAAATGCCCAAAAAAACTAAGTTTGACCCGAAAACTCCACTGTGCCTGTTTCAAACGATAAAATATATATCACTTGTTTGGGTGGAACCAACATTCTGAGCGAAACGGCCACCAAAGGCCCCAAAAGACCAAATTTGACCTAAAAAATCGACTGTGTCCGTTTCGGACGGAAAATACCATGTTTCTTTGTTGAAAGGAACTACAGAGAGCAAAATGCCCAAAAAGGCCGATATTGAAAAAAAAATTCAAATGCATCCATTTTGGACGAAAAATACCGGTTTTGTGGTGGAAACGGCTTTTTGAGCAAAACGCCCACAAAAAGTCCCCAAAAGACCAAGTTTGACTACAAAATGCTACTGCGTCCGTTTCGGACGAAAAAAACCACTTGTATGGGTTGAAACGGCCCTCTGTGCAAAACGCTCCCACAATGCCCAAAAAGATCAAATTCGACTTGAAACTTGAACTGTGTCCGTTTAGGACAAAAAATACAACTTATTTGGGTAGAAACGACCCTCTGTGCCAAACGCGTACGAAATGCCCAAAAACACCAGGATTGACCAGATAATTCAACTGTGTCTATTTCGGACGAAAAGTAAAACGTTTTTGGGCGAAAGTGACTTTTAATGAAAAACGCCCCCAAAATTCCCAAAAAAAAAAAAGTTCGACCCGAAAATTCTACTGTGTCCGTTTCGGACGAAAAATATCACTTGTTTGGGTGGAACCAACATTCTGAGCAAAACTCCCACTAAAGGCCCAAAAAGACCAAATTTGACCTAAAAAGTCGACGGTGTCCATTTCGAACGAAAAATAGCATTTTTCTTTGCGGAAACAGACTTCAGATAGCAAAACGCTCCCAAAATGCCCAGAAAGGCCAATATTGAAAAAAATAAAATCAAATGCATCCATTTCGGACGAAAAATACCGAGTTTATGGTGGAAATGGCTTTCGAGCAAAATGCGAACAAAAAGGCCCCAAAAGACCAACTATGACTACAAAATTCTACCACCTCCGTTTCGGACGAAAAAACCCCCCAGTCGTTTGGCTTGACACGGCCCTCTGTGCAAAACGCTCCCAAAATGCCCAAAAAGTTCAAATTCGACTTGGAACTTGAACTGTGTCCGTTTAAGACAAAAAATAACACTTGTTTGGGTATAAATGACCCTCTGTGCCAAACGCATACGAAATACCCAAAACACCAGGATCGACCCCAGATAATTCAACTGTGTCTGCCTCGGACGAAAAATAAAACTTTTTTTTGGTGAAAATGACTTTCTACGAAAAACGCCCCCAAAGTGCCCAAAAGACCAAGTTTGACCCGAAAATTCCACTTTATCCGTTTCGGACGAAAAATACCACTTGTTTGGGTGGAATCAACATTCTGAGCAAAACGCCCACTAAAGGCCCAAAAAGACCAAATTTTACCTAAAAAGTCGACTGTGTCCGTTTTGGACGAAAAATAACTTTTTTCTTCGTGGAAACAGACTTGAGAGAACAAAACGCTCCCACAATACCCAAAAAGGCCAATATTGAAAAGAAAAAAAAAAACGCATCCATTTCGAATGAAAAACACAATTTTTTTTTTTTTTTTGTGGAAACGGCCTTCCATGCAAAATGATCCAAAAATGCCCAAAAAAGCAAGTTTGAACCGAAAATTCCACTGTGTCTGTTTCGAACGAAAAACACCACTTGATTGGATGGAAACAATATTCTGAGCAAAACGCCCACTAAAGGCCCAAAAAGACCAAATTTGACTTAAAAAGTCAACTGTGTCCGTTTTAGACGAAAAATAGCATTTTTGGTCGTGGAAAAAGACTTCAGAGAGTAAAAAGCTCCCAAAAAGGCCAATATTGATAAACAAATTCAAATGCATCCATTTCGGACGAAAAATACCGATTTTATGGTGGAAACAGCTTTCGAGCAAAAAGGCCCCAAAAGACCAAGTTTGACTACAACTGTGTCCGTTTAGGACAAAAAATACCACTTGTTTGGGTTAAAACGACCCTCTGTGCCAAATGCTTACGAAATGCCCAAAAACACCAGGATCGACCAAATAATTCAACTGTGCCTACTTCGAACGAAAAATAAAACTTTTTTGGGTGAAAGCGACTTTCAATGAAAAATGCCCCCAAAATACAAAAAAAAACCAAGTTTGACCTGAAAACTCCACTGTGTCTGTTTCGAACGATAAAATATATATCACTTGTTTGGGTGGAACCAACATTCTGAGCGAAACGGCCACCAAAGGCCCAAAAAGACCAAATTTAACCTAAAAAGTCGACTGTGTCCGTTTCGGACGGAAAATACCATGTTTCTTCGTTGAAACGAACTACAGAGAGCAAAATGCCCAAAAAGGCCGATATTGAAAAAAAAATTCAAATGCATCCATTTCGGACGAAAAATACCGATTTTGTGGTGGAAACGGATTTTTGAGCAAAACGCCCACAAAAAGTCCCCAAAAGACCAAGTTTGACTACAAAATGCTACTGCGTCCATTTCGGACGAAAAAACCACTTGTTTGGGTTGCAACGGCCCTCTGTGCAAAACGCTCCCACAATGCCCAAAAAGATCAAATTCGACTTGAAATTTCAATTGTGTCCGTTTAGGACAAAAAATACAACTTGTTTGGGTAGAAACGACCCTCTGTGCCAAACGCGTACGAAATGCCCAAAAACACCAGGATTGACCAGATAATTCAATTGTGTCTATTTCGGACGAAAAGTAAAACTTTTAATGAAAAACGCCCCCAAAATTCCCAAAAAAAAAAAAATTCGACCCGAAAATTCTACTGTGTCCGTTTCGGACGAAAAATATCACTTGTTTGGGTGGAACTAACATTCTGAGCAAAACGCCCACTAAAGGCCCCAAAAAGACCAAATTTGACCTAAAAAGTCAACAGTGTCCATTTCGAACGAAAAATAGCATTTTTCTTCACGGAAATAGACTTCAAATAGCAAAACGCTCCCAAAATGCCCAGAAAGGTCAATATTGAAAAAAATAAATTCAAATGCATCCATTTCGGACGAAAAATACCGAGTTTATGGTGGAAACGGCTTTCTAGCAAAACGCGAACCAAAAGGCCCCAAAAGACCAACTATGACTACAAAATTCTACCGCCTCCATTTCGGACGAAACCCCCCCCCCCCCCACTTGTTTGGCTTGACACGGCCCTCTGTGCAAAACGCTCCCAAAATGCCCAAAAAGTTCAAATTCGACTTGAAACTTGAACTGTGTCCGTTTAAGACAAAAAATAACACTTGTTTGGGTATAAATGACCCTCTGTGCCAAACGCATACGAAATACCCAAAAAACCAGGATCGACCCTAGATAATTCAACTGTGTCTGCCTCGGACGAAAAATAAAACTTTTTTTTGGTGAAAATGACTTTCTACGAAAAACGCCCCCAAAGTGCCCAAAAGACCAAGTTTGACCCGAAAATTCCACTGTATCCGTTTCGGACGAAAAATACCACTTGTTTGGGTGGAACCAACATTCTGAGCAAAACGCCCACTAAAGGTCCAAAAAGACCAAATTTGACCTAAAAAGTTGACTGTGTCCGTTTTGGACGAAAAATAACTTTTTTCTTCGCAGAAACAGACTTGAGAGAGCAAAATGCTCCCAAAATACCCAAAAAGGCCAATATTGAAAAAAAAAAATCAAATGCATCCATTTCGGACGAAAAATACCGGTTTTGTGGTGGAAACGGCTTTTTGAGCAAAACGCTAACATAAAGGCCCCAAAAGACCAAGTTTGACCACAAAATTCTACTGCGATCGTTTCGGACGAAAAAAACCACTTGTTTGGGTTGAAACGGCCGTCCGTGCAAAACGCTCCCAAAATGCCCCAAAAGATCAAATTCGACTTGAAACTTGAATTGTGTCCGTTTAGGACCAAAAATACCACTTGTTTGGGTATAAATGACCATCTGTGCCAAATGCTTACGAAATGCCCGAAACACCAGGACCGACCCTAGATAATTCAACTGTGTCTGCTTCGGACGAAAAATAAAACTTTTTTGGGTGAAAATGACTTTCTACGAAAAATGCCCCCAAAGTTCCCAAAAAGACAAAGTTTCACCCGAAAATTCCACTGTGTCCGTTTCAGACGAAAAATACCACTTGTTTGGGTGGAACCAACATTCTGAGGAAAACGCCCACTAAAGGCCCAAAAAGACCAAGTTTGACCTAAAAAGTCGATTGGGTCCGTTTCGCACGAAAAATACCATGTTTCTTCTTTGAAACGAACTACAGAGAGCAAAACGCTCCCGCAATGCCCAAAAAGGCCGATATTGAAAAAAAATAAAATCAAATTTGCATCCATTTCGGACGAAAAATACCGGTTTTGTGGTGGAAACGGCTTTTTGAGCAAAACGCCAATAAAAAGTTCCCAAAAGACCAAGTTTGACTACAAAATTCTACTGCGTCCATTTCGGACAAAAAAAAAACCACTTGTTTGGGTTGAAACGACCCTCTGTGCAAAACGCTCCCACAATGCCCAAAAGATCAAATTCGACTTGAAACTTGAACTGTGTCCGTTTAGGACAAAAAATACCACTTGTTTGGGGAGAAACAACCTTCTGTGCCAAACGCTTACGAAATGCCCAAAACACCAAGATTGACCCCAGATAATTCAACTGTGTCTGGTTCGGACGAAAAATAAAACTTTTTTGGGTGAAAATGACTTTCTACGAAAAACGCCCCCAAAGTGCCCAAAAAGACCAAGTTTGACCCGAAAATTCCACTGTGTCCATTTCAGATGAAAAATATCACTTTTTTGGGTGGAACCAACATTCTGAGCAAAATGCCCACTAAAGGCCCAAAAAGATCAAATTTGACCAAAAAAGTCGACTGTGTCCATTTCGGACGAAAAATTGCATTTTTCTTTGCGGAAACCGACTTCCGAGAGCGAAACGCTCCCAAAATGCCCAGAAAGGCCAATACTGAAAAACAAAATTCAAATGCATCCATTTTGGACAAAAAATACCGGTTTTATGTTGGAAACGGCTTTCTAGCAAAACGCCAACAAAAAGGCCCCAAAAGACCAACTTTGACTACAAAATTCTACTGCCTACGTTTCGGACAAAATAAAAATCCCACTTGTTTGGCTTGAAACGGCCCTCTATACAAAACGCTCCCAAAAAGCCCACAAAGTTCAAATTCGCCTTGAAACTTGAACTGTGTCCGTTTAGGAAAAAAAATAACACTTCTTTGTGTATAAATGACCCTCTGTGCCAAACGCATACGAAATGCCCAAAACACCAGGATCGACCCCAGATAATTCAACTATGTCTGGTTCGGATGAAAAATAAAACGTTTTTGGGTGAAAATGACTTTCTACGAAAAACGCCCCCAAAGTGCCCAAAAAGACCAAGTTTGACCCGAAAATTCCACTGTGTCCGTTTCGGACGAAAAATACCTCTTGTTTGGGTGGAACCAACATTCTGAGTAAAAAGTCCACTCAAGGACAAAAAATACCAAATTTGACCTAAAAAGTCGACTGTATCCGTTTCGGATGAAAAATAGCTTTTTTCTTCGTGGAAACAGACTTGAGAGAGCAAAATACTCCCAAAATACCCAAAAAGGCCAATATTGAAAAAAAATAAAATCAAATGCATCCATTTCGGACAAAAAATACCGGTTTTCTGGTGGAAACGGCTTTCGAGCGAAACGCCAACAAAAAGGCCCCAAAAGACCAAGTTTGACTACAAAATTCTACTACGTCCGTTACGGATGAAAAAACCCACTTGTTTGGTTTGAAACGGCCCTTTGTGCAAAACGCTCCCAAAATGCCCAAAAAGATCAAATTCGACATAAAACTTGAATGGTGTCCGTTTAGAACAAAAAATACCACTTTTTTGGGTAGAAACGCCCCTCTGTGCCAAACGGTTATGAAATTCCCAAAAAACCAAGATCGACCAGATAATTCAATTGTGTCTACTTCGGACGAAAAATAAAACTTTTTTGGGTGAAAGCGACTTTCAATGGAAAATGCCCCCAAAAAGCCCAAAAAAACAAAATGTGACCCGAAAATTCAACTGTGTTCGTTTCGAACGAAAAATATCACTTGTTTGGGTGAAACAAACATTCGAAGCAAAACGCCCAAAAAGACCAAATTTGACTTAAAAAGTCAACTATGTCCATTTCGGACGAAAAATAGCATTTTTCTTCGCGTAAACAGACTTCAGAGAGCAAAACGCTTCCAAAATGCCCAGAAAGGCCAATATTGAAAACAAAATTCAAATACATCCATTTTGGACGAAAAATACCAGTTTTATGTCGAAAACGACTTTCTAGCAAAATGCCAACCAAAAGGCCCCAAAAGACCAAGTTTGACTACAAAATTCTACTGCATCCGTTTCGGACAAAAAAAAAATACTTGTTTGGGTTGAAACGACCATCAGTGCAAAACGTTCCCAAAATGCCCAAAAGGATCAAATTCGACTAGAAACTTGAACTGTGTCTGTTTAGGACAAAAAATACCATTTGTTTGGGTAGAAATGACCCTCTGTGCTAAACGCTTACAAAATGCCCAGAAAGACCAGGATCGACCAGATAATTCAACTCTGTCTGCTTCGGACAAAAAATAAAACTTTTTTGGCTGAAAATCACTTTCTACGAAAAACGCCCCCAAAGTGCCCAAAAAGACCAAGTTTGACGCGAAAATTCCACTGTGTCCGTTTCCGACGAAAAATATCACTTGTTTGGGTGTAACCACCATTTTGAGCAAAACGCCTACTAAAGGCCCAAAAAAACCAAATTTGACTTAAAAAGTCGACTGTGTCCATTTCGGACGAAAAATAGTATTTTTCTTCACAGAAACAAACTTCAGGGAGCAAAACACTCCCAAAATGCCCAGAAAGGCAAATATTGAAAAATAAAATTCAAATGTATCCATTTCGGACGAAAAATACCGATTTTATGGTGGAAACTGCTTTCTAGCAAAACGCCGACAAAAAGGCCCCAAAAGACCAACTTTGACTACAAAATTCTGCTTCGTCCGTTTCGGACGAAAAAAACCATATGTTTGGGTTGAAACAGCCCTCTGTGCAAAACGCTCCCAAAATGCCCAAGAAGATCAAATTCGACTTGAAACTTGAACTGTGTCCGTTTAGGACAAAAAATACCACTTGTTTGGGTATAAATGACCCTCTGTGCCAAACGCTTACGAAATGCCCGAAACACCCGGATCGACCCCAGATAATTCAACTGTATCTGCTTCGGACGAAAAATAAATTTTTTTTGGGTGAAAACGACTTTCTACGAAAAACGCCCCCAAAGTGCCCAAAAAGACCAAGTTTGACCCGAAAATTCCATTGTGTCCGTTTCGGACGAAAAATGCCACTTCTTTGGGTGGAACAAACATTCTGAGCAAAATGTCCACTAAAGGCCCAAAAAGGCCAAATTTGACCTAAAAAGTCGACTGTGTCTGTTTCGGACGAAAAATAGCTTTTTTCTTCGCAGAAACAGACTTGAGAGAGCAAAATGCTCCCAAAATACCCAAAATGGCCAATATTGAAAAAAAAAATTAAATGCATCCATTTCGAACGAAAAATAACATTTTTTTTTGTGGAAACGGCCTTCCTTGCAAAACGCCCAAAAAAAGCCCAGGAAAGCAAGTTTGAATCGAAATTTCCACTGTGTCCGTTTCGAACGAAAAATACCACATGATTGGGTGGAAACAACATTCTGAGCAAAACGCTCACTAAAGGCCCAAAAACACCAAATTTGACGTAAAAAGTCGATTGTGTCCGTTTCAAACATAAAATTGCATTTTTCTTCGCGGAAACAGACTTCGGAGAGCAAAAATGATGCGAACCTCACCAAGGATTAGTGAGACCCGAAACCAACTTAGGGTTTCTTTGCGAAGATCGAAACTAAATCAGATTTTGAACGAGCTAAAAATACAGAAATTGAAAGATAGATTACCTTGACCAAACGTTTATGAATGAAACGCAAACCAATGGTATAATGATCTTGACCCAATGATTATAACGAATCACGAATCAAAGATATAAGTTTGAACACCACAAGAAACTCTTGATAAATTCAGGAAAAGTTCTCTGAAGAACTAAAGAGAAAACTCTCACAATTTTTATTAATCAAAGTAATGTGAAATTCGTAGGTCTACAAAGCCCCTTAAATAGGTGGCCAAGAGAATAAGAAAAGAAACCCTAATACACTTTGAAATTCGTGGGTCTACATGGAGGAAAAAGGAAACCCTAAAATCTAATTGCTAAATAAAGAATAAGAATGTTTCCTAATTTGTCTTACATTCCTAGTTGGAAAAGGAAATGATTTACTTGGCAATCAAACTTACAAATCAGCCTAAAAATAATTAAAAGATTTAAAATAATAAAATAAATATGATAAGAATTTCGTGGTCCACATGACTTGGCCCATTTGAGTTCATGTCTAAGCCCATTCGCTTGCTTTGATGAGATGGATTTGGCATTGACTGCCCGATGGGCCTAATTTGGGCTTAACTATTGTAGACATGGGCCAAGTCTCTTGAATTAGTCCATTAAGTGCTACTTTGATTTTTCTTGGATCTTTCCCTAGTAATAGGTCTAACTGGAACATGTAACTGATCCTCTGATGGTGCTCGTTGATTCTCATCAAAAAATCTCCCAAAAAGGCCAATATTGAAAAAAAAATTCAAATGCATCCATTTCGGATGAAAAATACCGATTAAATGGTGGAAACGACTTTCGAGCAAAACGCCAACAAAAAGGCCCCAAAAGACCAAGTTTGACTACAAAACTCTGTTGCGTCCGTTTCGGACGAAAAAAATCACTTGTTTGGTGGAAACGGCCCTCTATGCAATACGCTCCCAAAATGTCCAAAAAGATCAAATTCGACTTGAAACTTGAACTGTGTCCGTTTAGGATAAAAAATTCCATTTGTTTGGGTAGAAACGACCCTCTGTGCCAAACACTTACAAAATACCCAAAAAGACCAGGATCGACCAGATAATTCAACTGTGTCAGCTTCGGACGAAAAATAAAAGTTTTTTGGGTGAAAACGACCGTCTACGAAAAACGCCCCCAAAATGCTCAAAAAAAACCAAGTATGACCCAAAAATTCCACTGTGTCCGTTTCAGATGAAAAATATCACTTGTTTGGTTGGAACCAACATTCTGAGCAAAACGCCCACTAAAGGCCAAAAAAGACCAAATTTGACCAAAAAAATCGACTTTGTCAATTTCGGACGAAAAATATAATTTTTTCTTCATGGAAACCAACTTCAGAGAGCAAAACGCTCCCAAAACGCCTTGCAAGGCCAATATTGAAAAAAAAAATTCAAATGCATCCATTTCGGATGAAAAATACCGATTTTATGGTGGAAACGGCTTTCTAGCAAAACGACAACAAAAATGTCCCAAAATACCAAGTTTGACTACAAAATTCTGCTTCGTCCGTTTCGGACGAAAAAAATCACTTGTTTGGGTTGAAACGGCCCTCTGTGCAAAACGCTCCCAAAATGCCCAAAAAGATCAAATTCGACTTGAAACTTGAACTGTGTCCGTTTAGGACACAAAATACCACTTGTTTGGGGAGAAACGACCTTTTGTGCCAAACGCTTACAAAATGCCCAAAAACACCAGGATCGGCCTGATAAGTCAACTGTGTCTACTTCGGATGAAAAATAAAATTTTTTTTTGGTGAAAACGACTTTTCAACAAAAAACGCCCCCAAAATACCCCAAAAAAGCAAGTTTGACATGAAAATTCTACTGTGTCTGTTTTGGACGAAAAACATCACTTGTTTGGGTGGAACCAACATTCCGAGGAAAACGTCCACTAAAGGTCCAAAAAGACCAAATTTGACCTAAAAAATCGATTGTGTCCATTTCGGACAAAAAAATGCATTTTTCTTCGCAGAAACAGACTTCAGGGAGCAAAACGCTCCCAAAATGCCTAGAAAGGCCAATATTGAAAAAAATCAAATACATCCATTTTGGACAAAAAAATACCGGTTTTATGGTGGAAACGGTGATGCGAACCTCACCAAGGATTAGTTAGACCCGAAACCAGCTTAGGGTTTCTTTACGAAGATCGAAACTAAATCAGATTTTTAACGAGCTAAAAATACAGAAATTGAAAGAAAGATTATCTTGACCCAACGTTTATGAATGAAACACGAACCAATGGTATAAT
>CM028340.1:30607845-30625345 GCA_016647705.1 Eucommia ulmoides | reverse complement strand
CTAAATCAGATTTTGAACGAGCTAAAAATACAGAAATTGAAAGATAGATTACCTTGACCCAACGTTTATGAACGAAACGCGAACCAATGGTATAATGATCTTGACCCAATGATTATAATGAATCACGAATCAAAGATATAAGTTTGAACGCCACAAGAAACTCTTGATAAGTTCACGAAAAGTTCTTTGAAGAACTAAAGAGAAAACTCTCACAATTTTTTATTAATCAAAGTAATGTAAAATTCGTAGGTCTATAAAGCCCCTTAAATAGGTTGCCAAGAGAATAAGAAAAGAAACCCTAATACACTTTGAAATTCGTGGGTCTACATGGAGGAAAAAGGAAACCCTAAAATCTAATTGCTAAAAAAATAATATGGAAGCTTCCTAATTTGCCTTACATTCCTAGTTGGAAAAGGAAATGATTTACTTGGCAATCAAGCTTACAAATCAGCCTAAAATAATTAAAAGACTTAAAATAATAAAATAAATATGATAGGAATTTCGTGGTCCACATGACTTGGCCCATTTGAGTTCATGTCTAAGCCCATTCGCTTGCTTTGATGAGATGGATTTGGCCTTGACTGCTCGATGGGCCTAATTTGGGCTTAACTATTGTAGACATGGGCCAAGTCTCTTGAATTAGCCCATTAAGTGCTACTTTGATTTTTTTTTGGATCTTTTCCTAGTAATAGGCCTAATTGGAACATGTAACTGATCCTCTGATGGTGCTTGTTGATTCTCATCATTCCCCCTCTCTTCAAAATGATCCGTCCTCGAATCTTCACCAGAGTGTTGTTAATAGTTTGGAAATTATCAAACATTCGCCAAGTCCCATCCTTCCTAAGCACAAGTAGCACTGGTACCGCACGGACTCCTGCCTTCTCGTACGTGTCTTTTGGCCATCAACTCCTCAACTTGCCTTTGCAGTTCTTTTGTCTCCTCCGAATTATGCCTATAGGCTACTGGTTGGTCAAGAATCATTGCGCAGGGCACAAAATCGATTTGATTCCCAATCCCTCTATAAGGTAGAAAATCGCTATGCACATCATTAGAAAACATGTCCTTATATTCCTGCAACATATAAACTACAACACTAGGCAAAGATTTGTCAATTTCGTTAGTGGTAAAACAAGCCTCTTTGTACAATAGTACAAATATAGGTTGATTTGTATAAAAAGCCATATTGACATCACTCGCCTTAGCATAAAAACTCACTTGTTTTTCCGTTTTTCTCTCATTTTTTTTCACTCTCTTTTTCTTTTTCACTCTCCTCTTTCTCATCTTTTTTTGAACTCTCGGTCTCACAAGTTTTTTTCAACTCATTCTCTCTTTTCAATTTCATTTGAGCCTCATTTTCCCTTTGTTGTTCCATGTCATCCTCCGCGACTTGAGCACTTAGAGCTCGCCAATCAACAAATAACTCACCCTCCACCAAGTACTCCACATCATCGTCACAAGCATCCCTATGCGGTAGCATCTGGTTATTATCACTCTCGCTGTCGGTTTCCATCTCTCCCTCAACATATGCTTTGTTAACATTGGGCAAATCGTCTCTCCTTTTTCGTGGTTCGGTTTTGGACTTTGAAACAACCCTTTCGTCTATTCTCCTATTTGGCCTCCATGAAGTAGAAGAGCCCGGGTTTTGAAATAACAGAGTTCCCTTCCTTTTAAGTTGTCGTTCCACCTTTATTGCCATGTGCACCATGTCCTCCAACTCCACATAATGTTGCGACTTCACCACGTTAGCAATCTCCCGATTCAGCCCATTCAAGAACCTTGCCATTGTTGCTTCTCTATCTTACTCGACATTAGCCCGAATCATAGCGATCTCTATCTCCTTGTAGTAATCATCCACGCTCCGATAGCCTTGAGTAAGACTTTGTAACTTCTGGTACAAATCCCTATAGTAGTGACTAGGGACAAATCTTCTCCTCATTATGGCCTTTATTTCAGCCCACGTCTCAATAGGCCTCTCATGGTTTTGCCTTCTGTTCATCACAAGTTGATCCCACCATATTATAGCATAATCAACAAATGCAAGTACAATGAGTTTTACCTTTTTATGCTCAGAGTAGTTGCAGTACTCAAAGTTCAATTCCATCTTCTTCTCCCACTCCAAGTACGCTTCAGGGTCATTTTTCCCTTGGAATGAGGGTATCTTCACCTTTATACTTCCCAAGTTATTATCAATCCGCTCCCCATGTCTATCTCCTCTATTCCCATGTCCACTCCCAAATTTGCCCAAGCTTGCATTAGAGGCCCGATCGTCTTCATCTAGGTCATCCCTATAATCATCTTCATACACGAATCGAGGCTGATTCCTCTCTCTTCGTTGCACATTAGGAGCTCTCGATGGCTGCCCCTTTTGTGCGCTAGACTCAACTTTGTCAAGCCGCTCATGCACTTCATCAAACCTCAAGTTTAACTGTTGAAATTTTTGCTCCAAGGCCTTGTAGAAAACTTTTGCGTCCATTATGTCCATCCTTTCATGTGCTTCATCGGACGAGCCTTTGTTTGTTTCTCGAGACATGTTTAGTAACCTGCAAAACAAGGTTAGCAAACCTCACAAACACTCCCTCACGTGTTTGCACTCAAACTATGTCAGTCCACTCGTGTATCACTCAAATTTGGCTTTTACCCTCTTATAAGCTCACACTCTCCTGCCTTTTTCCACTCTTTAGTTCCCTCTTTTAGTTCTTTATCGAACTTAACCAAACTCAATCAGAAATTTCTCATGATAATTCCAACTCAACAAATCAATTTAACTAAGAATGAGATTTAGGACAAAAGTAAAGTGAACAAGAAGAGCACAAAGGATAAATTTGCGGAATAGAATAAGAAGAAATAAATTTCGAATTTTGGCGATACGGGATTTTTTTTTTTAGTCTGTTTCTTTTTTTTTTGTTTTGTTTTGTTTCTGTTTTTTTTTTTTTTCAGTTTCTGTATTTTTTTTTTTTTTTTTTTTTTTTGCAGCAACTTAAATTAAGAATGAAGATGTTTAGTACCAAAGAAAAAAAAAATGAACAATTTAACCAAATATAAATATTTCGGCCAAGAAAGTTCGAGTATGAAGGAAAAGAAAACGATGAATAAAGAAGAATAAAGAGGATAGGTAAAACCTGATTTAAACCTTACTCTGATTACCAAATGATGCGAACCTCACCAAGGATTAGTGAGACCCGAAACCAACTTAGGGTTTCTTCACGAAGATCGAAACTAAATCAGATTTTGAACGAGCTAAAAATACAGAAATTGAAAGATAGATTACCTTGACCCAACGTTTATGAACGAAACGCGAACCATTGGTATAATGATCTTGACCCAATGATTATAATGAATCATGAATCAAAGATATAAGTTTGAACGCCACAAGAAACTCTTGATAAGTTCACGAAAAGTTCTCTGAAGAACTAAAGAGAAAACTCTCACAATTTTTTATTAATCAAAGTAATGTAAAATTCGTAGGTCTACAAAGCTCCTTAAATAGGTGGCCAAGAGAATAAGAAAAGAAACCCTAATACACTTTGAAATTCGTGAGTCTACATGGAGGAAAAAGGAAACCCTAAAATCTAATTGCTAAAAAAATAATAAGGAAGCTTCCTAATTTGCCTTACATTCCTAGTTGAAAAAGGAAATGATTTACTTGGCAATCAAGCTTACAAATCAGCCTAAAATAATTAAAAGACTTAAAATAATAAAATAAATATGATAGGAATTTCGTGGTCCACATGACTTGGCCCATTTGAGTTCATGTCTAAGCCCATTCGCTTGCTTTGATGAGATGGATTTGGCCTTGACTGCCCGATGGGCCTAATTTGGGCTTAACTATTGTAGACATGGGCCAAGTCTCTTGAATTAGCCCATTAAGTGCTACTTTGATTTTTCTTGGATCTTTCCCTAGTAATAGGTCTAACTGGAACATGTAACTGATCCTCTGATGGTGCTCGTTGATTCTCATCATCCTCTCTCTTCGTTGCACATTAGGAGCTCTCGGTGGCTGCCCCTTTTGTGCGCTAGACTCAACTTTGTCAAGCCGCTCATGCACTTCATCAAACTGCAAGTTCAACTGTTGAAACTTTTGCTCCAAGGCCTTGTAGAAAACTTTTGCGTCCATTATGTCCATCCTTTCATGTGCTTCATCGGACGAGCCTTTGTTTGTTTCTCGAGACATGTTTAGTAACCTGCAAAACAAGGTTAGCAAACCTCACAAACACTCCCTCACCTGTTTGCACTCAAACTATGTTACTCCACTCACGTATCAC
Organism: Eucommia ulmoides; assembly: GCA_016647705.1. Classification (NCBI taxonomy): domain Eukaryota; kingdom Viridiplantae; phylum Streptophyta; class Magnoliopsida; order Garryales; family Eucommiaceae; genus Eucommia; species Eucommia ulmoides. The sequence continues at coordinate 30,621,083 of CM028340.1, read as the reverse complement.
TCAAATTCGGCTTTTACCCTCTTATAAGCTCACACTCTCTTGCCTTTTTCCACTCTTTAGTTCCCTCTTTTAGTTCTTTATTGAACTTAACCAATCTCAATCAGAAATTTCCTTGTAGCAATGCAAACTCAACAATTTGATTCATTAAGAATGAGATTTTAGGAACGAAACAAAGGGAACAAAAATAGCACAAAGAAAATTTTATAGAGTAGAACAAGAAGAAATTATTCTCAATTTTTGTTGGGGAGGGCTGCTGAATTTTCTCAATTTTTTTTTTCTGTTTCTGCTTCGATTTTTTTTTTTTTTGAAAACCAGCAACTTTAAATTGAGATTTGAAGAAGCACAATATTTAAATGAAAAATATGATCAGAACAAAGATGCACCGCATTTTTTTTTCAAGATTGGACTAGATTTGAATTGGAACGAAAAGAAAAAAAAAAACGCAATAGATGTGATGATATAATTTGGTCAAGAAAAAAAAATTATGAAGGAATTGATATGAAAGAACGAAAAAGAAAAATGATAGATGAAACCTGATTTAAACCTTGCTCTGATTACCAAATGATGCGAACCTCACCAAGGATTAGTAAGACCCGAAACCAACTTAGGGTTTCTTTGCGAAGATCGAAACTAAATTAGATTTTTAACGAGCTAAAAATACAGAAATTGAAAGATAGATTACCTTAACCCAACGTTTATGAATGAAACGTGAACCAATGGTATAATGATCTTGACCCAATGATTATAATGAATCACGAATCAAAGATATAAGTTTGAACACCACAAGAAACTCTTGATAAGTTCAGGAAAAGTTCTCTGAAGAACTAAAGAGAAAACTCTCACAATTTTTATTAATCAAAGTAATGTGTTCTTCCTCATAGAATACAACTTTCTTAAATAGGTAATGAATAGTGCAGTGAATAGTATCAGTGAACAGTGTTAGTGAACAGTGCGGCTACAATACAAAGAAAAAGGAAACCCTAGAGAAACAAGGAAACCCTACTCCTAATCTAAAAAGGAAAAGGCTAATTTGGCAATCATGCCTTACAAATTATCAAATAAATAACCTAAATTAAAATTAAAATACAAATAAATAAAATAAATATGCTGAGATTTCGTGGTCCTCAAGCCTTGGTGTATTTGAGTTGATGTCTAAACCCATTCACTTGCTTTGATGAGATGGATTAGGCCTTGATCGTCATTTGGGCCTAATTTGGGCTTTATTTTTCTCGATTCAGCTGAAAGCTCTTGAATTAGCCCATTAAGCGCTTCTTTGATCTTCTTGGATCTTACCCTAGTAATGGGCCCAACCGGGACATGCAATGTGTCCTTTGATGTTGCTTGTTGGTTCTCATCAAACGGCTTTCTAGCAAAACGCCAACAAAAAGGCCCCAAAATACCAACTTTGACCACAAAATTATGTTGCGTCCATTTCGGACGGAAAAAACCACCTATTTTGTTTGAAACAGCCGTTTATGCAAAACGCTCCCAAAATGCCCAAAAAGATCAAATTCGACTTGAAACTAGAACTGTGTCCGTTTAGGAAAAAAAATACCACTTGTTTGGATAAAAATGACCCTCTGTGCCAAACGCTTACGAAATGCCCAAAACACCAGGACCGACCCCAGATAATTCAACTGTGTCTGCTTCGGACGAAAAATAAAACTTTTTTGGGTGAAAACAACTTTCTACGAAAAACGCCCCCAAAGTGCCCAAAAAGACCAAGTTGGACCCGAAAATTCCACTGTGTCCGTTTCGGACGAAAAATACCATTTGTTTGGGTGGAACCCACATTCTGAGCAAAACGTCCACTAAAGGCCCAAAAAGGCCAAATTGGACCTAAAAAGTTGACTGTGGCCGTTTCGGACGAAAAATAGCTTTTTTCTTCGCAGAAACAGATATGAGAGAGCAAAACGCTCCCAAAATACCAAAAAAGGCCGATATTGAAAAAAAAAAATTAAATGCATCCATTTCGGACAAAAAATTCCATTTTTTTTTTGTGGAAACGGCCTTCCTTGCAAAACGTCCAAAAAAAGCCCCGGAAAGCAAGTTTGAACCGAAAATTCCATCGTGTCCGTTTCGAACGAAAAATATCACATGATTGGGTGGAAACAACATTCTGAGCAAAACGCCCACTAAAGGCCCAAAAACACCAAATTTGACCTAAAAAGTCGATTGTGTCCGTTTCAGACGAAAAATAGCATTTTTCTTCGTGGAAACAGACTTCGGAGAGCAAAAAGCTACCAAAATGCCCAAAAAGGCCAATATTGAAAAAAAATAATTAAATACAACCATTTCGGATGAAAAATACAGGTTTTATTGTGGAAACAACTTTCGAGCAAAACGCCAACAAAAAGGCCCCAAAAGACCAAGTTCGACTACAAAATTCTGTTGCGTCCGTTTCGGACGAAAAAAATCACTTGTTTGGGTTGAAACGGCCCTCTATGCAAAACGCTCCCAAAATCCCCAAAAAGATCAAATTCGACTTGAAACTTGAACTGTGTCCGTTTAGGACAAAAAATACCATTTGTTTGGGTAGAAACGACCCTTTGTGCCAAACGCCCCCAAAATGCCCATAAAAAGCAAGTTTGACCCGAAAATTCCATTGTGTCCGTTTCCGACGAAAAATATCACTTGTTTGGGTGGAACCAACATTCTGAGCAAAACGCCCACTAAAGGCCCAAAAAGACCAAATTTGACCTAAAAAGTCGACTATGTCCATTTCGGACGAAAAATAGCATTTTTCTTCGCGGAAACAGACTTCAGGGAGCAAAACACTCCCAAAATGCCCAGAAAGGCCAATATTGAAAAAACAATTTCAAATGTATCCATTTCGGACGAAAAATACTGGTTTTATGGTGGAAACGGCTATCTAGCAAAACGCCGACCAAAAGGCCCCAAAAGACCAAGTTTGACCACAAAATTCTGCTTCGTCCGTTTCTGACGAAAAAAACCACGTGTTTGGGTTGAAATGGCCCTCGGTGCAAAACGCTCCCAAAATGCCCAAGAAGATCAAATTCGACTTGAAACTTGAATTGTGTCCGTTTAGGACAAAAAATACCACTTGTTTGGGTATAAATGACCCTCTGTGCTAAAAGCTTACGAAATGCCCGAAACACCAGGACCGACCCCAGATAATTCAACTGTGTCTGCTTTGAACGAAAAATAAAACTTTTTTGGGTGAAAACGAGTTTCTACGAAAAACGCCCCCGAAGTGCTCAAAAAGACCAAGTTTGACCTGAAAATTCCTTTGTGTCCATTTTGGACGAAAAATACCACTTGTTTGGGTGGAACCAATATTTTGAGCAAAACGTCCACTAAAGGCCCAAAAAGGCCAAATTTGACCTAAAAAGTCAATTGTGTCCGTTTCGGACGAAAAATAGCTTTTGCCTTCGCAGAAACAGACTTGAGAGGGCAAAACGCTCCCAAAATACCCAAAAAGGCCAATATTGAAAAAAAAAAATTAAATGCATCCATTTCGGATGAAAAATACCATTTTCTTTTTGTGGAAACGACCTTCCTTGCAAAACGCCCAAAAAAAACCCCAGAAAGCAAGTTTGAAGTGAAAATTCCACTGTCCATTTTGAACGAAAAATACCACATGATTGGGTGGAAACAACATTCTGAGCAAAACGCCCACTAAAGGCCCAAAAAGACCAAATTTGACCTAAAAAATCGATTGTGTCCGTTTCAGATGAAAAATAGCATTTTTCTTCGCGAAAACAGACTTCGGAGAGCAAAAAGCTCCCAAAATGCCCAAAAAGGCCAATATTGAAAAACAAAATTTAAATGCATCCATTTCGGACGAAAAATATAGGTTTTATGGTGGAAACGGCTTTCGAGCAAAACGCTAACAAAAAGGCCCAAAAAGACCAATTTTGACTACAAAATTTTCTTGCGTCCGTTTCGAACGAAAAAATCCACTTGTTTGGGTTGAAACGGTGCTCTATGCAAAACGTTCCCAAAATGCCCAAAAAGATCAAATTCGACTTGAAACTTGAACTGTATCCGTTTAGGACAAAAAATACCACTTGTTTGGGTAGAAACGTGATGAGAACCAACAAGCAACATCAAAGGACACATTGCATGTCCCAGTTGGGCCCATTACTAGGACAAGATCAAAGAAGTGCTTAATGGGCTAATTCAAGAGCTTTCGGCTGAATCGAAAACAATAAAGCCCAAATTAAGCCCAAATGACGATCAAGGCCTAATCCATCTCATCAAAGCAAGTGAATGGGTTTAAACATGAACTCAAATGGACCAAGGCTTGTGGACCACGAAATTCCTATCATATTTATTTTATTATTTTAAGTCTTTTAATTATTTTAGGCTGATTTGTAAGCTTGATTGCCAAGTAAATCATTTCCTTTTCCAACTAGGAATGTAAGGCAAATTTGGAAGCTTCCTTTTTCCTCCATGTAGACCCACGAATTTCAAAGTGAATTAGGGTTTTTTTTCTTATTCTCTTGGCCACCTATTTAAGGGGCTTTGTAGACCTACGATTTTTACATTACTTTGATTAATAAAAATTGTAAGAGTTTTCTCTTTAGTTCTTTAGAGAACTTTTCTTGAACTTATCAAGAGTTTCTTGTGGCGTTCAAACTTATATCTTTGATTCGTGATTCATTATAATCATTGGGTCAATATCATTATACCATTGGTTCGCGTTTCGTTCATAAACGTTGGGTCAAGGTAATCTATCTTTCAATTTCTATATTTTTAGTTCGTTCAAAATCTGATTTAGTTTCGATTTTCGCGAAGAAACCCTAAGTTGGTTTCGGGTCTCACTAATCCTTGGTGAGGTTCGCATCATTTGGTAATCAGAGCAAGGTTTAAATCAGGTTTCATCTATCATTTTTCTTTTTCGTTCTTTCATATTTATTCCTTCATAAATTTTTTTTTCTTGACCAAATTATATCATCAGATCTATTGCGTTTTTTGTTCTTTTCGTTCTAATTCAAATCTGGTCCAATTTTTAAAAAAAAAAAACGCGGTGCATCTTTGTTCTGATCATATTTTTCGTTTAAATATTGTGCTTCTTCAAATCTCAATTTAAAGTTGCTGGTTTTCAAAAAAAAAAAAAAAAACAACAGAAACAGAAAAAAAAAATTGTGAAAATTCAGCTGCCCCCCCAAACAAAAATTGAGAATAATTTCTTCTTGTTCTACTCTATAAACTTTTCTTTGTGCTATTTTTGTTCCCTTTATTTCGTTCCTAAAATCTCATTCTTAGCGAATCAAATTGTTGAGTTTGGATTGCTACAAGGAAATTTCTGATTGAGATTGATTAAGTTCAATAAAGAACTAAAAGAGGGAACTAAAGAGTGGAAAAAGGCAAGAGAGTGTGAGCTTATAAGAGGGTAAAAGCCGAATTTGAGTGATACACGAGTGGAGTGACATAGTTTGAGTGCAAACACGTGAGGGAGTGTTTGTGAGGTTTGCTAACTTTGTTTTGCAGGTTACTAAACATATCTCAAGAAACAAACAGAGGCTCGTCCGATGAAGCACATGAAATGATGGACATAATATACGCAAAAGTTTACTACAAGGCCTTGGAGCAAAAGTTTCAACAGTTGAACTTGCGGTTTGATGAAGTGCATTAGCGGCTTGACAAAGTTGAGTCTAGTGCACAAAAGGGGCAGCCACCGAGAGCTCCTAATGTCAACGAAGAGAGAGGAATCAGCCTCGGTTCGTGTATGAAGATGATTATGGGGATGACCTAGATGAAGACGATCGGGCCTCTAATGCAAGCTTGGACAGATTTGGGAGTGGACATGGGAATAGAGGAGATAGACATGGGGAGCGGATTGATAATAATTTGGGAAGTATCAAGGTGAAGATACCCTCATTCCAAGGGAAAAATGATCCTGAAGCATACTTGGAGTGGGAGAAGAAGGTGGAGTTGATCTTTGAGTGCCACAACTACTCCGAGGAGAAAAAGGTAAAACTCCCTGTGATTAAGTTTATTGACTATGCTATAATATGGTCGGATCAACTTGTGATAAACAGGAGAAAGAACCATGAGAGGCCTATCGTGACGTGGGCGGAAATGAAGGCCATCATGAGGAGGCGGTTTGTCCCTAGTCACTACTATAGGGACTTGTATCAGAAATTACAAAGCCTTACGCAAGGCTATCGGAGCGTGGATGATTACTACAAGGAGATGGAGGTCGCTATGATCCGGGCTAATGTCGAGGAGGATAGAGAAGCTACCATGGCAAGGTTCTTGAATGGGTTGAATCTAGACATTGCCAACGTGGTGGAGTTGCAACATTACGTGGAGGTGGAGGACATGGTTCACATGGCCATAAAAGTGGAACGACAGCTTAAAAGGAAAGGAACTCGGTCATTTCAAAATTCAAGCTCCTCTAATTCATGGAGGCCGAATGGGAGGAAGGACGAAGGGGTTGTTTCAAAGTCCAAAACCGAACCCCCAAAAAGGAGAGATGATGTTCCCATTGCCAACAAAGGTAAAACCGAAACCCAAACTCGTAACCGTGATATTAAATGTTTTCGTTGTTTGGGAATAGGTCACATAGCCTCACAATGCCCAAATAAGAGGACCATGATTGCACGTGTTGATGGAGAGGTAGAAACCGAAAGTGAAAGTGATGATGACCAAATGCCACAACTTGAAGATGCTTGTGATGATGATGTGGAGTACCCGGTAGAGGGAGAGTCACTTGTGGCAAGGCGTGCTCTAAGTGCCCAAGTTGCGGAGGATGACATGGAACAACAAAGGGAGAATATATTTCATACTAGATGCCACGTCAACAACAAGGTATGTAGTATGATCATTGATGGGGGAAGTTGCACTAATGTGGCTAGCACTACTTTAGTAGAGGAACTGAATTTACATACCTTGAAACACTCTAGACCTTATAAATTGCAGCGGTTGAATGATTGTGGGGAGGTTCGGGTAAATAAACAAGTGTTAGTTTCCTTTTCGATTGGGAAGTACAAGGATGAAGTACTTTGTGATGTTGTTCCAATGCATGCGGGTCACATATTGTTGGGCAGGCCATAGCAATTTGATAGGAATGTTATTCATGACGGGTTCAAGAATAGGCACTCATTCGTCAAAGACAATAAAACCATTACTCTTGTGCCGTTGACTCCAAAACAAGTGTATGAGGATCAAATGAAATTGAAAAGAGAGAATGAGTTGAAAAAAACTTGTGAGACCGAGAGTTCAAAAAAAGATGAGAAAAAGAGAGTGGAAACATAAAAGAGAGTGAAAAGCAAAAAAGAAGTGGAAAAAATGAGAGAAAAACAGAGAAACAAGTGAGCTTTTACGCTAAGGCGAGTGATATCAAGGGTGCTTCGTATGCAAACCGGCCTATATTTGTACTATTGTACAAAGAGGCGTGTTTTAGTGCTAACGAATTTGACCAATCTTTGCCTAGTGTTGTTGTTTCTTTGTTGCAGGAATTTGAAGACGTGTTCCCTAACGACGTGCCTAGTGGATTGCCACCTATTCGAGGCATTGAGCATCAAATTGACTTTGTGCCGGGTGCAACAATTCCTAACCGACCAGCCTATAGGAGTAATCCAGAGGAGACGAAGGAACTTCAAAGGCAAGTGGAGGAGTTGCTAGCCAAGGGACACGTAAGAGAGAGCATGAGTTCGTGCGCAGTACCGGTACTACTTGTGCCTAAGAAGGATGGAACTTGGCGTATGTGTGTTGATTACCGAGCTATTAATAACATTACGATAAAATATCGACATCCCATTCCTAGGCTAGATGACATGTTAGATGAGTTGCATGGATCATGTATTTTCACTAAAATTGATTTGAAAAGTGGGTATCGCCAAATCAGGATAAAAGAAGGTGATGAATGGAAAACTGCCTTTAAAACTAAATATGGATTGTATGAGTGGTTGGTAATGCCTTTTAGGCTAAATGATGCGAACCTCACCAAGGATTAGTGAGACCTGAAACCAACTTAGGGTTTCTTCGCGAAGATCGAAACTAAATCAGATTTTGAACGAGCTAAAAATACAGAAATTGGAAGATAGATTACCTTGACCCAACGTTTATGAACGAAACGCGAACCAATGGTATAATGATCTTGACCCAATGATTAAGGGTCTACAAAGCCCCTTAAATAGGAGGCCAAGAGAATAAGAAAAAGAAACCCTAATACACTTTGAAATTCGTGGGTCTACATGGAGAAAAAAGGAAACTCTAAAATATAATTGCTAAATAAAGAATATGGAAGCTTCCTAATTTGTCTTACATTCCTAGTTGGAAAAGGAATTGATTTACTTGGCAATCAAGCTTACAAATCAGCCTAAAATAATTAAAAGACTTTAAAATAATAAAATAAATATGATAGGAATTTCGTGGTCCACAAGCCTTGGTCTATTTGAGTTCATGTTTAAACCCATTCACTTGCTTTGATGAGATGGATTAGGCCTTGATCGTCATTTGGGCCTAATTTTGGCTTTATTGTTTTCGATTCAGCCGAAAGCTCTTGAATTAGCTCATTAAGCGCTTCTTTGATCTTCTTGGATCTTGCCTTAGTAATGGCCCCAACCGGGACATGCAATGTGTCCTTTGATATTGCTTGTTGGTTTTCATCATCCCCCCTCTCTTCAAAGGGATTCGACCTCAAATCTTCACCTACATCAAACGGAGAAAGATCAGAAACATTAAATGTAGCACTAACGTTATACTCACCTGGAAGATCCAACTTGTACGCATGATCATTGATCCTCTGAAAGACTTGAAATGGACCATCCCCTCTAGGATGTAGCTTGGTCCGCCTATGGGCTGGAAATCTTTCTTTTCTCATATGCACCCAAACCCAATCACCTGGTTCAAAGATGACTCGTCTACGGCCCTTATTTGCTTTCTTTGCATATTGCTCATTTTTCTTCTCTATGTGTTGTCGTACACTTTCATGGATTTTCTTCACCATTTCAGCCTTCTTTTGTCCATCCAAACTAGCCCTCTCATTGACTGGAAAAGGCAACAAATCCAAAGGAGTTAGTGGATTAAAACCATAAACAATCTCAAATGGTGAAAAATCAGTAGTAGAATGAACACTCCGATTATAAGCAAATTCAATGAACGGCAAACAATCCTCCCAATTTTTCAAGTTCTTTTGAATTATAGTACGCAACAAAGTAGATAAAGTTCGATTTACTACCTCGGTTTGTCCATCCGTTTGGGGGTAACAAGTAGTTGAGAACAATAATTTAGTTCCCATCTTTCCCCACAAGACTTTCCAAAAATAGCTGAGGAACTTAACATCACGATCAGATACAATACTCTTAGGAACACCATGGAGACGTATTATCTCTCTAAAGAACAAATCAGCGACGTGGGTCACATCATCAGTTTTATTACAAGATATGAAATGTGTCATCTTAGAGAACCTATCAACAACCACAAAAATCGAATCCTTACCTTTCCTTAACCTAGGCAAGCCTAAAACAAAGTCCATGGAAATATCCATCCAAGGCGCACTAGGTACGGGCAAGGGAGTGTATAATCCATGTAGTAAGACTCTAGATTTGGCTTGCCTACACGTAACACACTTAGCACAAACTCTCTCCACATCACGTTTTATCTTTGGCCAAAAGAAGTGTTCATGTAACACGTCTAAAGTCTTTCTCACACCAAAATGACCCATCAAACCACCCCTATGTGCTTCACGTACGAGTAACTCACGCATAGAACTATTAGGCACGCAAAGTCTATTTTCTCTAAACAAGTACCCATCTAGTCTGTAGAACTTACCAAACGCTGTCTTCTCACATGCACCAAACGCACTAGCAAAATCATCATCATTAGCATACAATTCTTTAACATATTCAAACCCCAGTAGCTTTGCATTTAATGTAGAGACAAAGGCGTACCTTCTGGAGAGTGCATCAGCCACAATATTTTCCTTACCTTGTTTGTATTTGATTACATAAGGGAAGGTTTCAATGAATTCCATCCACTTGGCATGCCTTCAATTTAACTTACTTTGTCCCTTCAAGTGCTTCAAGGACTCATGATCGGTATGTATGACAAACTCTCTCGGCCACAGGTAATATTGCCAAGTCTCCAATGCTCTTACCAACGCAAAAAGCTCCTTATCATATGTTGGGTAATTCAATACTGCCCCATTTAGCTTTTTGCTAAAATATGCTATTGGCCGATTTTCCTGCACCAAAACTGCTCCAATGCCTATTCCTGAAGCATCACACTCAATCTCAAAAGTTTTAGAAAAATTAGGTAATGCTAATAAAGAAGCACCACATAACCGTTCTTTAATCTCATTAAATGCACGCTCTTGCTCCATACCCCATTTAAAACCCACGGATTTTTTTACAATTTCAGTGAGTGGTGCGGCTAGTGTACTAAAATCTTTAACAAATCGATGATAAAAACTAGCCAAACCATGAAAACTTCTTACCTCCGTGATTGACTTAGGTGTGGGCCATTCTTTGATAGCCTTTACCTTTTCCTCATCCACTGCAATCACTTCTGAACTAACAACATAGCCAAGAAACACAACTTTGTCCAAGCAAAAGGAACATTTCTTTAAATTTGCATATAATTTTTCTTTTCTTAGAACATCAAACACACAATGCAAATGAACAATATGCTCATCTAAGCTCTTACTATACACCAAAATATCATCAAAATAGACCACAACAAACTTGCTTATAAACGCACGCAATGCATGATTCATTAACCTCATGAATGTACTTGGTGCATTAGTTAGCCAAAAAGACATTACCAACCACTCATACAATCCATATTTAGTTTTAAAGGCAGTTTTCCATTCATCACCTTCTTTTATCCTAATTTGGTGATACCCACTTTTCAAATCAATTTTAGTGAAAATACATGACACATGCAACTCATCTAACATGTCATCTACCCTAGGAATGGGATGTCGATACTTTACCGTAATGTTGTTAATAGCTCGGTAATCAACACACATACGCCAAGTTCCATCCTTCTTAGGCACAAGTAGTACCGGTACTGCGCACGGACTCATGCTCTCTCTTACGTGTCCCTTGGCTAGCAACTCCTCCACTTGCCTTTGAAGTTCCTTCGTCTCCTCTGGATTACTCCTATAGGCTGGTCGGTTAGGAATTGTTGCACCCGACACAAAGTCAATTTGATGCTCAATGCCTCGAATAGGTGGCAATCCACTAGGCACATTGTTAGGGAACACGTCCTCAAATTCCTGCAACAAAGAAACAACAACACTAGGCAAAGATTGGTCAATTTCATTTGCAATAAAACACGCCTCTTTGTACAATAGTACAAATATAGGCCGGTTTGCATACAAAGCACTCTTGATATCACTCGCCTTAGCATAAAAGCTCACTTGTTTCTCTGTTTTTCTCTCATTTTTTTCACTTCTTTTTTGCTTTTCACTCTCTTTTATGTTTCCACTCTCTTTTTTCTCATCTTTTTTTGAACTCTCAGTCTCACAAGTTTTTTTCAACTCATTCTCTCTTTTCAATTTCATTTGATCCTCATACACTTGTTTTGGAGTCAACGGCACAAGAGTAATGGTTTTATTGTCTTTGACGAATGAGTGCCTATTCTTGAACCCGTCATGAATAACCTTCCTATCAAATTGCCATAGCCTGCCCAACAATATTTGACCCACATGCATTGGAACAACATCACAAAGTACTTCATCCTTGTACTTTCCAATCGAAAAGGAAACTAACACTTGTTTATTTACCCGAACCTCCCCACAATCATTCAACCACTGCAATTTATAAGGTCTAGGGTGTTTCAAGGTATGTAAATTCAGTTTCTCTACTAAAGTAGTGCTAGCCACATTAGTGCAACTTCCCCCATCAATGATCATACTACATACCTTGTTGTTGACGTGGCATCTAGTATGAAATATATTCTCCCTTTGCTGTTCCATGTCATCCTCTGCAACTTGGGCACTTAGAGCACGCCTTGCCACAAGTGACTCTCCCTCCACTGGGTACTCCACATCATCATCACAAGCATCTTCAAGTTGTGGCATCTGGTCATCATCAGTCTCACTTTCGGTTTCCACCTCTCCATCAACACGTGCAATCATGGTCCTCTTATTTGGGAATTGTGAGGCTATGTGACCTATTCCCAAACAACGAAAACATTTAATATCACGGTTACGAGTTTGGGTTTCGATTTTACCTTTGTTGGCAATGGGAACATCATCTCTCCATTTTGGGGGTTCGGTTTTGGACTTTGAAACAGCCCCTTCGTCCTTCCTCCCATTCGGCCTCCATGAATTAGAGAAGCTTGAATTTTGAAATGACCGAGTTCCTTTCCTTTTAAGCTGTCTTTCCACTTTTATGGCCATGTGAACCATGTCCTCCAACTCCACATAATGTTGCAACTCCACCACGTTGGCAATGTCCCGATTCAACCCACTCAAGAACCTTGCCATGGTAGCTTCTCTATCCTCCTCGACATTAGCCTGGATCATAGCGACCTCCATCTCCTTGTAGTAATCATCCACGCTCCGATAGCCTTGCATAAGGCTTTGTAATTTCTGATACAAGTCCCTATAGTAGTGACTAGGGACAAACCGCCTCCTCATGATGGCCTTCATTTTCGCCCACGTCACGATAGGCCTCTCATGGTTCTTTCTCCTGTTTATCACAAGTTGATCCCACCATATTATAGCATAGTCAATAAACTCAATCACAACGAGTTTTACCTTTTTCTCCTCGGAGTAGTTGTGGCACTCAAAGATCAACTCCACCTTCTTCTCCCACTCCAAGTATGCTTCAGGATCGTTTTTCCCTTCGAATGAGAGTATTTTCACCTTGATACTTCCCAAGTTATTATCAATCCGCTCCCCATGTCTATCTCTTCTATTCCCATGACCACTCCCAAATCTGCCCAAGCTTGCATTAGAGGCCCGATCGTCTTCATCTAAGTCATCCCCATAATCATCTTCATACACGAACCGAGGCTGATTCCTCTCTCTTCGTTGCACATTAGGAGCTCTCGGTGGCTGCCCCTTTTGTGCGCTAGACTCAACTTTGTCAAGCCGCTCATGCACTTCATCAAACCGCAAGTTCAACTGTTGAAACTTTTGCTCCAAGGCCTTGTAGAAAACTTTTGCGTCCATTATGTCCATCCTTTCATGTGTTTCATCGGACGAGCCTTTGTTTGTTTCTCGAGACATGTTTTGTAACCTGCAAAACAAAGTTAGAAAACCTCACAAACACTCCCTCACGCGTTTGCACTCAAACTATGTCACTCCACTC
>CM028340.1:30567845-30602845 GCA_016647705.1 Eucommia ulmoides | reverse complement strand
AACGTTGGGTCAAGGTAATCTATCTTTCAATTTCTGTATTTTTAGTTCGTTCAAAATCTGATTTAGTTTCGATCTTCGCGAAAAAACCCTAAGTTGGTTTCGGATCTCACTAATCCTTGGTGAGGTTCGCATCAAAACGACCCTCAGTGCTAAACTCTTGCGAAATGCCCAAAAAAACACCAGGATCGACCAGATAATTGAACTGTGCCTACTTCGGACGAATAATAAAACTTTTTTGGGTGAAAACGACCTTCTACAAAAAATGCCCCCAAAATGCCCAAAAAAACCTAGTTTGTCCCGAAAATTCCACTGTGTCCGTTTCGGACGAAAAGCATCACTTGTTTGGGTGGAACCCACATACTGAGGAAAACGCCCACTAAAGGTCCAAAATGTCCAAATTTGACCTAAAAAGTCGACTGTGTCCATTTTGGACGAAAAATAGCATTTTTCTTCACAGAAACAAACTTCAGGGAGCAAAACGCTCCCAAAATGCCCAATATTGAAAAAAGAAATCAAATGCATCCGTTTTGGACGAAAAATACCGGTTTTATGGTGGAAACGTCTTTATAGCAAAACGCCAACAAAAAGGCCCCAAAAGACCAAGTTTGACCACAAAATTATGTTGCGTCCGTTTCGGAAAAAAAAAACCACTTGTTTGGGTTGAAACAGCCGTCTGTGCAAAACGCTCCCAAAATGCCCAAAAAGATCAAATTCGACTTGAAACTTGAATTGTGTCCGTTTAGGACATAAAATACCACTTGTTTGGGTATAAATGACCCACTGTGCCAAACGTTTACAAAATGCCCAAAACAACAGGACCGACCCCAGATAATTCAACTGTGTCTGCGTTGGACGAAAAATAAAACTTTTTTGGGTGAAAACGACTTTCAACGAAAAACGCCCCCAAAATGCCCAAAAAAACCAAGTTTGACCCGAAAATTCCACTGTGTCCGTTTCGCACATAAAACATCACTTGTTTGGGTGGAACCAACATTCTGAGGAAAACGCCCACTAAAGCCCCAAATAGACCAAATTTGACCTAAAAAGTCGATTGTGTCCATTTCGGACGAAAAATAGCATTTTTCTTCGCGGAAACAGACTTCAAACAGCAAAACGCTCCCAAAAAGCCCAGAATGGCCAAATATTGAAAAAAAAAATTTCAAATGCATCCATTTCGGACGAAAAATATCAGTTTTATTGTGGAAACGGCTTTCTAGCAAAACACTAACAAAAAGACCAAGTTTGACTACAAAATTCTACTGCATCCGTTTCGGACGAAAAAAAAACCCACTTGCTTGGGTTGAAACGGCCCTCTGTGCAAAACGCACCCAAAATGTCCAAAAAGTTCAAATTTGACTTGAAACTTGAACTGTGTCCATTTAGGACAAAAAATACTGTTTGTTTAGGTATAAATGACCCTCTGTACCAAACGCTTACGAAATGCCCAAAACAATAGGACCTACCCCAGATAATTCAACTAAGTCTGCTTTGGACGAAAAATAAAACTTTGTTGGGTGAAAACGACTTTCTACGAAAAACGCCCCCAAAGTGCTCAAAAAGACCAAATTTGACACGAAAATTCCACTGTGTCCGTTTCAGACGAAAAATACCACTTGTTTGGGTGGAAGCAACATTCTGAGCAAAACGTCCACTAAAGGCCCAAAAAGTCCAAATTTGACCTAAAAAGTCGACTGTGTCCGTTTCGGACGAAAAATAGCTTTTTTCTGTGCGGAAACAGACTTGAGAGAGCAAAACGCTCCCAAAATACCCAAAACGGCCAATATTGAAAAAAAAAATGCATCCATTTCGGAAGAAAAAAACCGCTTTTTTTGGTGGAAACGGCCTTCCATGCAAAACACCCCAAAATGCCCAAGAAAACAAGTTTGAACCGAAAATTCCACTGTGTTCGTTTCGAAAGAAAAATTCCAATTGATTGGGTGGAAACAACATTCTGAGTAAAACGCCCACTAAAGGCCCAAAAAGACCAAATTTGACCTAAGAAGTCGACTGTGTCCGTTCTAGATGAAAAATAGCTTTTTTCTTCGCGGAAACAGACTTGGGAGAGCAAAACGCTCCCAAAATACCCAAAAAAGCCAATATTGAAAAAAAAAATTAAATGGATCCATTTCGGACGAAAAATACCATTTTTTTTTTGTGAAAACGGTCTTCCATGCAAAACACCACAAAAATGCCCAAGAAAGTTAGTTTGAACCGAAAATTCTATTGTGTCCATTTCGAAAGAAAAATATCACTTGATTAGGTGGAAACAACATTCCGAGCAAAACGCCCACTAAAGGCCCAAAAAGACCAAATTTGACCTAAAAAGTCGATTGTGTCCGTTTCAGATGAAAAATAGCATTTTTCTTCGCGGAAATAGACTTCAGAGAGCAAAAAGCTTCCAAAATGCCCAAAAAGGCCAATATTGAAAAAAAAAAAATCAAATGCATCCATTTCGGACGAACAATATCGGTTTTATGGTGGAAACGGCTTTCGAGCAAAACGCCAACAAAAAGGTCCCAAAAGACTAAGTTTGACAACAAAATTCTGCTGCGTCCGTTTCGGACGAAAAAAACCACTTGTTTGGGTTGAAACGGCCCTCTATGCAAAACGCTCCAAAAATGCACAAAAAGATCAAATTCGACTTGAAATTGAACTTTGTCCGTTTAGGACAAAAAATACCACTTGTTTGGGTGGAAACGATCCACTGTGCCAAACGCTTATTAAATGCCCAAAAACACCAGGATTGACCAGATAATTCAACTGTGTCTCCTTCGGACGAAAAATAAAACTTGTTTGGGTGAAAACGAGCACTGTTCACCAGGATTGACCCGAAAATTCCACTGTGTCCGTTTCGGACAAAAAATATCACTTGTTCGGGTGGAACCAACATTGATGAGAACCAACAAGCAACATCAAAGGGCACATTGCATGTCCCGATTGGGCCCATTACTAGGGCAAGATCCAAGAAGATCAAAGAAGCACTTAATGGGCTAATTCAAGAGCTTTTGGCTGAATCAAAAACAATAAAACCCAAATTAGGCCCAAATGACGATCAAGACCTAATCCATCTCATCAAAGCAAGTGAATGGGTTTAGACATGAACTCAAACGGACCAAGGCTTGAGAACCTCGAAATTCTCAGTATATTTATTTTATTTATTTGTATTTTAATTTTAATTTAGGTTATTTATTTGATAATTTGTAAGGCATGATTGCCAAATTAGCCTTTTCCTTTTTAGATTAGGAGTAGGGTTTCCTTATTTCTCTAGGATTTCCTCTTTTTTTTGTATTGTAGCCGCACTATTCACGAGCATTGTTCACCGCACTATTCATTACCTATTTAAGAAAGTTGTATCCCATGAGGAAGAACACATTACTTTGATTAATAAAAATTGTGAGAGTTTATCTTTAGTTCTTCAGAGAACTTTTCCTGAACTTATCAAGAGTTTCTTGTGGCGTTCAAACTTATATCTTCGATTCGTGATTCATTATAATCATTGGGTCAAGATCATTATACCATTGGTTCGCGTTTCGTTCATAAACGTTGGGTCAAGGTAATCTATCTTTCAATTTCTGTATTTTTAGCTCGTTCAAAATATGATTTAGTTAAATGCCCAAAAACACCAGGATCGACCAGATAATTCAACTGCACCTACTTCGGACGAAAAATAAAACTTTTTTGGGTGAAAACGACCTTCTACGAAAAATGACCCCAAAATGCCCAAAAAAACTTAGTTGGACCCAAAAATTCCACTGTGTCCGTTTTGAACGAAAAATACCACATGATTGGGTGGAAACAACATTCTGAGCAAAATGCTCACTAAAGGCCCAAAAAGACCAAATTTGACTTAAAAAGTCGACTGTGTCCGTTTCAGATGAAAAATAACATTTTTCATCGCGGAAACAGACTTCAAAGAGCAAAAAGCTCCCAAAATGCCCAAAAAGGCCAACAAAACGCCAACAAAAAGGCCCCAAAAGACCAAGTTTGACTAAAAAATTCTGTTGCATCCGTTTCGGACGAAAAAAAAATCCCTTGTTTGGGTTGAAATGGCCCTCTGTGCAAAACGCTCCCAAAATACCCAAAAAGATTAAATTTGACTTTAAACTTGAACTGTGTCCGTTTAGGACAAAAAATACCACTTGTTTGGGTAGAAACGACCCTCTGTGCCAAACACTTACGAAATGCCCAAAAACACCAGGATCGACTAGACAATTCAACTGTGCCTACTTCGGATGAAAAGTAAAACTTTTTTGGGTGAAAACGACCTTCTACGAAAAATGACCCCAAAATGCCCAAAAAAACCTACTTTGACCCAAAAATTCCACTGTGTCCGTTTCAGACGAAAAATATCACTTGTTCTGGTGCAACCAACATTCTGAGCAAAACGCCCACAAAAGGCCCAAAAAGACCAAATTTGACTAAAAAAAAAAATCGACTGTGTCCATTTCAGACGAAAAATAGCATGTTTCTTCGCGGAAATAGACTTCAGAGAGCAAAAAGCTCCCAAAATGCCCAAAAAGGCCAATTATTAAAAAAAAAATTCGAATGCATCCATTTTGGACGAAAAATATCAATTTTAAGGTGGAAACGGCTTTCGAGCAAAACGCTAACAAAAAGGCCCCAAAACACTAAGTTTGACAACAAAATTCTGTTGTGTCCGTTTTCGGACGAAAAAAAGCACTTGTTTGGGTTGAAACGGCCCTCTATGCAAAACGCTCCCAAAATGCCCAAAAGTTCAAATTTGACTTGAAACTTGAACTGTGTCCGTTTAGGAAAAAACAAATACCACTTGTTTGGGTGGAAACGACCCTCTGTGCCAAATGCTTACGAAATGCCCAAAAACACAAGGATCGACCAGACAATTCAACTGTGCCTACTTCGGACGAAAAATAAAACTTTTTTGGGAGAAAACGACCGACTACGAAAAATGACCCCAAAATGCCCAAAAAAACCTAGTTTGACCCGAAAATTCTACTGCGTCCGTTTGAGACGAAAAATATCACTTGTTTGGGTGGAACCAACATTCTGAGCAAAACGCCCACAAAAGGCCGAAAAAGACCAAATTTGACCTAAAAAGTCGACTGTGTCCATTTCGGACAAAAATAGTCTTTTTCTTCGCGGAAACAGACTTCAGAGAGCAAAACACTCCCAAAATGCCCAGAAAGGCCAATATTAAAAAAAAAATAAAAAAATCCAGTGCATCCATTTCGGACGAAATATACCAGTTTTACGGTAGAAACGCCTTTCTAGCAAAACGCCAACAAAAAGGCCCCAAAAAACCAAGTTTGACTACAAAATTCTACTACGTCCGTTTCGGTCAAATAAAAAAAACCACTTGTCTGGGTTGAAACGGGCCCCTGTGCAAAACGCTCCCAAAATACCAGGATCGACCAGACAATTCTACTGTGCCTACTTCGGACGAAAAATAAAACTTTTTTGGCTGAAAACGACCTTCTACGAAAAATGACCCCAAAATGCCCAAGAAAACCTAGTTTGACCTGAAAATTCCACTGTGTCCGTTTCGAACGAAAAATACCACTTGATTGGGTGGAAACAACATTCTGAGAAAAACGCCCACTAAAGGCCCAAAAAGACCAAATTTGACCTAAAAAGTCGACTGTGTCCATTTCGAACAAAAATAGCCTTTTTTTTTTTTTCGCGGAAACAGACTTTAGAGAGCAAAACACTCCCAAAATGCCCAGAAAGGCCAATATTCAAAAAAAAATAAAAATCCAATGCATTCATTTCGGACGAAATATACCAGTTTTTTGGTGGAAACGGCTTTCTAGCAAAACGCCAACAACAAGGCCCCAAAAAACCAAGTTTGACTGCAAAATTCTACAGCGTCCGTTTCGGTCAAATAAAAAAAACCACTTGTCTGGGTTGAAACGGGCCTTTGTACAAAACGCTCTCAAAATGCCCAAAAAGATCAAATTTGACTTGAAACTTGAACTTTGTATGTTTAGGACAAAAAATACCACTTGTTTGGGTAGAAACGACCCTATGTTTCAAACGCTTACGAAATGCTCAAAAACACCAGGATCGACCAGACAATTCAACTGTGCCTACTTCGGACGAAAAATAAAACTTTTCTGGCTGAAAACGACCTTCTACGAAAAATGACCCCAAAATGCCCGAGAAAACCTAGTTTGACCCGAAAATTCCACTGTGTCCGTTTCGAACGAAAAGTACCACTTGATTGGGTGGAAACAACATTCTGAGAAAAACAACCACTAAAGGCCCAAAAAGACCAAATTTGACTTAAAAAGTCGACTGTGTCCGTTTCAGATGAAACATAGCATTTTTCTTCGCGAAAACATACTTTGAAGGGAAAAACGCTCCCAAAATGCCCAAAAAGGCCAATATTGAAAAAAAAAATCAAATGCATCCATTTCGGACGAAAAATACATGTTCTATGGGGGAAACGACTTTCGAGCAAAACGCCAACAAAAAGGCCCCAAAAGACCAAGTTTGACTAAAAACTTCTGTTGCGTCCGTTTCGGACGAAAAAAAAATCCCTTGTTTGGGTTGAAATGGCCCTCTGTGCAAAACGCTCCCAAAATGCCCAAACAGATCAAATTTGACTTTAAACTTGAACTGTGTCCGTTTAGGACAAAAAATACCACTTGTTTGGGTAGAAACGACCCTCTGTGCCAAACACTTACGAAATGCCCAAAAACACCAGGATCGACTAGACAATTCAACTGTGCCTACTTCGGATGAAAAGTAAAACTTTTTTGGGTGAAAACGACCTTCTACGAAAAATGACCCCAAAATGCCCAAAAAAACCTACTTTGACCCGAAAATTCCACTGTGTCCGTTTCAGACGAAAAATATCACTTGTTTTGGTGGAACCAACATTCTGAGCAAAACGCCCACAAAAGGCCCAAAAAGACCAAATTTGACAAACAAAAAAAAATCGACTGTGTCCATTTCAGACGAAAAATAGCATGTTTCTTCGCGGAAATAGACTTCAGAGAGCAAAAAGCTCCCAAAAAGGCTAATTATGAAAAAAATAAATTCGAATGCATCCATTTTGGACGAAAAATATCAATTTTAAGGTGGAAACGGCTTTCGAGCAAAACGCTAACAAAAAGGCCCCAAAACACTAAGTTTGACAACAAAATTCTGCTGTGTCCGTTTCGGACGAAAAAAAGCACTTGTTTGGGTTGAAACGGCCCTCTATGTGAAACGCTCCCAAAATGCCCGAAAGTTCAAATTTGACTTGAAATTGGAACCGTGTCTGTTTAGGGAAAAAAAAATACCACTTGTTTGGGTGGAAACGACCCTCTGTGCGAAATGCCCAAAAACACAAGGATCGACCAGACAATTCAACTGTGCCTACTTTCGGACGAAAAATAAAACTTTTTTGGGAGAAAACAACCGTCTACGAAAAATGACCCCAAAATGCCCAAAAAAACCTAGTTTGACCCGAAAATTCCACTGCTTTCGTTTGAGACGAAAAATATCACTATTTGGGTAGAAACGACCCTCTGTTTCAAACGCTTACGAAATGCTCAAAAACACAAGGATCGACCAGACAATTCAACTGTGCCTACTTCGGACGAAAAATAAAACTTTTTTGGCTGAAAATGACCTTCTACGAAAAATTACCCCAAAATGCCCGAGAAAACCTAGTTTGACCTGAAAATTCCACTGTGTCCGTTTCGAACGAAAAGTACCACTTGATTGGGTGGAAACAACATTCTGAGAAAAACGCCCACTAAAGGCCCAAAAAGACCAAATTTGACTTAAAAAGTCGACTGTGTCCATTTCAGATGAAAAATAGCATTTTTCTTCGCGAAAACAGACTTCGAAGAGAAAAACGCTCCCAAATGCCCAAAAAGGCCAATATTGAAAAAAAAAAATCAAATGCATCCATTTCGGACGAAAAATACAGGTTTTATGGGAGAAAGGATTTTCGAGCAAAACGCCAACAAAAAGGCCCCAAAAGACCAAGTTTGACTAAAAAATTCTGTTGCGTCCGTTTCGGACGAAAAAAAATCCCTTGTTTGGGTTGAAATGGCCCTCTGTGCAAAACACTCCCAAAATGCCCAAAAAGATCAAATTTGACTTTAAACTTGAACTGTGTCAGTTTAGGACAAAAAATACCACTTGTTTGGGTAGAAACGACCCTCTGTGCCAAACACTTACGAAATGCCCAAAAACACCAGGATCGACTAGACAATTCAATTGTGCCTACTTCGGATGAAAAGTAAAACTTTTTTGGGTGAAAACGACCTTCTACGAAAAATGACCCCAAAATGCCCAAAAAAACCTACTTTGACCCGAAAATTCCACTGTGTCCGTTTCAGACGAAAAATATCACTTGTTTTGGTGGAATCAACATTCTGAGCAAAACGCCCACAAAAGGCCCAAAAAGACCAAATTTGACCTAAAAAGTCGACTGTGTCCATTTCGGACAAAAATAGCCTTTTTCTTCGCGGGAAACAGACTTCAGAGAGCAAAACACTCCCAAAATGCCCAGAAAGGCCAATATTAAAAAAAATAAAAAAAATCCAATGCATCCATTTCGGACGAAATATACCAGTTTTATGGTGGAACCGGCTTTCTAGCAAAACGCCAAACAAAGGCCCCAAAAAACCAAGTCTGACTACAAAATTCTACTGCGTCCGTTCCGGTCAAATAAAAAAAACCACTTGTCTGGGTTGAAATGGGCCCCTGTGCAAAACGCTCCCAAAATGCCCAAAAAGATCAAATTTGACTTGAAACTTGAACTTTGTATCTTTAGGACAAAAAATACCACTTGTTTGGGTAGAAACGACCCTCTGTGCCAAAAACTTACGAAATGCCCAAAAACACCAGGATCGACTAGACAATTCAACTGTGCCTACTTCGGATGAAAAGTAAAACTTTTTTGGGTGAATACGACCTTCTACGAAAAATGACCCCAAAATGCCCAAAAAAACCTAGTTTGACCCGAAAATTCCACTGTTTTCGTTTCAGACGAAAAATATCACTTGTTTTGGTGGAACCAACATTATGAGCAAAACGCCCACAAAAGGCCCAAAAAAGACCAAATTTGACAAAAAAAAAATCGACTGTTTCCATTTCAGACGAAAAATAGCATTTTTCTTCCCGGAAATAGACTTCAGAGAGCAAAAAGCTCCCAAAATGCCCAAAAAGGCCAATTATGAAAAAAATAAATTCGAATCCATCCATTTTGGACGAAAAATATCAATTTTAAGGTGGAAACGGCTTTCGAGCAAAACGCTAACAAAAAGGCCCAAAAACACTAAGTTTGACAACAAATTTCTGCTGTGTCCGTTTCGGACGAAAAAAAGCACTTGTTTGGGTTGAAACGGCCCTCTATGCAAAACGCTCCCAAAATGCCCAAAAGTTCAAATTTGACTTGAAACTTGAACTGTGTCCGTTTAGGGAAAAAAAATACCACTTGTTTGGGTGGAAACGACCCTCTATGCCAAATGCTTATGAAATGCCCAAAAACACAAGGATCGACCAGACAATTCAACTGTGCCTACTTCGGACGAAAAATAAAACTTTTTGGGAGAAAAGGACTGTCTACGAAAAATGACCCCAAAATGCCCAAAAAAACCTGTTTTGACACGAAAATTCCACTGCGTCCGTTTGAGACGAAAAATATCACTTGTTTGGGTGGAACCAACATTCTGAGCAAAACGCCCACAAAAGGCCCAAAAAGACCAAATTTGACCTAAAAAGTTGACTGTGTCCATTTCGGACAAAAATAGCCTTTTTCTTCGCGGAAACATACTTCAGAGAGCAAAACACTCCCAAAATGCCCAGAAAGGCCAATATTAAAAAAAAAAAAAAAAAAAATCCAATGCATCCATTTCGGACGAAATATACCAGTTTTATGGTGGAAACGGCTTTCTAGCAAAACGCCAACAAAAAGGCCCCAAAAAACCAAGTTTGACTACAAAATTCTACTGCGTCCATTTCGGTCAAATAAAAAAAACCACTTGTCTGGGTTGAAAGGGGCCCCTGTGCAAAACGCTCCCAAAATGCCCAAAAAGATCAAATTTGACTTGAAACTTGAACTTTGTATCTTTAGGACAAAAAATACCACTTGTTTGGGTAGAAACGACCCTCTGTTTCAAACGCTTACGAAATGCTCAAAAACACCAGGATCGACCAGACAATTCAACTGTGCCTACTTCGGACGAAAAATAAAACCTTTTTGGCTGAAAACGACCTTCTACGAAAAATGACCCCAAAATGCCCGAGAAAACCTAGTTTGACCCAAAAATTCAACTGTGTCCGTTTCGAACGAAAAGTACCACTTGATTGGGTTGGAAACAACATTCTGAGAGAAACGCCCACTAAAGGCCCAAAAAGACCAAATTTGACTTAAAAAGTCGATTGTGTCCGTTTCAGATGAAAAATAGCATTTTTCTTCGCGAAAACAGACTTCGAAGAGAAAAACGCTCCCAAAATGCCCAAAAAGGCCAATATTGAAAGAAAAAAAAATCAAATGCATCCGTTTCGGACGAAAAATACAGGTTCTATGGGGGAAACGACTTTCGAGCAAAACGCCAACAAAAAGGCCCCAAAAGACCAAGTTTGACTAAAAAATTCTGTTGCGTCCATTGCGGACGAAAAAAAATCCCTTGTTTGGGTTGAAATGGCCCTCTGTGCAAAACGCTCCCAAAATGCCCAAAAAGATCAAATTTGACTTTAAACTTGAACTGTGTCCGTTTAGGACAAAAAATACCACTTGTTTGGGTAGAAACGACCCTCTGTGCCAAACACTTACGAAATGCCCAAAAACACCAGGATCGACTAGACAATTCAACTGTGCCTACTTCGGATGAAAAGTAAAACTTTTTTGGGTGAAAACGACCTTCTACGAAAAATGACCCCAAAATGCCCAAAAAAACCTAGTTTGACCCGAAAATGCCACTGTGTCCGTTTCAGACGAAAAATATCACTTGTTTTGGGTGGAACCAACATTCTGAGCAAAACGCCAAAAAAGACCAAATTTGACAAAAAAAAAAATCGACCGTTTCCCTTTCAGACGAAAAATAGCATTTTTCTTCGCGGAAATAGACTTCAGAGAGCAAAAAGCTCCCAAAATGCCCAAAAAGGCCAATTATGAAAAAAAATAAATTCGAATGCATCCATTTTGGACGATAAATATCAATTTTAAGGTGGAAACGGCTTTCGAGCAAAACGCTAACAAAAAGGCCCAAAAACACTAAGTTTGACAACAAAATTCTGCTGTGTCCGTTTCGGACGAAAAAAAAGCACTTGTTTGGGTTGAAACGGCCCTCTATGCAAAACGCTCCCAAAATGCCCAAAAGTTCAAATTTGACTTGAAACTTGAACTGTGTCCGTTTAGGAAAAAAAAAATACCACTTGTTTTGGTGGAAACGACCCTCTGTGCCAAATGCTTATGAAATGCCAAAGAACACAAGGATCGACCAGACAATTCAACTGTGCCTACTTCGGACGAAAAATAAAACTTTTTGGGAGAAAACGACCGTCTACGAAAAATGACCCCAAAATGCCCAAAAAAACCTCGTTTGACCCGAAAATTCCACTGCGTCCGTTTGAGACGAAAAATATCACTTGTTTAGGTGGAACCAACATTCTGAGCAAAACGCCTACAAAAGCCCCAAAAAGGCCAAATTTGACCTAAAAAGTCGACTGTGTCCATTTCGGACAAAAATAGCCTTTTTCTTCGAGGAAACAGACTTCAGAGAGCAAAACACTCCCAAAATGCCCAAAAAGGCCAATATTAAAAAAAAATAAAATCCAATGCATCCATTTCGGACGAAATATACCAGTTTTATGGTGGAAACGGCTTTCTAGCAAAACGCCAACAAAAAGGCCCCAAAAAACCAAGTTTGACTACAAAATTCTACTGCGTCCGTTTCGGTCAAATAAAAAAAACCACTTGTCTGGGTTGAAACGGGCCCCTGTGCAAAACGCTCCCAAAATGCCCAAAAAGATCAAATTTCACTTGAAACTTGAACTTTGCATCTTTAGGACAAAAAATACCACTTGTTTGCGTAGAAATGACCCTCTGTTTCAAACGCTTACGAAATGCTCAAAAACACCAGGATCGACTAGACAATTCAACTGTGCCTACTTCGGACGAAAAATAAAACTTTTTTGGCTGAAAACGACCTTCTACGAAAAATGACCCCAAAATGCCCGAGAAAACCTAGTTTGACCCGAAAATTCCACTGTGTCCGT
The DNA here is from genome assembly GCA_016647705.1 of Eucommia ulmoides. Lineage (NCBI taxonomy): Eukaryota > Viridiplantae > Streptophyta > Magnoliopsida > Garryales > Eucommiaceae > Eucommia > Eucommia ulmoides. The sequence continues at coordinate 30,590,644 of CM028340.1, read as the reverse complement.
TTCGAACGAAAAGTACCACTTGATTGGGTTGGAAACAACATTCTGAGAGAAACGCCCACTAAAGGCCCAAAAAGACCAAATTTGACTTAAAAAGTCGACTGTGTCCGTTTCAGATGAAAAATAGCATTTTTCTTCGCGAAAACACACTTCGAAGAGAAAAACGCTCCCAAAATGCCCAAAAAGGCCAATATTGAAAGAAAAAAAAATCAAATGCATCCGTTTCGGACGAAAAATACAGGTTTTATGGGGGAAACGACTTTCTAGCAAAACGCCAACAAAAAGGCCCCAAAAGACCAAGTTTGACTAAAAAATTCTGTTGCGTCCGTTTCGGACGAAAAAAAATCCCTTGTTTGGGTTGAAATGGCCCTCTGTGCAAAACGCTCCCAAAATGCCCAAAAAGATCAAATTTGACTTTAAACTTGAACTGTGTCCGTTTAGGACAAAAAATACCACTTGTTTGGGTAGAAACGACCCTCTGTGCCAAACACTTACGAAATGCCCAAAAACACCAGGATCGACTAGACAATTCAACTGTGCCTACTTCGGATGAAAAGTAAAACTTTTTTGGGTGAAAACGACCTTCTACGAAAAATGACCCCAAAATGCCCAAAAAAACCTAGTTTGACCCGAAAATTCCACTGTGTCCGTTTCAGACGAAAAATATCACTTGTTTTGGTGGAACCAACATTCTGAGCAAAACGCCCACAAAAGGCCCAAAAAGACCAAATTTGACCAAAAAAAAAAATCGACTGTTTCCATTTCAGACGAAAAATAGCATTTTTCTTCGCGGAAATAGACTTCAGAGGCAAAAAAGCTCCCAAAATGCCCAAAAAGGCCAATTATGAAAAAAATAAATTCGAATGCATCCATTTTGGACGAAAAATATCAATTTTAAGGTGGAAACGGCTTTCGAGCAAAACGCTAACAAAAAGGCCCAAAAACACTAAGTTTGACAACAAAATTCTGCTGTGTCCGTTTCGGACGAAAAAAAGCACTTGTTTGGGTTGAAACGGCCCTCTATGCAAAACGCTCCCAAAATGCCCAAAAGTTCAAATTTGACTTGAAACTTGAACTGTGTCCGTTTAGGAGAAACAAAATACCACTTGTTTGAGTGGAAACGACCCTCTGTGCCAAATGCTTACGAAATGCCCAAAAACACAAGGATCGACCAGACAATTCAACTGTGCCTACTTCGGACGAAAAATAAAACTTTTTTGGGAGAAAACGACCGACTACGAAAAATGACCCCAAAATGCCCAAAAAAACCTAGTTTGACCCGAAAATTCCACTGCGTTCGTTTGAGAGGAAAAATATCACTTGATTGGGTGGAACCAACATTCTGAGCAAAACGGCCACAAAAGGCCCAAAAAGACCAAATTTGACCTAAAAAGTCGACTGTGTCCATTTCGGACAAAAATAACCTTTTTCTTCGCGGAAACAGACTTCAGAGAGCAAAACACTCCCAAAATGCCCAGAAAGGCCAACATTAAAAAAAAAAAAAAAATCCAATGCATCCATTTCGGACGAAATATACCAGTTTTATGGTGGAAACGGCTTTCTAGCAAAACGCCAACAAAAAGGCCCCAAAAAACCAAGTTTGACTACAAAATTCTACTGCGTCCGTTTCGGTCAAATAAAAAAAACCACTTGTCTGGGTTGAAACGGGCCCCTGTGCAAAACGCTCCCAAAATGCCCAAAAAGATCAAATTTCACTTGAAACTTGAACTTTGCATCTTTAGGACAAAAAATACCACTTGTTTGCGTAGAAACGACCCTCTGTTTCAAACGCTTACGAAATGCTCAAAAACACCAGGATCGACCAGACAATTCAACTGTGCCTACTTCGGACGAAAAATAAAACTTTTTTGGCTGAAAACGACCTTCTACGAAAAATGACCCCAAAATGCCCGAGAAAACCTAGTTTGACCCGAAAATTCCACTGTGTCCGTTTCGAACGAAAAGTACCACTTGATTGGGTTGGAAACAACATTCTGAGAGAAACGCCCACTAAAGGCCCAAAAAGACGAAATTTGACTTAAAAAGTCGACTGTGTCCGTTTCAGATGAAAAATTGCATTTTTCTTCGCGAAAACACACTTCGAAGAGAAAAACGCTCCCAAAATGCCCAAAAAGGCCAATATTGAAAAAAAAAAAAATCAAATGCATCCGTTTCGGACGAAAAATACAGGTTTTATGGGGAAACGACTTTCGAGCAAAACGCCAACAAAAAGGCCCCAAAAGACCAAGTTTGACTAAAAAATTCTGTTGCGTCCGTTTCGGACGAAAAAAAAATCCCTTGTTTGGGTTGAAATGGCCCTCTGTGCAAAACGCTCCCAAAATGCCCAAAAAGATCAAATGTGACTTTACACTTGAACTGTGTCCGTTTAGGACAAAAAATACCACTTGTTTGGGTAGAAACGACCCTCTGTGCCAAACACTTACGAAATGCCCAAAAACACCAGGATCGACTAGACAATTCAACTGTGCCTACTTCGGATGAAAAGTAAAACTTTTTTGGGTGAAAACGACCTTCTACGAAAAATGACCCCAAAAAAACCTAGTTTGACCCGAAAATTCCACTGTGTCCGTTTCAGACGAAAAATATCACTTGTTTTGAGTGGAACCAACATTCTGAGCAAAACGCCAAAAAAGACCAAATTTGACAACAAAAAAAAATCGACCGTTTCCCTTTCAGACGAAAAATAGCATTTTTCTTCGCAGAAATAGACTTCAGAGAGCAAAAAGCTCCCAAAATGCCCAAAAAGGCCAATTATGAAAAAAATAAATTCGAATGCATCCATTTTGGACGAAAAATGTCAATTTTAAGGTGGAAACGGCTTTCGAGCAAAACGCTAACAAAAAGGCCCAAAAACACTAAGTTTGACAACAAAATTCTGCTGTGTCCGTTTCGGACGAAAAAAAGCACTTGTTTGGGTTGAAACGGCCCTCTATGCAAAACGCTCCCAAAATGCCCAAAAGTTCAAATTTGACTTGAAACTTGAACTGTGTCCGTTTAGGAGAAAAAAAATACCACTTGTTTGAGTGGAAACGACCCTCTGTGCCAAATGCTTACGAAATGCCCAAAAACACAAGGATCGACCAGACAATTCAACTGTGCCTACTTCGGACGAAAAATAAAACTTTTTTGGGAGAAAACGACCGACTACGAAAAATGACCCCAAAATGCCCAAAAAAACCTAGTTTGACCCGAAAATTCCACTGCGTTCGTTTGAGACGAAAAATATCACTTGTTTTGGGTGGAACCAACATTCTGAGCAAAACGCCAAAAAAGACCAAATTTGACAAAAAAAAAATCGACCGTTTCCCTTTCAGACGAAAAATAGCATTTTTCTTCGCGGAAATAGACTTCAGAGAGCAAAAAGCTCCCAAAATGCCCAAAAAGGCCAATTATGAAAAAAAATAAATTCGAATGCATCCATTTTGGACGAAAAATATCAATTTTAAGGTGGAAACGGCTTTCGAGCAAAACGCTAACAAAAAGGCCCAAAAACACTAAGTTTGACAACAAAATTCTGCTGTGTCCGTTTCGGACGAAAAAAAGCACTTGTTTGGGTTGAAACGGCCCTCTATGCAAAACGCTCCCAAAATGCCCAAAAGTTCAAATTTGACTTGAAACTTGAACTGTGTCCGTTTAGGAGAAAAAAAATACCACTTGTTTGAGTGGAAACGACCCTCTGTGCCAAATGCTTACGAAATGCCCAAAAACACAAGGATCGACCAGACAATTCAACTGTGCCTACTTCGGACGAAAAATAAAACTTTTTTGGGAGAAAACGACCGACTACGAAAAATGACCCCAAAATGCCCAAAAAAACCTAGTTTGACCCGAAAATTCCACTGCGTTCGTTTGAGACGAAAAATATCACTTGTTTTGGGTGGAACCAACATTCTGAGCAAAACGCCAAAAAAGACCAAATTTGACAAAAAAAAAATCGACCGTTTCCCTTTCAGACGAAAAATAGCATTTTTCTTCGCGGAAATAGACTTCAGAGAGCAAAAAGCTCCCAAAATGCCCAAAAAGGCCAATTATGAAAAAAAATAAATTCGAATGCATCCATTTTGGACGAAAAATATCAATTTTAAGGTGGAAACGGCTTTCGAGCAAAACGCTAACAAAAAGGCCCAAAACACTAAGTTTGACAACAAAATTCTGCCGTGTCCGTTTCGGACGAAAAAAAGCACTTGTTTGGGTTGAAACGGCCCTCTATGCAAAACGCTCCCAAAATGCCCAAAAGTTCAAATTTGACTTGAAACTTGAACTGTGTCCGTTTAGGAAAAAAAAATACCACTTGTTTGGGTGGAAACGACCCTCTGTGCCAAATGCTTATGAAATGCCAAAGAACACAAGGATCGACCAGACAATTCAACTGTGCCTACTTCGGACGAAAAATAAAACTTTTTGGGAGAAAACGACCGTCTACGAAAAATGACCCCAAAATGCCCAAAAAAACCTCGTTTGACCCGAAAATTCCACTGCGTCCGTTTGAGACGAAAAATATCACTTGTTTAGGTGGAACCAACATTCTGAGCAAAACGCCTACAAAAGCCCCAAAAAGACCAAATTTGACCTAAAAAGTCGACTGTGTCCATTTCGGACAAAAATAGCCTTTTTCTTCGCGGAAACAGACTTCAGAGAGCAAAACACTCCCAAAATGCCCAAAAAGGCCAATATTAAAAAAAAATAAAATCCAATGCATCCATTTCGGACGAAATATACCAGTTTTATGGTGGAAACGGCTTTCTAGCAAAACGCCAACAAAAAGGCCCCAAAAAACCAAGTTTGACTACAAAATTCTACTGCGTCCGTTTCGGTCAAATAAAAAAAACCACTTGTCTGGGTTGAAACGGGCCCCTGTGCAAAACGCTCCCAAAATGCCCAAAAAGATCAAATTTGACTTGAAACTTGAACTTTGTATCTTTAGGACAAAAAATACCACTAGTTTGCGTAGAAACGACCCTCTGTTTCAAACGCTTACGAAATGCTCAAAAACACCAGGATCGACCAGACAATTCAACTGTGCCTACTTCGGACGAAAAATAAAACTTTTTTGGCTGAAAACGACCTTCTACGAAAAATGACCCCAAAATGCCCGAGAAAACCTAGTTTGACCCGAAAATTCCACTGTGTCCGTTTCGAACGAAAAGTACCACTTGATTGGGTTGGAAACAACATTCTGAGAGAAACGCCCACTAAAGGCCCAAAAAGACCAAATTTGACTTAAAAAGTCGACTGTGTCCGTTTCAGATGAAAAATAGCATTTTTCTTCGCGAAAACACACTTCGAAGAGAAAAACGCTCCCAAAATGCCCAAAAAGGCCAATATTGAAAGAAAAAAAAATCAAATGCATCCGTTTCGGACGAAAAATACAGGTTTTATGGGGGAAACGACTTTCTAGCAAAACGCCAACAAAAAGGCCCCAAAAGACCAAGTTTGACTAAAAAATTCTGTTGCGTCCGTTTCGGACGAAAAAAAAATCCCTTGTTTGGGTTGAAATGGCCCTCTGTGCAAAACGCTCCCAAAATGCCCAAAAAGATCAAATTTGACTTTAAACTTGAACTGTGTCCGTTTAGGACAAAAAATACCACTTGTTTGGGTAGAAACGACCCTCTGTGCCAAACACTTACGAAATGCCCAAAAACACTAGGATCGACTAGACAATTCAACTGTGCCTACTTCGGATGAAAAGTAAAACTTTTTTGGGTGAAAACGACCTTCTACGAAAAATGACCCCAAAATGCCCAAAAAAACCTAGTTTGACCCGAAAATTCCACTGTGTCCGTTTCAGACGAAAAATATCACTTGTTTTGGTGGAACCAACATTCTGAGCAAAACGCCCACAAAAGGCCCAAAAAGACCAAATTTGACCAAAAAAAAAAATCGACTGTTTCCATTTCAGACGAAAAATAGCATTTTTCTTCGCGGAAATAGACTTCAGAGGCAAAAAAGCTCCCAAAATGCCCAAAAAGGCCAATTATGAAAAAAATAAATTCGAATGCATCCATTTTGGACGAAAAATATCAATTTTAAGGTGGAAACGGCTTTCGAGCAAAACGCTAACAAAAAGGCCCAAAAACACTAAGTTTGACAACAAAATTCTGCTGTGTCCGTTTCGGACGAAAAAAAGCACTTGTTTGGGTTGAAACGGCCCTCTATGCAAAACGCTCCCAAAATGCCCAAAAGTTCAAATTTGACTTGAAACTTGAACTGTGTCCGTTTAGGAGAAACAAAATACCACTTGTTTGAGTGGAAACGACCCTCTGTGCCAAATGCTTACAAAATGCCCAAAAACACAAGGATCGACCAGACAATTCAACTGTGCCTACTTCGGACGAAAAATAAAACTTTTTTGGGAGAAAACGACCGACTACGAAAAATGACCCCAAAATGCCCAAAAAAACCTAGTTTGACCCGAAAATTCCACTGCGTTCGTTTGAGAGGAAAAATATCACTTGATTGGGTGGAACCAACATTCTGAGCAAAACGGCCACAAAAGGCCCAAAAAGACCAAATTTGACCTAAAAAGTCGACTGTGTCCATTTCGGACAAAAATAACCTTTTTCTTCGCGGAAACAGACTTCAGAGAGCAAAACACTCCCAAAATGCCCAGAAAGGCCAACATTAAAAAAAAAAAAAAAAATCCAATGCATCCATTTCGGACGAAATATACCAGTTTTATGGTGGAAACGGCTTTCTAGCAAAACGCCAACAAAAAGGCCCCAAAAAACCAAGTTTGACTACAAAATTCTACTGCGTCCGTTTCGGTCAAATAAAAAAAACCACTTGTCTGGGTTGAAACGGGCCCCTGTGCAAAACGCTCCCAAAATGCCCAAAAAGATCAAATTTCACTTGAAACTTGAACTTTGCATCTTTAGGACAAAAAATACCACTTGTTTGCGTAGAAACGACCCTCTGTTTCAAACGCTTACGAAATGCTCAAAAACACCAGGATCGACCAGACAATTCAACTGTGCCTACTTCGGACGAAAAATAAAACTTTTTTGGCTGAAAACGACCTTCTACGAAAAATGACCCCAAAATGCCCGAGAAAACCTAGTTTGACCCGAAAATTCCACTGTGTCCGTTTCGAACGAAAAGTACCACTTGATTGGGTTGGAAACAACATTCTGAGAGAAACGCCCACTAAAGGCCCAAAAAGACGAAATTTGACTTAAAAAGTCGACTGTGTCCGTTTCAGATGAAAAATTGCATTTTTCTTCGCGAAAACACACTTCGAAGAGAAAAACGCTCCCAAAATGCCCAAAAAGGCCAATATTGAAAAAAAAAAAAAATCAAATGCATCCGTTTCGGACGAAAAATACAGGTTTTATGGGGAAACGACTTTCGAGCAAAACGCCAACAAAAAGGCCCCAAAAGACCAAGTTTGACTAAAAAATTCTGTTGCGTCCGTTTCGGACGAAAAAAAAAATCCCTTGTTTGGGTTGAAATGGCCCTCTGTGCAAAACGCTCCCAAAATGCCCAAAAAGATCAAATGTGACTTTACACTTGAACTGTGTCCGTTTAGGACAAAAAATACCACTTGTTTGGGTAGAAACGACCCTCTGTGCCAAACACTTACGAAATGCCCAAAAACACCAGGATCGACTAGACAATTCAACTGTGCCTACTTCGGATGAAAAGTAAAACTTTTTTGGGTGAAAACGACCTTCTACGAAAAATGACCCCAAAAAAACCTAGTTTGACCCGAAAATTCCACTGTGTCCGTTTCAGACGAAAAATATCACTTGTTTTGAGTGGAACCAACATTCTGAGCAAAACGCCAAAAAAGACCAAATTTGACAAAAAAAAAAAAATCGACCGTTTCCCTTTCAGACGAAAAATAGCATTTTTCTTCGCAGAAATAGACTTCAGAGAGCAAAAAGCTCCCAAAATGCCCAAAAAGGCCAATTATGAAAAAAATAAATTCGAATGCATCCATTTTGGACGAAAAATGTCAATTTTAAGGTGGAAACGGCTTTCGAGCAAAACGCTAACAAAAAGGCCCAAAAACACTAAGTTTGACAACAAAATTCTGCTGTGTCCGTTTCGGACGAAAAAAAGCACTTGTTTGGGTTGAAACGGCCCTCTATGCAAAACGCTCCCAAAATGCCCAAAAGTTCAAATTTGACTTGAAACTTGAACTGTGTCCGTTTAGGAGAAAAAAAATACCACTTGTTTGAGTGGAAACGACCCTCTGTGCCAAATGCTTACGAAATGCCCAAAAACACAAGGATCGACCAGACAATTCAACTGTGCCTACTTCGGACGAAAAATAAAACTTTTTTGGGAGAAAACGACCGACTACGAAAAATGACCCCAAAATGCCCAAAAAAACCTAGTTTGACCCGAAAATTCCACTGCGTTCGTTTGAGACGAAAAATATCACTTGTTTTGGGTGGAACCAACATTCTGAGCAAAACGCCAAAAAAGACCAAATTTGACAAAAAAAAAATCGACCGTTTCCCTTTCAGACGAAAAATAGCATTTTTCTTCGCGGAAATAGACTTCAGAGAGCAAAAAGCTCCCAAAATGCCCAAAAAGGCCAATTATGAAAAAAAATAAATTCGAATGCATCCATTTTGGACGAAAAATATCAATTTTAAGGTGGAAACGGCTTTCGAGCAAAACGCTAACAAAAAGGCCCAAAAACACTAAGTTTGACAACAAAATTCTGCTGTGTCCGTTTCGGACGAAAAAAAGCACTTGTTTGGGTTGAAACGGCCCTCTATGCAAAACGCTCCCAAAATGCCCAAAAGTTCAAATTTGACTTGAAACTTGAACTGTGTCCGTTTAGGAGAAAAAAAATACCACTTGTTTGAGTGGAAACGACCCTCTGTGCCAAATGCTTACGAAATGCCCAAAAACACAAGGATCGACCAGACAATTCAACTGTGCCTACTTCGGACGAAAAATAAAACTTTTTTGGGAGAAAACGACCGACTACGAAAAATGACCCCAAAATGCCCAAAAAAACCTAGTTTGACCCGAAAATTCCACTGCGTTCGTTTGAGACGAAAAATATCACTTGTTTTGGGTGGAACCAACATTCTGAGCAAAACGCCAAAAAAGACCAAATTTGACAAAAAAAAAATCGACCGTTTCCCTTTCAGACGAAAAATAGCATTTTTCTTCGCGGAAATAGACTTCAGAGAGCAAAAAGCTCCCAAAATGCCCAAAAAGGCCAATTATGAAAAAAAATAAATTCGAATGCATCCATTTTGGACGAAAAATATCAATTTTAAGGTGGAAACGGCTTTCGAGCAAAACGCTAACAAAAAGGCCCAAAAACACTAAGTTTGACAACAAAATTCTGCTGTGTCCGTTTCGGACGAAAAAAAGCACTTGTTTGGGTTGAAACGGCCCTCTATGCAAAACGCTCCCAAAATGCCCAAAAGTTCAAATTTGACTTGAAACTTGAACTGTGTCCGTTTAGGAAAAAAAAAATACCACTTGTTTGGGTGGAAACGACCCTCTGTGCCAAATGCTTATGAAATGCCAAAGAACACAAGGATCGACCAGACAATTCAACTGTGCCTACTTCGGACGAAAAATAAAACTTTTTGGGAGAAAACGACCGTCTACGAAAAATGACCCCAAAATGCCCAAAAAAACCTCGTTTGACCCGAAAATTCCACTGCGTCCGTTTGAGACGAAAAATATCACTTGTTTAGGTGGAACCAACATTCTGAGCAAAACGCCTACAAAAGCCCCAAAAAGACCAAATTTGACCTAAAAAGTCGACTGTGTCCATTTCGGACAAAAATAGCCTTTTTCTTCGCGGAAACAGACTTCAGAGAGCAAAACACTCCCAAAATGCCCAAAAAGGCCAATATTAAAAAAAAATAAAATCCAATGCATCCATTTCGGACGAAATATACCAGTTTTATGGTGGAAACGGCTTTCTAGCAAAACGCCAACAAAAAGGCCCCAAAAAACCAAGTTTGACTACAAAATTCTACTGCGTCCGTTTCGGTCAAATAAAAAAAACCACTTGTCTGGGTTGAAACGGGCCCCTGTGCAAAACGCTCCCAAAATGCCCAAAAAGATCAAATTTGACTTGAAACTTGAACTTTGTATCTTTAGGACAAAAAATACCACTAGTTTGCGTAGAAACGACCCTCTGTTTCAAACGCTTACGAAATGCTCAAAAACACCAGGATCGACCAGACAATTCAACTGTGCCTACTTCGGACGAAAAATAAAACTTTTTGGCTGAAAACGACCTTCTACGAAAAATGACCCCAAAATGCCCGAGAAAACCTAGTTTGACCCGAAAATTCCACTGTGTCCGTTTCGAACGAAAAGTACCACTTGATTGGGTTGGAAACAACATTCTGAGAGAAACGCCCACTAAAGGCCCAAAAAGACGAAATTTGACTTAAAAAGTCGACTGTGTCCGTTTCAGATGAAAAATAGCATTTTTCTTCGCGAAAACACACTTCGAAGAGAAAAAACGCTCCCAAAATGCCCAAAAAGGCCAATATTGAAAGAAAAAAAAATCAAATGCATCCGTTTCGGACGAAAAATACAGGTTTTATGGGGGAAACGACTTTCTAGCAAAACGCCAACAAAAAGGCCCCAAAAGACCAAGTTTGACTAAAAAATTCTGTTGCGTCCGTTTCGGACGAAAAAAAAATCCCTTGTTTGGGTTGAAATGGCCCTCTGTGCAAAACGCTCCCAAAATGCCCAAAAAGATCAAATTTGACTTTAAACTTGAACTGTGTCCGTTTAGGACAAAAAATACCACTTGTTTGGGTAGAAACGACCCTCTGTGCCAAACACTTACGAAATGCCCAAAAACACCAGGATCGACTAGACAATTCAACTGTGCCTACTTCGGATGAAAAGTAAAACTTTTTTGGGTGAAAACGACCTTCTACGAAAAATGACCCCAAAATGCCCAAAAAAACCTAGTTTGACCCGAAAATTCCACTGTGTCCGTTTCAGACGAAAAATATCACTTGTTTTGGTGGAACCAACATTCTGAGCAAAACGCCCACAAAAGGCCCAAAAAGACCAAATTTGACCAAAAAAAAAAATCGACTGTTTCCATTTCAGACGAAAAATAGCATTTTTCTTCGCGGAAATAGACTTCAGAGAGCAAAAAAGCTCCCAAAATGCCCAAAAAGGCCAATTATGAAAAAAATAAATTCGAATGCATCCATTTTGGACGAAAAATATCAATTTTAAGGTGGAAACGGCTTTCGAGCAAAACGCTAACAAAAAGGCCCAAAAACACTAAGTTTGACAACAAAATTCTGCTGTGTCCGTTTCGGACGAAAAAAAGCACTTGTTTGGGTTGAAACGGCCCTCTATGCAAAACGCTCCCAAAATGCCCAAAAGTTCAAATTTGACTTGAAACTTGAACTGTGTCCGTTTAGGAGAAACAAAATACCACTTGTTTGAGTGGAAACGACCCTCTGTGCCAAATGCTTACGAAATGCCCAAAAACACAAGGATCGACCAGACAATTCAACTGTGCCTACTTCGGACGAAAAATAAAACTTTTTTGGGAGAAAACGACCGACTACGAAAAATGACCCCAAAATGCCCAAAAAAACCTAGTTTGACCCGAAAATTCCACTGCGTTCGTTTGAGAGGAAAAATATCACTTGATTGGGTGGAACCAACATTCTGAGCAAAACGGCCACAAAAGGCCCAAAAAGACCAAATTTGACCTAAAAAGTCGACTGTGTCCATTTCGGACAAAAATAACCTTTTTCTTCGCGGAAACAGACTTCAGAGAGCAAAACACTCCCAAACTGCCCAGAAAGGCCAACATTAAAAAAAAAAAAAAAAATCCAATGCATCCATTTCGGACGAAATATACCAGTTTTATGGTGGAAACGGCTTTCTAGCAAAACGCCAACAAAAAGGCCCCAAAAAACCAAGTTTGACTACAAAATTCTACTGCGTCCGTTTCGGTCAAATAAAAAAAACCACTTGTCTGGGTTGAAACGGGCCCCTGTGCAAAACGCTCCCAAAATGCCCAAAAAGATCAAATTTCACTTGAAACTTGAACTTTGCATCTTTAGGACAAAAAATACCACTTGTTTGCGTAGAAACGACCCTCTGTTTCAAACGCTTACGAAATGCTCAAAAACACCAGGATCGACCAGACAATTCAACTGTGCCTACTTCGGACGAAAAATAAAACTTTTTTGGCTGAAAACGACCTTCTACGAAAAATGACCCCAAAATGCCCGAGAAAACCTAGTTTGACCCGAAAATTCCACTGTGTCCGTTTCGAACGAAAAGTACCACTTGATTGGGTTGGAAACAACATTCTGAGAGAAACGCCCACTAAAGGCCCAAAAAGACGAAATTTGACTTAAAAAGTCGACTGTGTCCGTTTCAGATGAAAAATTGCATTTTTCTTCGCGAAAACACACTTCGAAGAGAAAAACGCTCCCAAAATGCCCAAAAAGGCCAATATTGAAAAAAAAAAAAAATCAAATGCATCCGTTTCGGACGAAAAATACAGGTTTTATGGGGAAACGACTTTCGAGCAAAACGCCAACAAAAAGGCCCCAAAAGACCAAGTTTGACTAAAAAATTCTGTTGCGTCCGTTTCGGACGAAAAAAAAATCCCTTGTTTGGGTTGAAATGGCCCTCTGTGCAAAACGCTCCCAAAATGCCCAAAAAGATCAAATGTGACTTTACACTTGAACTGTGTCCGTTTAGGACAAAAAATACCACTTGTTTGGGTAGAAACGACCCTCTGTGCCAAACACTTACGAAATGCCCAAAAACACCAGGATCGACTAGACAATTCAACTGTGCCTACTTCGGATGAAAAGTAAAACTTTTTTGGGTGAAAACGACCTTCTACGAAAAATGACCCCAAAAAAAACCTAGTTTGACCCGAAAATTCCACTGTGTCCGTTTCAGACGAAAAATATCACTTGTTTTGAGTGGAACCAACATTCTGAGCAAAACGCCAAAAAAGACCAAATTTGACAAAAAAAAAAAATCAACCGTTTCCCTTTCAGACGAAAAATAGCATTTTTCTTCGCGGAAATAGACTTCAGAGAGCAAAAAGCTCCCAAAATGCCCAAAAAGGACAATTATGAAAAAAATAAATTCGAATGCATCCATTTTGGACGAAAAATGTCAATTTTAAGGTGGAAACGGCTTTCGAGCAAAACGCTAACAAAAAGGCCCAAAAACACTAAGTTTGACAACAAAATTCTGCTGTGTCCATTTCGGACGAAAAAAAGCACTTGTTTGGGTTGAAACGGCCCTCTATGCAAAACGCTCCCAAAATGCCCAAAAGTTCAAATTTGACTTGAAACTTGAACTGTGTCCGTTTAGGAAAAAAAAAAATACCACTTGTTTGGGTGGAAACGACCCTCTGTGCCAAATGCTTACGAAATGCCCAAAAACACAAGGATCGACCAGACAATTCAACTGTGCCTACTTCGGACGAAAAATAAAACTTTTTGGGAGAAAACGACCGTCTACGAAAAAGGACCCCAAAATGCCCAAAAAAACCTAGTTTGACCCGAAAATTCCACTGCGTCCGTTTGAGACGAAAAATATCACTTGTTTGGGTGGAACCAACATTCTGAGCAAAACGCCCACAAAAGGCCCAAAAAGACCAAATTTGACCTAAAAAGTCGACTGTGTCCATTTCGGACAAAAATAGCCTTTTTCTTCGCGGAAACAGACTTCAGAGAGCAAAACACTCCCAAAATGCCCAGAAAGGCCAATATTAAAAAAAAATAAAAAAAATCCAATGCATCCATTTCGGACGAAATATACCAGTTTTATGGTGGAAACGGCTTTCTAGCAAAACGCCAACAAAAAGGCCCCAAAAAACCAAGTTTGACTACAAAATTCTACTGCGTCCGTTTCGGTCAAATAAAAAAAACCACTTGTCTGGGTTGAAACGGGCCCCTGTGCAAAACGCTCCCAAAATGCCCTAAAAAGATCAAATTTGACTTGAAACTTGAACTTTGTATCTTTAGGACAAAAAATACCACTTGTTTGCGTAGAAACGACCCTCTGTTTCAAACGCTTACGAAATGCTAAAAAACACCAGGATCGACCAGACAATTCAACTGTGCCTACTTTGGACGAAAAATAAAACTTTTTTGGCTGAAAACGACCTTCTACGAAAAATGACCCCAAAATGCCCGAGAAAACCTAGTTTGACCCGAAAATTCCACTGTGTCCGTTTCGAACGAAAAGTACCACTTGATTGGGTTGGAAACAACATTCTGAGAGAAACGCCCACTAAAGGCCCAAAAAGACGAAATTTGACTTAAAAAGTCGACTGTGTCCGTTTCAGATGAAAAATTGCATTTTTCTTCGCGAAAACACACTTCGAAGAGAAAAACGCTCCCAAAATGCCCAAAAAGGCCAATATTGAAAAAAAAAAAATCAAATGCATCCGTTTCGGACGAAAAATACAGGTTTTATGGGGGAAACGACTTTCGAGCAAAACGCCAACAAAAAGGCCCCAAAAGACCAAGTTTGACTAAAAAATTCTGTTGCGTCCGTTTCGGACGAAAAAAAAATCCCTTGTTTGGGTTGAAATGGCCCTCTGTGCAAAACGATCCCAAAATGCCCAAAAAGATCAAATGTGACTTTACACTTGAACTGTGTCCGTTTAGGACAAAAAATACCACTTGTTTGGGTAGAAACGACCCTCTGTGCCAAACACTTACGAAATGCCCAAAACACCAGGATCGACTAGACAATTCAACTGTGCCTACTTCGGATGAAAAGTAAAACTTTTTTGGGTGAAAACGACCTTCTACGAAAAATGACCCCAAAATGCCCAAAAAAACCTAGTTTGACCCGAAAATTCCACTGTGTCCGTTTCAGACGAAAAATATCACTTGTTTTGGTGGAACCAACATTCTGAGCAAAACGCCCACAAAAGGCCCAAAAAGACCAAATTTGACAAAAAAAATTAATCGACCATTTCCATTTCAAACGAAAAATAGCATTTTTCTTCGCGGAAATAGACTTCAGAGAGCAAAAAGCTCCGAAAATGCCCAAAAAGGCCAATTATGAAAAAAATAAATTCGAATGCATCCATTTTGGACGAAAAATATCAATTTTAAGGTGGAAATGGCTTTCGAGCAAAACGCTAACAAAAAGGCCCAAAAACACTAAGTTTGACAACAAAATTCTGCTGCGTCCGTTTCGGACGAAAAAAAGCACTTGTTTGGGTTGAAACGGCCCTCTATGCAAAACGCTCCCAAAATGCCCAAAAGTTCAAATTTGACTTGAAACTTGAACTGTGTCCGTTTAGGAAAAAAAAAAATACCACTTGTTTGGGTGGAAACGACCCTGTGTGCCAAATGCTTACGAAATGCCCAAAAACACAAGGATTGACCAGACAATTCAACTGTGCCTACTTCGGACGAAAAATAAAACTTTTTGGGAGAAAACGACTGTCTACGAAAAAGGACCCAAAAATGCCCAAAAAAACCTAGTTTGACCCGAAAATTCCACTGCGTCCGTTTGAGACGAAAAATATCACTTGTTTGGGTGGAACCAACATTCTGAGAAAAACGCCCACAAAAGGCCCAACAAGACCAAATTTGACCTAAAAAGTCGACTGTGTCCATTTCGGACAAAAATAGCCTTTTTCTTCGCGGAAACAGACTTCAGAGAGCAAAACACTCCCAAAATGCCCAGAAAGGCCAATATTAAAAAAAAAAAAAAAAAATCCAATGCATCCATTTCGGACGAAATATACCAGTTTTATGGTGGAAACGGCTTTCTAGCAAAATGCCAACAAAAAGGCCCCAAAAAACCAAGTTTGACTACAAAATTCTACTGCGTCCGTTTCGGTCAAATAAAAAAAACCACTTGTCTGGGTTGAAACGGGCCCCTGTGCAAAACGCTCCCAAAATGCCCAAAAAGATCAAATTTGACTTGAAACTTGAACTTTGTATCTTTAGGACAAAAAAGACCACTTGTTTGGGTAGAAACGACCCTCTGTTTATAACGCTTAAGAAATGCTCAAAAACACCAGGATCGACCAGACAATTCAACTGTGCCTACTTCGGACGAAAATTAAAACTTTTTTGGATGAAAACGACCTTCTACGAAAAATGACCCCAAAATGCCCGAGAAAACCTAGTTTGACCCGAAAATTCCACTGTGTCCGTTTCGAACGAAAAGTACCACTTGATTGGGTTGGAAACAACATTCTGAGAGAAACGCCCACTAAAGGCCCAAAAAGACCAAATTTGACTTGAAAAGTCGACTGTGTCCGTTTCAGATGAAAAATAGCATTTTTCTTCGCGAAAACACACTTCGAAGAGAAAAACGCTCCCAAAATGCCCAAAAAGGCCAATATTGAAAAACAAAAAAATCAAATGCATCCGTTTCGGACGAAAAATACAGGTTTTATGGGGGAAACGACTTTCGAGCAAAACGCCAACAAAAAGGCCCCAAAAGACCAAGTTTGACTAAAAAATTCTGTTGCGTCCGTTTCGGACGAAAAAAAATCCCTTGTTTGGGCTGAAATGGCCCTCTGTGCAAAACGCTCCCAAAATGCCCAAAAAGATCAAATTTGACTTTAAACTTGAACTGTGTCCGTTTAGGACAAAAAATACCACTTGTTTGGGTTGAAACGACCCTCTGTGCCAAACACTTACGAAATGCCCAAAAACACCAGGATCGACTAGACAATTCAACTGTGCCTACTTCGGATGAAAAGTAAAACGTTTTTGGGTGAAAACGACCTTCTACGAAAAATGACCCCAAAATGCCTAAAAAAACCTAGTTTGACCCGAAAATTCCACTGTGTCCGTTTCAGACGAAAAATATCACTTGTTTTGGTGGAACCAACATTCTGAGCAAAACGCCCACAAAGGCCCAAAAAGACCAAATTTGACACAAAAAAAAAATCGACCGTTTCCATTTCAGACGAAAAAGAGCATTTTTCTTCGCGGAAATAGACTTCAGAGAGCAAAAAAGCTCCCAGAATGCCCAAAAAGGACAATTATGAAAAAAATAAATTCGAATGCATCCATTTTGGACGAAAAATATCAATTTTAAGGTGGAAACGGCTTTCGAGCAAAACGCTAACAAAAAGGCCCAAAAACACTAAGTTTGACAACAAAATTCTGCTGTGTCCGTTTCGGACGAAAAAAAGCACTTGTTTGGGTTGAAACGGCCCTCTATGCAAAACTCTCCCAAAATGCCCAAAAGTTCAAATTTGACTTGAAACTTGAACTGTGTCCGTTTAGGGAAAAAAAAATACCACTTGTTTGGGTGGAAACGACCCTCTGTGTCAAATGCTTACGAAATGCCCAAAAACACAAGGATCGACCAGACAATTCAACTGTGCCTACTTCGGACGAAAAATAAAACTTTTTGGGAGAAAACGACCGTCTACGAAAAATTACCCCAAAATGCCCAAAAAAATCGAGTTTGACCCGAAAATTCCACTGCGTCCGTTTGAGACGAAAAATATCACTTGTTTGGGTGGAACCAACATTCCGAGCAAAACGCCCACAAAAGGCCCAAAAAGACCAAATTTAACCTAAAAAGTCGACTGTGTCCATTTCGGACAAAAATAGCCTTTTTCTTCGCGGAAACAGACTTCAGAGAGCAAAACACTCCCAAAATGCCCAGAAAGGCGAATATTAAAAAAAAAAAAAAAAAAAATCCAATGCATCCATTTCGGACGAAATATACCAGTTTTATGGTGGAAGCGGCTTTCTAGCAAAACGCCAACAAAAAGGCCCCAAAAAACCAAGTTTGACTACAAAATTCTACTGCGTCCGTTTCGGTCAAATAAAAAAAACCACTTGTCTGGGTTGAAACGGGCCCCTGTGCAAAACGCTCCCAAAATGCCCAAAAAGATCAAATTTGACTTGAAACTTGAACTTTGTATCTTTAGGACAAAAAATACCACTTGTTTGGGAAGAAATGACCCTCTGTTTCAAACGCTTACGAAATGCTCAAAAACACCAGGATCGACCAGACAATTCAACTGTGCCTACTTCGGACGAAAAATAAAACTTTTTTGGCTGAAAACGACTTTCTACGAAAAATGACCCCAAAATGCCCGAGAAAACCTAGTTTGCCCCGAAAATTCCACTGTGTCCGTTTCGAACGAAAAGTACCACTTGATTGGGTTGGAAACAACATTCTGAGAGAAACGCCCATTAAAGGCCCAAAAAGACCAAATTTGACTTAAAAAGTCGACTGTGTCCGTTTCAGATGAAAAATAGCATTTTTCTTCGCGAAAACAGACTTCGAAGAGAAAAACGCTCCCAAAATGCCCAAAAAGGCCAATATTGAAAAACAAAAAAATCAAATGCATCCGTTTCGGACGAAAAATACAGGTTTTATGGGGGAAACAACTTTCGAGCAAAACGCCAACAAAAAGGCCCCAAAAGACCAAGTTTGACTAAAAAATTCTGTTGCGTCCGTTTCGGACGAAAAAAAAATCCCTTGTTTGGGCTGAAATGGCCCTCTGTGCAAAACGCTCCCAAAATGCCCAAAAAGATCAAATTTGACTTTAAACTTGAACTGTGTCCGTTTAGGACAAAAAATACCACTTGTTTGGGTAGAAACGACCCTCTGTGCCAAACACTTACGAAATGCCCAAAAACACCAGGATCGACTAGACAATTCAACTGTGACTACTTCGGATGAAAAGTAAAACTTTTTTGGGTGAAAACGACCTTCTACGAAAAATGACCCCAAAATGCCCAAAAAAAACCTAGTTTGACCCGAAAATTCCACTGCGTCCGTTTGAGACGAAAAATATCACTTGTTTGGGTGGAACCAACATTCCGAGCTAAACGCCCACAAAAGGCCCAAAAAGACCAAATTTGACCTAAAAAGTCAACTGTGTCCATTTCGGACAAAAATAGCCTTTTTCTTCGCGGAAACAGACTTCAGAGAGCAAAAAAGCTCCCAAAATGCCCAAAAAGGCCAATTATGAAAAAAATAAATTCGAATGCATCCATTTTGGACGAAAAATATCAATTTTAAGGTGGAAACGGCTTTCGAGCAAAACGCTAACAAAAAGGCCCAAAAACACTAAGTTTGACAACAAAATTCTGCTGTGTCCGTTTCGGACGAAAAAAAGCACTTGTTTGGGTTGAAACGGCCCTCTATGCAAAACGCTCCCAAAATGCCGAAAAGTTCAAATTTGACTTGAAACTTGAACTGTGACCGTTTAGGAAAAAAAAAAAATACCACTTGTTTGGGTGGAAACGACCCTCTGTGCCAAATGCTTACGAAATGGCCAAAAACACCAGGATAGACCAGACAATTCAACTGTGCCTACTTCGGACGAAAAATAAAACTTTTCGGGAGAAAACGACCGTCTACGAAAAATGACCCCAAAATGCCCAAAAAAACCTAGTTTGACCCGAAAATTCCACTGCGTCCGTTTGAGACGAAAAATATCACTTGTTTGGGTGGAACCAACATTCCGAGCTAAACGCCCACAAAAGGCCCAAAAAGACCAAATTTGACCTAAAAAGTCGACTGTGTCCATTTCGGGCAAAAATAGCCTTTTTCTTCGCGGAAACAGACTTCAGAAAGCAAAACACTCCCAAAATGCCCAGAAAGGCGAATATTAAAAAAAAAAAAAAAAAAATTCCATGCATCCATTTCGGACGAAATATACCAGTTTTATGGTGGAAGCGGCTTTCTAGCAAAACGCCAACAAAAAGGCCCCAAAAAACCAAGTTTGACTACAAAATTCTACTGCGTCCGTTTCGGTCAAATAAAAAAAACCACTTGTCTGGGTTGAAACGGGCCCCTGTGCAAAACGCTCCCAAAATGCCCAAAAAGATCAAATTTGACTTGAAACTTGAACTTTGTATCTTTAGGTGATGAGAACCAACGTGCACCAACAAAGGATCCGCTGCATGTTTCAATTGGGCCTATTACGAGGGCAAGATCCAAGAAGATCAAAGAAGCACTTAATGGGCTAATTCAAGATATATGGGCTGAATCTAAAGTCATAATGCCCAAGTTAGGCCCAAATGGCAATCAAGGCCTAATCCATCTCATAAAGGCAAGCAAATGGGCTTAGTCATGAACTTAAATGGGCCAAAGCATGAGACCCACGAAATTCTACTTATTTATTTTAGTTTATATCATTTTGTAAGACATCAATGCCAATTAGTATTTTTATTTTCTAGTATTGATCTTGTAATAAGTTTGAAAGACATCTAGGACTTTTGTTCTTGTAGCCTCCCCCTAGGTGTGAAAGGCCACCCACTATCTATAGTAGGGTGTGCTAAAGTTGAAGACTTCTTGTGTGAAAAGGACAACCCTAGGTGTGAAAGACCGCCCCCTATCTAAGGTAGGGTGTGCTTGACCACCCACTAGCCTAGGCTCTCCTTTGTGTTGGTTGCCTATTTAAGAGAGTTGTATTCCATGGGAAAAACACATTACTTGAATAATATATCAGATTGAGAGAGTTTTCTCTTGAGTTCTGCATAGAACTTTTCTTTGAACTTATCAAGAATTTCTTGTGGCGTTCAAACTCTATAACTTCGGTTCGTGATTCCATTATAATCTTTGGGTCGAGGTTTGTTATTTTATACCTTTGGTTCGCGTTTCATTCATAAACGTTGGGTCACGGTTTCTATCAAACATTCTGTATTTTTGTGTTCTACCTTTCTTTCTTTTCATTATAAATCCAGATTTTAGATCGATCCTAGCAAAGACACCATAAATTGGTTTCGGGTCTCACTATTTCTTGGTGAGGTTCGCATCATTTGGTAATCAGAGCACGGTTCTAAAATCAGGTTTGATCTATCCTTGTTTTTCATTAATTAGTTTCTTTTATTTCATCTTCAATTCTATTCAGATCTTGTTTAAGTCTTCAATTTTGTTCAGATCTCGTTTAAAGCTTCAATTCTGTTCAGATCTTGTTAAGTGTTCAAATCTGTTCAGATCTTGTTTAAAGTCTTCAAATTTGTTAGATATTATTTAAGGTTATTTCATCATCATTTAAAAAAAAAAAAAAAAAAAAAAACGAAAATCCTGCAGCCAAAAAAAAAAAAAAAAAAAAAAAAAAAAAAACAGAAACAGAAACAAAACAAAACAAAAAAAAAAAACGAAAATCCTGCAGCCAAAAAGAGAGCATATTCTTCTTGATCGATTCCATAAGTTATCCTTTGTGTTGTCCTTGTTCGTTTTGTTTTCTTTCCTAAATTTCATTCTTAGTGAAGTGAATCACAGAGTTCGGATTGTTGCGAGAAATTCTGATTGAGATAGGTTAAGTTCAATAAAGAACTAAAAGAGGAAGCTACGAGTGAAAAAAGACAAGAGAGTGTGAGTGACATACTTTGAGTGCAAACACGTGAGGGAGTGCGTGAGGACTTATTCTCTAATATTTCTATTTTCAAGATATGTCTTCCAGGGGTAACACATCAAACAATGAAGGAGGGGAAGTGACGACCACCATGTTGCAGGCTATGCAACAACAATTTGAACGCATAAATGTGGTGTTTAATGAAATGCGGGATCGGATGGATAAGCAAGACGCTGCTATTGCCGCTTGGCGTGAGGGGCAGCCCCAAGAAGTCCCAAATGCTAGAAGAAGGCAAGAAAGGCGTGCCCACGTGGAAAATTCTGATGGTGACCACGAGGATGAGTTCGAAAATGATGAAGAGCAATCTTCATTGAACGGTGAGGGTTGGTTCGTGCCAAGGGCAGAAAGGCGTGGAAGAGTTTTCCGCAGAGATCCAAGATGGCGAGATGGGCTTGATCGAAACCTTGGGAACATAAAAATGAAGATACCGTCGTTCCAAGGAAAAAATGACCCTGAAGCTTACTTTGAGTGGGAGAAGAAGGTGGAGTTGATTTTTGAGTGCCACAATTACTCCGAGGAGAAAAAGGTAAAACTCGCTGTAATTGAATTTGTTGATTATGCTATAATATGGTGGAATCAACTTGTGATGAACAGAAGGAGAAACCATGAGAGGCCAATCGAGTCGTGGGCGGAAATGAAGGCCATCATGAGGAGGAGGTTTGTCCCTAGTCACTACTATAGGGACTTGTACCAGAAGTTACAAAGTCTTACTCAAGGCTATCGGAGCGTTGATGATTACTTCAAGGAGATGGAGATCGCCATGATTCGGGCTAATATCGAGGAGGACAGAGAAGCCACAATGGCAAGGTTCTTGAATGGGCTGAATCGGGAGATTGCCAACGTAGTGGAGTTGCAACACTATGTGGAGTTGGAGGACATGGTGCACATGGCAATAAAGGTGGAACGACAACTTAAAAGGAAGGGAACGCGATCATTTCAAAACTCGGGCTCCTCTACTTCATGGAGGCCGAATGGGAGGAAAGATGAAGGAGTTGTTTCAAAGTCCAAAATCGAACCACCAAAAAGGAGAGATGATGTGCCCAATGCCAACAAAGGTAAAACTGAAACCCAAACTCGTAACCGTGATATTAAATGTTTTCGTTGTTTGGGAGTAGGTCACATAGCTTCACAATGCCCAAATAAAAGGACCATGATAGCACGTGTTGATGGAGAAGTGGAAACGGAAAATGAGAGTGAAGATGACCAAATGCCACCACATAAGGATGCTTGTGACGATGACATGGAGTACCCGGTGGAGGGAGAGTCACTTGTGGCAAGGCGCGCTCTAAGTGCCCAAGTAGCGGAGGATGACATGGAACAACAAAGGGAGAATATTTTTCATACTAGATGCCACGTCAACAACAAGGTATGTAGTATGATCATTGATGGCGGAAGTTGTACAAATGTGGCTAGCACAACCTTGGTAGAAAAACTGAACTTACCTACCTTGAAACACCCTAGA
>CM028340.1:30530345-30562845 GCA_016647705.1 Eucommia ulmoides | reverse complement strand
ATATCACTTGTTTTGGTGGAACCAACATCCTGAGCAAAACGCCCACAAAAGGCCCAAAAAGACCAAATTTGACCAAAAAAAAAATCGACCGTTTCCATTTCAGACGAAAAATAGCATTTTTCTTTGCGGAAATAGACTTCAGAGTGCAAAAAAGCTCCCAAAATGCCCAAAAAGGCCAATTATGAAAAAAAATAAATTCGAATGCATCCATTTTGGACGAAAAATATCAATTTTAAGGTGGAAACGGCTTTCGAGCAAAACGCTAACAAAAAGGCCCAAAAACACTAAGTTTGACAACAAAATTCTGCTGTGTCCGTTTCGGACGAAAAAAAGCACTTGTTTGGGTTGAAACGGCCCTCTATGCAAAACGCTCCCAAAATGCCCAAAAGTTCAAATTTGACTTGAAACTTGAACTGTGTCCGTTTAGGGAAAAAAAAAAATACCACTTGTTTGGGTGGAAACGACCCTCTGTGCCAAATGCTTACGAAATGCCCAAAAACACAAGGATCGACCAGACAATTCAACTGTGCGTACTTCGGACGAAAAATAAAACTTTTTGGGAGAAAACGACCGTCTACGAAAAATGACCCCAAAATGCCCAAAAAAACCTAGTTTGACCCGAAAATTCCACTGCGTCCGTTTGAGACGAAAAATATCACTTGTTTGGGTGGAACCAACATTCCGAGCAAAACGCCCACAAAAGGCCCAAAAAGACCAAATTTGACCTAAAAAGTCGACTGTGTCCATTTCGGACAAAAATAGCCTTTTTCTTCGCGGAAACAGACTTCAGAGAGCAAAACACTCCCAAAATGCCCAGAAAGGCGAATATTAAAAAAAAAAAAAAAAAAAAATCCAATGCATCCATTTCGGACGAAATATACCAGTTTTATGGTGGAAGCGGCTTTCTAGCAAAACGCCAACAAAAAGGCCCCAAAAAACCAAGTTTGACTACAAAATTCTACTGCGTCCGTTTCGGTCAAATAAAAAAAACCACTTGTCTGGGTTGAAACGGGCTCCTGTGCAAAATGCTCCCAAAATGCCCAAAAAGATCAAATTTGACTTGAAACTCGAACTTTGTATCTTTAGGACAAAAAATACCACTTGTTTGGGTAGAAACGACCCTCTGTTTCAAACGCTTACGAAATGCTCAAAAACACCAGGATCGACCAGACAATTCAACTGTGCCTACTTCGGACGAGAAATAAAACTTTTTTGGCTGAAAACGACCTTCTACGAAAAATGACCCCAAAATGCCCGAGAAAACCTAGTTTGACCTGAAAATTCCACTGTGTCCGTTTCGAACGAAAAGTACCACTTGATTGGGTTGGAAACAACATTCTGAGAGAAACGCCCACTAAAGGCGCAAAAAGACCAAATTTGACTTAAAAAGTCGACTGTGTCCGTTTCAGATGAAAAATAGCATTTTTCTTCGCGAAAACAGACTTCGAAGAGAAAAACGCTCCCAAAATGCCCAAAAAGGCCAATATTGAAAAAAAAAAAATCAAATGCATCCGTTTCGGGCGAAAAATACAGGTTTTTTGGGTGAAACGACTTTCGAGCAAAACGCCAACAAAAAGGCCCCAAAAGACCAAGTTTGACTAAAAAATTCTATTGCGTCCGTTTCGGACGAAAAAAAAATCCCTTGTTTGGGTTGAAATGGCCCTCTGTGCAAAACGCTCCCAAAATGCCCAAAAAGATCAAATGTGACTTTAAACTTGAACTGTGTCCGTTTAGGACAAAAAATACCACTTGTTTGGGTAGAAACGACCCTCTGTGCCAAACACTTACGAAATGCCCAAAACACCACGATCGACTAGACAATTCAACTGTGCCTACTTCGGATGAAAAGTAAAACTTTTTTGGGTGAAAACGACCTTCTACGAAAAATGACCCCAAAATGCCCAAAAAAACCTAGTTTGACCCGAAAATTCCACTGTGTCCGTTTCAGACGAAAAATATCACTTGTTTTGGTGGAACCAACATTCTGAGCAAAACGCCCACAAAAGGCCCAAAAAGACCAAATTTGACAAAAAAAAAAAATAAAAATCGATCGTTTCCATTTCAGACGAAAAATAGCATTTTTCTTCGCGGAAATAGACTTCAGAGAGCAAAAAAGCTCCCAAAATGCCCAAAAAGGCCAATTATGAAAAAAATAAATTCGAATGCATCCATTTTGGACGAAAAATATCAATTTTAAGGTGGAAACGGCTTTCGAGCAAAACGCTAACAAAAAGGCCCAAAAACACTAAGTTTGACAACAAAATTCTGCTGTGTCCGTTTCGGACGAAAAAAAGCACTTGTTTGGGTTGAAACGGCCCTCTATGCAAAACGCTCCCAAAATGCCCAAAAGTTCAAATTTGACTTGAAACTTGAACTGTGTCCGTTTAGGAAAAAAAAAAAATACCACTTGTTTGGGTGGAAACGACCCTCTGTGCCAAATGCTTACGAAATGCCCAAAAACACAAGGATCGACCAGACAATTCAACTGTGCCTACTTCGGACGAAAAATAAAACTTTTTGGGAGAAAACGACCGTCTACGAAAAATGACCCCAAAATGCCCAAAAAAACCTAGTTTGACCCAAAAATTCCACTGCGTCCGTTTGAGACGAAAAATATCACTTGTTTGGGTGGAACCAACATTCTGAGCAAAACGCCCACAAAAGGCCCAAAAAGACCAAATTTGACCTAAAAAGTCGACTGTGTCCATTTCGGACAAAAATAGCCTTTTTCTTCGCGGAAACAGACTTCAGAGAGCAAAACACTCCCAAAATGCCCAGAAAGGCCAATATTAAAAAAAAATAAAAAAAAATCCAATGCATCCATTTCGGACGAAATATACCAGTTTTATGGTGGAAACGGCTTTCTAGCAAAACGCCAACAAAAAGGCCCCAAAAAACCAAGTTTGACTACAAAATTCTACTGCGTCCGTTTCGGTCAAATAAAAAAAACCACTTGTCTGGGTTGAAACGGGCCCCTGTGCAAAACGCTCCCAAAATGCCCAAAAAGATCAAATTTGACTTGAAACTCGAACTTTGTATCTTTAGGACAAAAAATACCACTTGTTTGGGTAGAAACGATCCTCTGTTTCAAATGCTTACGAAATGCTCAAAAACACCAGGATCGACCAGACAATTCAACTGTGCCTACTTCGGACGAAAAATAAAACTTTTTTGGCTGAAAACGACCTTCTACGAAAAATGACCCCAAAATGCCTGAGAAAACCTAGTTTGACCCGAAAATTCCACTGTGTCCGTTTCGAACGAAAAGTACCACTTGATTGGGTTGGAAACAACATTCTGAGAAAAACGCCCACTAAAGGCCCAAAAAGACCAAATTTGACTTAAAAAGTCGACTGTGTCCGTTTCAGATGAAAAATAGCATTTTTCTTCACGAAAACAGACTTCGAAGGGAAAAACGCTCCCAAAATGCCCAAAAAGGGCAATATTGAAAAAAAAAAAAATCAAATGCATCCGTTTCGGACGAAAAATACAGGTTTTATGGGAGAAACGACTTTCGAGCAAAACGCCAACAAAAAGGCCCCAAAAGACCAAGGTTGACTAAAAAATTCTGTTGCGTCCGTTTTGGACGAAAAAAAATCCCTTGTTTGGGTTGAAATGGCCCTCTGTGCAAAACGCTCCCAAAATGCCCAAAAAGATCAAATTTGACTTTAAACTTGAACTATGTCCGTTTAGGACAAAAAATACCACTTGTTTGGGTAGAAACGACCCTCTGTGCCAAACACTTAAGAGATTCTTGATAAGTTCAAAGAAAAGTTCTATGAAGAACTCAAGAGAAAACTCTCTCAATCTGATATATTATTCAAGTAATGTGTTTTTCCCATGGAATACAACTCTCTTAAATAGGCAACCAACACAAAGGAGAGCCTAGGCTAGTGGGTGGTCAAGCACACCCTACCTTAGATAGGGGGCGGTCTTTCACACCTAGGGGTGTCCTTTTCACACAAGAAGTCTTCAACTTTAGCACACCCTACTATAGATAGTGGGTGGCCTTTCACACCTAGGGGGAGGCTACAAGAACAAAAGTCCTAGATGCTTTTCAAACTTATTACAAGATCAATACTAGAGAATAAAAATACAAATTGGCATTGATGTCTTACAAAATGATATAAACTAAAATAAATAAGTAGAATTTCGTGGGTCTCATGTTTTGGCCTATTTAAGTTCATGACTAAGCCCATTTGCTTGCTTTTATGAGATGGATTAGGCCTTGATTTCCATTTGGGCCTAACTTGGGCATTACGACTTTAGATTCAGCCCATATATCTTGAATTAGCCCATTAAGTGCGTCTTTGATCTTCTTGGATCTTGCCCTCGTAATAGGCCCAATTGGAACATGCAGCGGATCCTTTGTTGGTGCACGTTGGTTCTCATCATCCCTCCTCTCTTTAAAAGGATTCGACCTCGAATCGTCTCCTACATCAAACGGAGAAAGATCAGAAACATTAAATGTTGCACTAACTTTATACTCACCTGGAAGATCCAGCTTGTATGCATTATCATTGATCCTCTCAAGGACTTGAAATGGACCATCGCCTCTTGGATGTAGCTTGGACCGCCTATGGACTGGAAATCTTTCTTTTCTCATGTGTACCCAAACCCATTCACCCGGTTCAAAGACGACTCGTCTACGACCCTTGTTGGCTTTGATCGCATATTGTTCATTTTTCTTTTCTATGTGTTGTCGTACATTTTCATGGAGTTTCTTCACCATCTCTGCCTTCTTTTGACCATCCAAACTTGTCCTTTCATTAACTGGCAAAGGCAGCAAATCCAAAGGAGTTAGTGGATTAAACCCATAAACAATCTCAAATGGTGAAAAATCAGTAGTAGAATGAATACTTCGATTATATGCAAACTCAATGAATGGCAAACAATCCTCCCAATTTTTCAAGTTCTTTTGAATTATAGTACGCAACAAAGTAGATAAAGTTCGATTTACTACCTCAGTTTGTCCATCTGTTTGGGGATGACAAGTGGTTGAAAACAATAATTTAGTTCCCAACTTTCCCCACAAGACTTTCCAAAAATAGTTAAGGAACTTAACATCACGATCAGACACGATACTCCTAGGAACACCATGGAGCCGTACTATCTCTCTAAAGAACAAATCAGCGATGTGGGTTGCATCATCGGTTTTATTACAAGATATGAAATGTGCCATCTTAGAAAACCTGTCAACAACCACAAAAATCGAGTCCTTACCTTTCCTTGACCTAGGCAAGCCTAAAACAAAATCCATGGAAATATCTACCCAAGGCGCACTAGGTACGGGCAAAGGAGTGTATAATCCATGCGGTAAGACTCTAGATTTGGCTTGCCTACACGTAACACATCTAGCACAAACTCTCTCCACATCACGTTTCATCTTTGGCCAAAAGAAGTGTTCGTGTAACACGTCTAAAGTTTTCCTTATGCCAAAATGACCCATCAAACCACCACTATGTGCTTCACGCACAAGCAACTCACGAATAGAACAATTAGGCACACAAAGTTTATTCTCTCTAAACAAGTACCCATCCATTCTATAGAACTTACCAAACGCTGTCTTCTCACACGCTCCATACACACTAGCAAAGTCATTATCATTAGCATACAATTCTTTAATATATTCAAATCCCAATAACTTCGCATTTAAAGTAGTGACAAGGACGTACCTTCTGGATAGTGCATCAGCCACAATATTTTCCCTACCTTGTTTGTATTTGATTACATACGGGAAGGTTTCAATGAATTCCATCCATTTGGCATGCCTTCTATTCAACTTACCTTGTCCTTTTAAGTGCTTCAAGGACTCATGGTCGGTGTGTATGACAAACTCTCTCGGCCACAGGTAATGTTTCCAAGTCTCCAAAATGCCCAAAAAGGCCAATTATGAAAAAAATAAATTCGAATGCATCCATTTTGGACGCAACATTTCAATTTTAAGGTGGAAACGGCTTTCGAGCAAAACGCTAACAAAAAGGCCCAAAAATACTAAGTTTGACAACAAAATTCTGCTGTGTCCGTTTCGGACGAAACAAAGCACTTGTTTGGGTTGAAACGACCCTCTATGCAAAACGCTCCCAAAATGCACAAAAGTTCAAATTTGACTTGAAACTTGAACTGTGTCCGTTTAGGGAAAAAAAAATACCACTTGTTTGGGTGGAAACGACCCTCTGTGCCAAATGCTTACGAAATGCCCAAAAACACAAGGATCGACCATACAATTCAACTGTGCCTACTTCGGACGAAAAATAAAATTTTTTTGGGAGAAAACGACCGTCTACGAAAAATGACCCCAAAATGCCCAAAAAAACCTAGTTTGACCCGAAAATTCCACTGCGTCCGTTTGAGACGAAAAATATCACTTGTTCGGGTGGAACCAACATTCTGAGCAAAACGCCCACAAAAGGCCCAAAAAGACCAAATTTGACCTAAAAAGTCGACTGTGTGCATTTCGGACAAAAATAGCCTTTTTCTTCGCGGAAACAGACTTCAGAGAGCAAAACACTCCCAAAATGCCCAGAAAGGCCAATATTAAAAAAAAAAAAAAATCCAATGCATCCATTTCGGACGAAATATACCAGTTTTATGGTGGAAACGGCTTTCTAGCAAAACGCCAACAAAAAGGCTCCAAAAAACCAAGTTTGACTACAAAATTCTACTGCGTCCGTTTCGGTCAAATAAAAAAAACCACTTGTCTGGGTTGAAACGGGCCCCTGTGCAAAACGCTCCCAAAATGCCCAAAAAGATCAAATTTGACTTGAAACTGGAACTTTGTATCATTAGGACAAAAAATACCACTTGTTTGGGTAGAAACGACCCTCTGTTTCAAACGCTTACGAAATGCTCAAAAACACCAGGATCGACCAGACAATTCAACTGTGCCTACTTCGGACGAAAAATAAAACTTTTTTGGCTGAAAACGACCTTCTACGAAAAATGACCCCAAAATGCCCGAGAAAACCTAGTTTGACCCGAAAATTCCACTGTGTCCGTTTCGAACGAAAAGTATCACTTGATTGGGTTGGAAACAACATTCTGAGAGAAACGCCCACTTAAGGCCCAAAAAGACCAAATTTGACTTAAAAAGTCGACTGTGTCTGTTTCAGATGAAAAATAGCATTTTTCTTCGCGAAAACAGACTTCGAAGAGAAAAACGCTCCCAAAATGCCCAAAAAGTCCAATATTGAAAAAAAAAAAATCAAATGCATCCGTTTCGGACGAAAAATACAGGTTTTATGTGGGAAACGACTTTCGAGCAAAACGCCAACAAAAAGGCCCCAAAAGACCAAGTTTGACTAAAAAATTCTGTTGCGTCCGTTTCGGACGAAAAAAAATCCCTTGTTTGGGTTGAAATGGCCCTCTGTGCAAAACGCTCCCAAAATGCCCAAAAAGATCAAATTTGACTTTAAACATGAACTGTGTCCGTTTAGGACCAAAAATACCAATTATTTGGGTAGAAACGACCCTCTGTGCCAAACACTTACGAAATGCCCAAAAACACCAGGATCGACTAGACAATTCAACTGTGCCTACTTCGGATGAAAAGTAAAACTTTTTTGGGTGAAAACGACCTTCTACGAAAAATGACCCCAAAATGCCCAAAAAAACCTACTTTGACAAGAAAATTCCACTGTGTCCGTTTCAGACGAAAAATATCACTTGTTTTGGTGGAACCAACATTCTGAGCAAAACGCCCACAAAAGGCCCAAAAAGACCAAATTTGACCAAAAAAAAAAAATCGACTGTTTCCATTTCAGACAAAAAATAGCATTTTTCTTCGCGGAAATAGACTTCAGAGAGCAAAAAAGCTCCCAAAATGCCCAAAAAGGCCAATTATGAAAAAAATAAATTCGAATGCATCCATTTTGGACGAAAAATATCAATTTTAAGGTGGAAACGGCTTTCGAGCAAAACGCTAACAAAAAGGCCCAAAAACACTAAGTTTGACAACAAAATTCTGCTGTGTCCGTTTCGGACGAAAAAAAGCACTTGTTTGGGTTGAAACGGCCCTCTATGCAAAACGCTCCCAAAATGCCCAAAAGTTCAAATTTGACTTGAAACTTGAACTGTGTCCGTTTAGGGAAAAAAAAAAAATACCACTTGTTTGGGTGGAAACGACCCTCTGTGCCAAATGCTTACGAAATGCCCAAAAACACAAGGATCGACCAGACAATTCAACTGTGCCTACTTCGGACGAAAAATAAAACTTTTTGGGAGAAAACGACCGTCTACGAAAAATGACCCCAAAATGCCCAAAAAAACCTAGTTTGACCCGAAAATTCCACTGCGTGCGTTTGAGACGAAAAATATCACTTGTTTGGGTGGAACCAACATTCTGAGCAAAACGCCCACAAAAGGCCCAAAAAGACCAAATTTGACCTAAAAAGTCGACTGTGTCCATTTCGGACAAAAATAGCCTTTTTCTTCGCGGAAACAGACTTCAGAGAGGAAAACACTCCCAAAATGCCCAGAAAGGCCAATATTAAAAAAAAAAAAAAAATCCAATGCATCCATTTCAGACGAAATATACCAGTTTTATGGTGGAAACGGCTTTCTAGCAAAACGCCAACAAAAAGGCCACAAAAAACCAAGTTTGACTACAAAATTCTACTGCGTCCGTTTCGGTCAAATAAAAAAAACCACTTGTCTGGGTTGAAACGGGCCCCTGTGCAAAACGCTCCCAAAATGCCCAAAAAGATCAAATTTGACTTGAAACTTGAACTTTGTATCTTTAGGACAAAAAATACCACTTGTTTGGGTAGAAACGACCCTCTGTTTCAAACGCTTACGAAATGCTCAAAAACACCAGGATCGACCAGACAATTCAACTGTGCCTACTTCGGACGAAAAATAAAACTTTTTTGGCTGAAAACGACCTTCTACGAAAAATGACCCCAAAATGCCCGAGAAAACCTAGTTTGACCCGAAAATTCCACTGTGTCCGTTTCGAACGAAAAGTACCACTTGATTGGGTTGGAAACAACATTCTGAGAGAAACGCCCACTAAAGGCCCAAAAAGACCAAATTTGACTTAAAAAGTCGACTGTGTCCGTTTCAGATGAAAAATAGCATTTTTCTTCGCGAAAACAGACTTCGAAGAGAAAAACGCTCCCAAAATGCCCAAAAAGGCCAATATTGAAAAAAATAATAATCAAATGCATCCATTTCGGACGAAGAATACAGGTTTTATGGGGGAAACGACTTTCGAGCAAAATGCCAACAAAAAGGCCCCAAAAGACCAAGTTTGACTAAAAAATTCTATTGCGTCCGTTTCGGACGAAAAAAAAATCCCTTGTTTGGGTTGAAATGGCCCTCTGTGCAAAACGCTCCCAAAATGCCCAAAAAGATCAAATTTGACTTTAAACATGAACTGTGTCCGTTTAGGACAAAAAATACCACTTGTTTGGGTAGAAACGACCCTCTGTGCCAAACACTTACGAAATGCCCAAAAACACAAGATCGACTAGACAATTCAACTGTGCCTACTTCGGATGAAAAGTAAAACTTTTTTGGGTGAAAACGACCTTCTACGAAAAATGACCCCAAAATACCCAAAAAAACCTACTTTGACAAGAAAATTCCACTGTGTCCGTTTCAGACGAAAAATATCACTTGTTTTGGTGGAACCAACATTCTGAGCAACACGCCCACAAAAGGCCCAAAAAGACCAAATTTGACCCAAAAAAAAAATCGACTGTTTCCATTTCAGACGAAAAAATAGCATTTTTCTTCGCGGAAATAGACTTCAGAGAGCAAAAAAGCTCCCAAAATGCCCAAAAAGGCCAATTATGAAAAAAATAAATTCGAATGCATCCATTTTGGACGAAAAATATCAATTTTAAGGTGGAAACGGCTTTCGAGCAAAACGCTAACAAAAAGGCCCAAAAACACTAAGTTTGACAACAAAATTCTGCTGTGTCCGTTTCGGACGAAAAAAAAGCACTTGTTTGGGTTGAAACGGCCCTCTATGCAAAACGCTCCCAAAATGCCCAAAAGTTCAAATTTGACTTGAAACTTGAACTGTGTCCGTTTAGGAAAAAAAAAAATACCACTTGTTTGGGTGGAAACGACCCTCTGTGCCAAATGCTTACGAAATGCCCAAAAACACAAGGATCGACCAGACAATTCAACTGTGCCTACTTCGGACGAAAAATAAAACTTTTTGGGAGAAAACGACCGTCTACGAAAAATGACCCCAAAATGTCCAAAAAAACCTAGTTTGACCCGAAAATTCCACTGCGTCCGTTTGAGACGAAAAATATCACTTGTTTCGGGTGGAACCAACATTCTGAGCAAAACGCCCACAAAGGCCCAAAAAGACCAAATTTGACCTAAAAAGTCGACTGTGTCCATTTCGGACAAAAATAGCCTTTTTCTTCGCGGAAACAGACTTCAGAGAGCAAAACACTCCCAAAATGCCCAGAAAGGCCAATATTAAAAAACAAAATAAATAATAAAAATCCAATGCATCCATTTCGGACGAAATATACCAGTTTTATGGTGGAAACGGCTTTCTAGCAAAACGCCAACAAAAAGGCCCCAAAAAACCAAGTTTGACTACAAAATTCTACTGCGTCCGTTTCGGTCAAATAAAAAAAACCACTTGTCTGGGTTGAAACTGGCCCCTGTGCAAAACGCTCCCAAAATGCCCAAAAAGATCAAATTTGACTTGAAACTTGAACTTTGTATCTTTAGGACAAAAAATACCACTTGTTTGGGTAGAAACGACCCTCTGTTTCAAACGCTTACGAAATGCTCAAAAACACCAGGATCGACCAGACAATTCAACTGTGCCTAATTCGGACGAAAAATAAAACTTTTTTGGTTGAAAACGACCTTCTACGAAAAATGACCCCAAAATGCCCGAGAAAACCTAGTTTGACCCGAAAATTCCACTGTGTCCGTTTCGAACGAAAAGTACCACTTGATTGGGTTGGAAACAACATTATGAGAAAAACGCCCACTAAAGGCCCAAAAAGACCAAATTTGACTTAAAAAGTCGACTGTGTCCGTTTCAGATGAAAAATAGCATTTTTCTTCGCGAAAACAGACTTCGAAGAGAAAAACGCTCCCAAAATGCCCAAAAAGGCCAATATTGAAAAAAAAAAAAATCAAATGCATCCGTTTCGGACGAAAAATACAGGTTTTATGGGGGAAACGACTTTCGAGCAAAACGCCAACAAAAAGGCCCCAAAAGACCAAGTTTGACTTAAAAATTCTGTTGCGTCCGTTTCGGACGAAAAAAAAATCCCTTGTTTGGGTTGAAATGGCCCTCTGTGCAAAACGCTCCCAAAATGCCCAAAAAGATCAAATTTGACTCTAAACAAGAACTGTGTCCGTTTAGGACAAAAAATACCACTTGTTTGGGTAGAAACGACCCTCTGTGCCAAACACTTACGAAATGCCCAAAAACACCAGGATCGACTAGACAATTCAACTGTGCCTACTTCGGATGAAAAGTAAAACTTTTTTGGGTGAAAACGACCTTCTACGAAAAATGACCCCAAAATGCCCAAAAAAACCTAGTTTGACCCGAAAATTCCACTGTGTCCGTTTCAGACGAAAAATATCACTTGTTTTGGTGGAACCAACATTATGAGCAAAACGCCCACAAAAGGCCCAAAAAGACCAAATTTGACAAAAAAAAAAAAAATCGACCTGTGTCCATTTCAGACGAAAAATAGCATTTTTCTTCGCGGAAATAGACTTCAGAGAGCAAAAAAGCTCCCAAAATGCCCAAAAAGGCCAATTATGAAAAAAATAAATTCGAATGCATCCATTTTGGACGAAAAATATCAATTTTAAGGTGGAAACGGATTTCGAGCAAAACGCTAACAAAAAGGCCCAAAAACACTAAGTTTGACAACAAAATTCTGCTGTGTCCGTTTCGGACGAAAAAAAAGCACTTGTTTGGGTTGAAACGGCCCTCTATGCAAAACGCTCCCAAAATGCCCAAAAGTTCAAATTTGACTTGAAACTTGAACTGTGTCCGTTTAGGAAAAAAAAAAATACCACTTGTTTGGGTGGAAACGACCCTCTGTGCCAAATGCTTACGAAATGCCCAAAAACACAAGGATCGACCAGACAATTCAACTGTGCCTACTTCGGACGAAAAATAAAACTTTTTGGGAGAAAACGACCGTCTACGAAAAATGACCCCAAAATGCCCAAAAAAACCTAGTTTGACCCGAAAATTCCACTGCGTGCGTTTGAGACGAAAAATATCACTTGTTTGGGTGGAACCAACATTCTGAGCAAAACGCCCACAAAAGGCCCAAAAAGACCAAATTTGACCTAAAAAGTCGACTGTGTCCATTTCGGACAAAAATAGCCTTTTTCTTCGCGGAAACAGACTTCAGAGAGCAAAACACTCCCAAAATGCCCAGAAAGGCCAATATTAAAAAAAAAATAAAAATCCAATGCATCCATTTCAGGACGAAATATACCAGTTTTATGGTGGAAACGGCTTTCTAGCAAAACGCCAACAAAAAGGCCACAAAAAACCAAGTTTGACTACAAAATTCTACTTGCGTCCGTTTCGGTCAAATAAAAAAAACCACTTGTCTGGGTTGAAACGGGCCCCTGTGCAATACGCTCCCAAAATGCCCAAAAAGATCAAATTTGACTTGAAACTTGAACTTTGTATCTTTAGGACAAAAAATACCACTTGTTTGGGTAGAAACGACCCTCTGTTTCAAACGCTTACGAAATGCTCAAAAACACCAGGATCGACCAGACAATTCAACTGTGCCTACTTCGGACGAAAAATAAAACTTTTTTGGCTGAAAACGACCTTCTACGAAAAATGACCCCAAAATGCCCGAGAAAACCTAGTTTGACCCGAAAATTCCACTGTGTCCGTTTCGAACGAAAAGTACCACTTGATTGGGTTGGAAACAACATTCTGAGAGAAAACGCCCACTAAAGGCCCAAAAAGACCAAATTTGACTTAAAAAGTCGACTGTGTCCGTTTCAGATGAAAAATAGCATTTTTCTTCGCGAAAACAGACTTCGAAGAGAAAAACGCTCCCAAAATGCCCAAAAAGGCCAATATTGAAAAAAATAAAAAATCAAATGCATCCATTTCGGACGAAGAATACAGGTTTTATGGGGGAAACGACTTTCGAGCAAAACGCCAACAAAAAGGCCCCAAAAGACCAAGTTTGACTAAAAAATTCTATTGCGTCCGTTTCGGACGAAAAAAAAAATCCCTTGTTGGGTTGAAATGGCCCTCTGTGCAAAACGCTCCCAAAATGCCCAAAAAGATCAAATTTGACTTTAAACATTGAACTGTGTCCGTTCAGGACAAAAAATACCACTTGTTTGGGTAGAAACGACCCTCTGTGCCAAACACTTACGAAATGCCCAAAAACACCAAGGATCGACTAGACAATTCAACTGTGCCTACTTCGGATGAAAAGTAAAACTTTTTTGGGTGAAAACGACCTTCTACGAAAAATGACCCCAAAATGCCCAAAAAAACCTAGTTTGACCCGAAAATTCCACTGTGTCCGTTTCAGACGAAAAATATCACTTGTTTTGGTGGAACCAACATTCTGAACAAAAGGCCCAGAAAGACCAAATTTGACAAAAAAAAAAATCGACTGTGTCCATTTCAGACGAAAAATAGCATTTTTCTTCGTGGAAATAGACTTCAGAGAGCAAAAAGCTCCCAAAATGCCCAAAAAGGCCAATTATGAAAAACAATAAATTCAAATGCATCCATTTTGGACTAAAAATATCAATTTTAAGGTGGAAACTGCTTTCGAGCAAAACGCTAACAAAAAGGCCCCAAAACACTATGTTTGACAACCAAATTCTGCTGTGTCCGTTTCCGACGAAAAA
Source organism: Eucommia ulmoides (assembly GCA_016647705.1). NCBI lineage: Eukaryota > Viridiplantae > Streptophyta > Magnoliopsida > Garryales > Eucommiaceae > Eucommia > Eucommia ulmoides. The sequence goes on along the minus strand of CM028340.1, from coordinate 30,548,994 downwards.
AAGCATTTGTTTGGGTTGAAACGGCCCTCTATGCAAAACGCTCCCAAAATGCCCAAAAGTTCAAATTTGACTTGAAACTTGAACTGTGTCCGTTTAGGGAAAAAAAAAATACCACTTGTTTGGGTGGAAACGACCCTCTGTGCCAAATGCTTACGAAATGCCCAAAAACACAAGGATCGACCAGACAATTCAACTGTGCCTACTTCGGACGAAAAATAAAACTTTTTCGGGAGAAAACGACCGTCTACGAAAAATGACCCCAAAATGCCCAAAAAAACCTAGTTTGACCCGAAAATTCCACTGCGTCGTTTGAGACGAAAATATCACTTGTTTGGGTGGAACCAACATTCTGAGCAAAACGCCCACAAAGGCCCAAAAAGACCAAATTTGACCTAAAAAGTCGACTGTGTCCATTTCGGACAAAAATAGCCTTTTTCTTCGCGGAAACAGACTTCAGAGAGCAAAACACTCCCAAAATGCCCAGAAAGGCCAATATTAATAAAAAAATAATAAAATCCAATGCATTCATTTCGGACGAAATATACCAGTTTTATGGTGGAAACGGCTTTCTAGCAAAACGCCAACAAAAAGGCCCCAAAAAACCAAGTTTGACTACAAAATTCTACTTGCGTCCGTTTCGGTCAAATAAAAAAAACCACTTGTCTGGGTTGAAACGGGCCTCTGTGCAATACGCTCCCAAAATGCCCAAAAAGATCAAATTTGACTTGAAACTTGAACTTTGTATGTTTAGGACAAAAAATACCACTTGTTTGGGTAGAAACGACCCTCTGTTTCAAACGCTTACGAAATGCTCAAAAACACCAGGATCGACCAGACAATTCAACTGTGCCTACTTCGGACGAAAAATAAAACTTTTTGGGTGAAAACGACCTTCTACGAAAAATGACCCCAAAATGCCCGAGAAAACCTAGTTTGACCCGAAAATTCCACTGTGTCCGTTCTGAACGAAAAGTACCACTTGATTGGGTGGAAACAACATTCTGAGAAAAACGCCCACTAAAGGCCCAAAAAGACCAAATTTGACTTAAAAAGTCGACTGTGTCCGTTTCAGATGATAAAATAGCATTTTTCTTCGCGAAAACAGACTTCGAAGAGAAAAACGCTCCCAAAATGCCCAGAAAGGCCAATATTGAAAAAAAATAAAAAAATCAAATGCATCCATTTCGGACGAAAAATACAGGTTTTATGGGGGAAACGACTTTCGAGCTAAACGCCAACAAAAAGGCCCCAAAAGACCAAGTTTGACTACAAAATTCTACTGCGTCCGTTTCGGTCAAATAAAAAAAACCACTCGTCTGGGTTGAAATGGGCCTCTATGAAAAACGCTCCCAAAATGCCCAAAAAGATCAAATTTGACTTTAAACTTGAACTGTGTCCGTTCAGGACAAAAAATACCACTTGTTTGGGTAGAAACGACCCTCTGTGCCGAACACTTACGAAATGCCCAAAAACACCAGGATCGACTAGACAATTCAACTGTGCCTACTTCGGATGAAAAGTAAAACTTTTTTGGGTGGAAACGACCGTCTACGAAAAATGACCCCAAAATGCCCAAAAAAACCTAGTTTGACCCGAAAATTCCACTGTGTCCGTTTCAGACGAAAAATATCACTTGTTTTGGTGGAACCAACATTCTGAGCAAAACGCCCACAAAAGGCCCAGAAAGACCAAATTTGACAAAAAAAAAAAAATCGACTGTGTCCATTTCAGACGAAAAATAGCATTTTTCTTCGCGGAAATAGACTTCAGAGAGCAAAAAGCTCCCAAAATGCCCAAAAAGGCCAATTATGAAAAACAATAAATTCGAAATGCATCCATTTTGGACGAAAAATATCAATTTTAAGGTGGAAACGGCTTTCGAGCAAAACGCTAACAAAAAGGCCCCAAAACACTATGTTTGACAACCAAATTCTGCTGTGTCCGTTTCCGGACGAAAAAAAGCACTTGTTTGGGTTGAAACGGCCCTCTATGCAAAACGCTCCCAAAATGCCCAAAAGTTCAAATTTGACTTGAAACTTGAACTGTGTCCGTTTAGGGAAAAAAAAAAATACCACTTGTTTGGGTGGAAACGACCCTCTGTGCCAAATGCTTACGAAATGCCCAAAAACACAAGGATCGACCAGACAATTCAACTGTGCCTAGCTTCGGACGAAAAATAAAACTTTTTCGGGAGAAAACGACCGTCTACGAAAAATGACCCCAAAATGCCCAAAAAAACCTAGTTTGAACCGAAAATTCCACTGCGTTCGTTTGAGACGAAAATATCACTTGTTTGGGTGGAACCAACATTATGAGCAAACGCCCACAAAAGGCCCAAAAAGACCAAATTTGACCTAAAAAGTCGACTGTGTCCATTTCGGACAAAAATAGCCTTTTTCTTCGCGGAAACAGACTTCAGAGAGCAAAACACTCCCAAAATGCCCAGAAAGGCCAATATTCATAAAAAAATTAAAAATCCAATGCATTCATTTCGGACGAAATATACCAGTTTTATGGTGGAAACGACTTTTAGGAAAACGCCAACAAAAAGGCCCCAAAAAACCAAGTTTGACTACAAAATTCTATTGCGTCCGTTTCGGTCAAATAAAAAAAACCACTTGTCTGGGTTGAAACGGGCCTCTGTGCAATACGCTCCCAAAATGCCCAAAAAGATCAAATTTGACTTGAAACTTGAACTTTGTATTTTAGGACAAAAAATACCACTTGTTTGGGTAGAAACGACCCTCTGTTTCAAACGCTTACGAAATGCTCAAAAACACCAGGATCGACCAGACAATTCAACTGTGCCTACTTCGGACGAAAAATAAAACTTTTTTGGCTGAAAACGACCTTCTACGAAAAATGACCCCAAAATGCCCGAGAAAACCTAGTTTGACCCGAAAATTCCACTGTGTCCGTTCTGAACGAAAAGTACCACTTGATTGGGTTGGAAACAACATTCTGAGAGAAAACGCCCACTAAAGGCCCAGAAAAGACCAAATTTGACTTAAAAAGTCGACTGTGTCCGTTTCAGATGATAAATAGCATTTTTCTTCGCGAAAACAGACTTCGAAGAGAAAAACGCTCCCAAAATGCCCAGAAAGGCCAATATTGAAAAAAAAATAAAAAAATCAAATGCATCCAGTTTCGGACGAAAAATACAGGTTTTATGGGGGAAACGACTTTCGAGCTAAACGCCAACAAAAAGGCCCCAAAAGACCAAGTTTGACTACAAAATTCTACTGCGTCCGTTTCGGTCAAATAAAAAAACCACTCGTCTGGGTTGAAATGGGCCTCTATGAAAAACGCTCCCAAAATGCCCAAAAAGATCAAATTTGACTTTAAACTTGAACTGTGTCCGTTCAGGACAAAAAATACCACTTGTTTGGGTAGAAACGACCCTCTGTGCCGAACACTTACGAAATGCCCAAAAACACCAGGATCGACTAGACAATTCAACTGTGCCTACTTCGGATGAAAAGTAAAACTTTTTTGGGTGGAAACGACCGTCTACGAAAAATGACCCCAAAATGCCCAAAAAAACCTAGTTTGACCCGAAAATTCCACTGTGTCCGTTTCAGACGAAAAATATCACTTGTTTTGGTGGAACCAACATTCTGAACAAAAGGCCCAGAAAGACCAAATTTGACAAAAAAAAAAAATCGACTGTGTCCATTTCAGACGAAAAATAGCATTTTTCTTCGTGGAAATAGACTTCAGAGAGCAAAAAGCTCCCAAAATGCCCAAAAAGGCCAATTATGAAAAACAATAAATTCAAATGCATCCATTTTGGACTAAAAATATCAATTTTAAGGTGGAAACTGCTTTCGAGCAAAACGCTAACAAAAAGGCCCCAAAACACTATGTTTGACAACCAAATTCTGCTGTGTCCGTTTCCGACGAAAAAAAGCATTTGTTTGGGTTGAAACGGCCCTCTATGCAAAACGCTCCCAAAATGCCCAAAAGTTCAAATTTGACTTGAAACTTGAACTGTGTCCGTTTAGGGAAAAAAAAAAATACCACTTGTTTGGGTGGAAACGACCCTCTGTGCCAAATGCTTACGAAATGCCCAAAAACACAAGGATCGACCAGACAATTCAACTGTGCCTGCTTCGGACGAAAAATAAAACTTTTTCGGGAGAAAACGACCGTCTACGAAAAATGACCCCAAAATGCCCAAAAAAACCTAGTTTGAACCGAAAATTCCACTGCGTTCGTTTGAGACAAAATATCACTTGTTTGGGTGGAACCAACATTATGAGCAAAAGGCCCAAAAAGACCAAATTTGACCTAAAAAGTCGACTGTGTCCATTTCGGACAAAAATAGCCTTTTTCTTCGCGGAAACAGACTTCAGAGAGCAAAACACTCCCAAAATGCCCAGAAAGGCCAATATTCATAAAAAATTAAAATCCAATGCATTCATTTCGGACGAAATATACCAGTTTTATGGTGGAAACGACTTTTTAGGAAAACGCCAACAAAAAGGCCCCAAAAAACCAAGTTTGACTACAAAATTCTATTGCGTCCGTTTCGGTCAAATAAAAAAAACCACTTGTCTGGGTTGAAACGGGCCTCTGTGCAATACGCTCCGAAAATGCCCAAAAAGATCAAATTTGACTTGAAACTTGAACTTTGTATGTTTAGGACAAAAAATACCACTTGTTTGGGTAGAAACGACCCTCTGTTTCAAACGCTTACGAAATGCTCAAAAACACCAGGATCGACCAGACAATTCAACTGTGCCTACTTCGGACGAAAAATAAAACTTTTTTGGGTGAAAACGACCTTCTACGAAAAATGACCCCAAAATGCCCGAGAAAACCTAGTTTGACCCGAAAATTCCACTGTGTCCGTTCTGAACGAAAAGTACCACTTGATTGGGTGGAAACAACATTCTGAGAGAAAACGCCCACTAAAGGCCCAGAAAGACCAAATTTGACTTAAAAAGTCGACTGTGTCCGTTTCAGATGATAAATAGCATTTTTCTTCGCGAAAACAGACTTCGAAGAGAAAAACGCTCCCAAAATGCCCAGAAAGGCCAATATTGAAAAAAAAATAAAAAAATCAAATGCATCCATTTCGGACGAAAAATACAGGTTTTATGGGGGAAACGACTTTCGAGCTAAACGCCAACAAAAAGGCCCCAAAAGACCAAGTTTGACTAAAAAATTCTGTTGCGTCCGTTTCGGACGAAAAAAAAATCCCTTCTTTCGGGTTGAAATGGCCCTCTGTGCAAAACGCTCCCAAAATGCCCAAAAAGATCAAATTTGACTCTAAACAATGAACTGTGTCCGTTCAGGACAAAAAATACCACTTGTTTGGGTAGAAACGACCCTCTGTGCCAAACACTTACGAAATGCCCAAAAACACCAGGATCGACTAGACAATTCAACTGTGCCTACTTCGGATGAAAAGTAAAACTTTTTTGGGTGAAAACGACCTTCTACGAAAAATGACCCCAAAATGCCCAAAAAAACCTAGTTTGACCCGAAAATTCCACTGTGTCCGTTTCAGACGAAAAATATCACTTGTTTTGGTGGAACCAACATTATGAGCAAAACGCCCACAAAAGGCCCAAAAAGACCAAATTTGACAAAAAAAAAAAAATCGACCGTTTCCATTTCAGACGAAAAATAGCATTTTTCTTCGCGGAAATAGACTTCAGAGAGCAAAAAAGCTCCCAAAATGCCCAAAAAGGCCAATTATGAAAAACAATAAATTCAAATGCATCCATTTTGGACTAAAAATATCAATTTTAAGGTGGAAACTGCTTTCGAGCAAAACGCTAACAAAAAGGCCCCAAAACACTATGTTTGACAACCAAATTCTGCTGTGTCCGTTTCCGACGAAAAAAAAGCATTTGTTTGGGTTGAAACGGCCCTCTATGCAAAACGCTCCCAAAATGCCCAAAAGTTCAAATTTGACTTGAAACTTGAACTGTGTCCGTTTAGGGAAAAAAAAAAATACCACTTGTTTGGGTGGAAACGACCCTCTGTGCCAAATGCTTACGAAATGCCCAAAAACACAAGGATCGACCAGACAATTCAACTGTGCCTGCTTCGGACGAAAAATAAAACTTTTTCGGGAGAAAACGACCGTCTACGAAAAATGACCCCAAAATGCCCAAAAAAACCTAGTTTGAACCGAAAATTCCACTGCGTTCGTTTGAGACAAAATATCACTTGTTTGGGTGGAACCAACATTATGAGCAAAAGGCCCAAAAAGACCAAATTTGACCTAAAAAGTCGACTGTGTCCATTTCGGACAAAAATAGCCTTTTTCTTCGCGGAAACAGACTTCAGAGAGCAAAACACTCCCAAAATGCCCAGAAAGGCCAATATTCATAAAAAATTAAAATCCAATGCATTCATTTCGGACGAAATATACCAGTTTTATGGTGGAAACGACTTTTTAGGAAAACGCCAACAAAAAGGCCCCAAAAAACCAAGTTTGACTACAAAATTCTATTGCGTCCGTTTCGGTCAAATAAAAAAAACCACTTGTCTGGGTTGAAACGGGCCTCTGTGCAATACGCTCCGAAAATGCCCAAAAAGATCAAATTTGACTTGAAACTTGAACTTTGTATGTTTAGGACAAAAAATACCACTTGTTTGGGTAGAAACGACCCTCTGTTTCAAACGCTTACGAAATGCTCAAAAACACCAGGATCGACCAGACAATTCAACTGTGCCTACTTCGGACGAAAAATAAAACTTTTTTGGGTGAAAACGACCTTCTACGAAAAATGACCCCAAAATGCCCGAGAAAACCTAGTTTGACCCGAAAATTCCACTGTGTCCGTTCTGAACGAAAAGTACCACTTGATTGGGTGGAAACAACATTCTGAGGAAAAACGCCCACTAAAGGCCCAGAAAGACCAAATTTGACTTAAAAAGTCGACTGTGTCCGTTTCAGATGATAAATAGCATTTTTCTTCGCGAAAACAGACTTCGAAGAGAAAAACGCTCCCAAAATGCCCAGAAAGGCCAATATTGAAAAAAAATAAAAAAATCAAATGCATCCATTTCGGACGAAAAATACAGGTTTTATGGGGGAAACGACTTTCGAGCTAAACGCCAACAAAAAGGCCCCAAAAGACCAAGTTTGACTACAAAATTCTACTGCGTCCGTTTCGGTCAAATAAAAAAAACCACTCGTCTGGGTTGAAATGGGCCTCTATGAAAAACGCTCCCAAAATGCCCAAAAAGATCAAATTTGACTTTAAACTTGAACTGTGTCCGTTCAGGACAAAAAATACCACTTGTTTGGGTAGAAACGACCCTCTGTGCCGAACACTTACGAAATGCCCAAAAACACCAGGATCGACTAGACAATTCAACTGTGCCTACTTCGGATGAAAAGTAAAACTTTTTTGGGTGGAAACGACCGTCTACGAAAAATGACCCCAAAATGCCCAAAAAAACCTAGTTTGACCCGAAAATTCCACTGTGTCCGTTTCAGACGAAAAATATCACTTGTTTTGGTGGAACCAACATTCTGAACAAAAGGCCCAGAAAGACCAAATTTGACAAAAAAAAAAATCGACTGTGTCCATTTCAGACGAAAAATAGCATTTTTCTTCGTGGAAATAGACTTCAGAGAGCAAAAAGCTCCCAAAATGCCCAAAAAGGCCAATTATGAAAAACAATAAATTCAAATGCATCCATTTTGGACTAAAAATATCAATTTTAAGGTGGAAACTGCTTTCGAGCAAAACGCTAACAAAAAGGCCCCAAAACACTATGTTTGACAACCAAATTCTGCTGTGTCCGTTTCCGACGAAAAAAAGCATTTGTTTGGGTTGAAACGGCCCTCTATGCAAAACGCTCCCAAAATGCCCAAAAGTTCAAATTTGACTTGAAACTTGAACTGTGTCCGTTTAGGGAAAAAAAAAAATACCACTTGTTTGGGTGGAAACGACCCTCTGTGCCAAATGCTTACGAAATGCCCAAAAACACAAGGATCGACCAGACAATTCAACTGTGCCTGCTTCGGACGAAAAATAAAACTTTTTCGGGAGAAAACGACCGTCTACGAAAAATGACCCCAAAATGCCCAAAAAAACCTAGTTTGAACCGAAAATTCCACTGCGTTCGTTTGAGACGAAAATATCACTTGTTTGGGTGGAACCAACATTATGAGCAAAAGGCCCAAAAAGACCAAATTTGACCTAAAAAGTCGACTGTGTCCATTTCGGACAAAAATAGCCTTTTTCTTCGCGGAAACAGACTTCAGAGAGCAAAACACTCCCAAAATGCCCAGAAAGGCCAATATTCATAAAAAAATAAAATCCAATGCATTCATTTCGGACGAAATATACCAGTTTTATGGTGGAAACGGACTTTCTAGCAAAACGCCAACAAAAAGGCCCCAAAAAACCAAGTTTGACTACAAAATTCTATTGCGTCCGTTTCGGTCAAATAAAAAAAACCACTTGTCTGGGTTGAAACGGGCCTCTGTGCAATACGCTCCGAAAATGCCCAAAAAGATCAAATTTGACTTGAAACTTGAACTTTGTATGTTTAGGACAAAAAATACCACTTGTTTGGGTAGAAACGACCCTCTGTTTCAAACGCTTACGAAATGCTCAAAAACACCAGGATCGACCAGACAATTCAACTGTGCCTACTTCGGACGAAAAATAAAACTTTTTTGGCTGAAAACGACCTTCTACGAAAAATGACCCCAAAATGCCCGAGAAAACCTAGTTTGACCCGAAAATTCCACTGTGTCCGTTTCGAACGAAAAGTACCACTTGATTGGGTGGAAACAACATTCTGAGAGAAAACGCCCACTAAAGGCCCAAAAAGACCAAATTTGACTTAAAAAGTCGACTGTGTCCGTTTCAGATGAAAAATAGCATTTTTCTTCGCGAAAACAGACTTCGAAGAGAAAAACGCTCCCAAAATGCCCAAAAGGCCAATATTGAAAAAAAATAAAAAAATCAAATGCATCCATTTCGGACGAAAAATACAGGTTTTATGGGGGAAACGACTTTCGAGCAAAACGCCAACAAAAAGGCCCCAAAAGACCAAGTTTGACTACAAAATTCTGCTTGCGTCCGTTTCGGACGAAAAAAAAATCCCTTCGTTCTGGGTTGAAATGGCCCTCTGTGCAAAACGCTCCCAAAATGCCCAAAAAGATCAAATTTGACTTAAACTTGAACTGTGTCCGTTCAGGACAAAAAATACCACTTGTTTGGGTAGAAACGACCCTCTGTGCCGAACACTTACGAAATGCCCAAAAACACCAGGATCGACTAGACAATTCAACTGTGCCTACTTCGGATGAAAAGTAAAACTTTTTTGGGTGAAAACGACCTTCTACGAAAAATGACCCCAAAATGCCCAAAAAAACCTAGTTTGACCCGAAAATTCCACTGTGTCCGTTTCAGACGAAAAATATCACTTGTTTTGGTGGAACCAACATTCTGAGCAAAACGCCCACAAAGGCCCAAAAGACCAAATTTGACAAAAAAAAAAATCGACTGTGTCCATTTCAGACGAAAAATAGCATTTTTCTTCGCGGAAATAGACTTCAGAGAGCAAAAAGCTCCCAAAATGCCCAAAAAGGCCAATTATGAAAAAAATAAATTCGAATGCATCCATTTTGGACGAAAAATATCAATTTTAAGGTGGAAACTGCTTTCGAGCAAAACGCTAACAAAAAGGCCCCAAAACACTAAGTTTGACAACAAAATTCTGCTGTGTCCGTTTCGGACGAAAAAAAGCACTTGTTTGGGTTGAAACGGCCCTCTATGCAAAACGCTCCCAAAATGCCCAAAAGTTCAAATTTGACTTGAAACTTGAACTGTGTCCGTTTAGGAAAAAAAAAAATACCACTTGTTTGGGTGGAAACGACCCTCTGTGCCAAATGCTTACGAAATGCCCAAAAACACAAGGATCGACCAGACAATTCAACTGTGCCTACTTCGGACGAAAAATAAAACTTTTTGGGAGAAAACGACCGTCTACGAAAAATGACCCCAAAATGCCCAAAAAAACCTAGTTTGACCCGAAAATTCCACTGCGTGCGTTTGAGACGAAAATATCACTTGTTTGGGTGGAACCAACATTCTGAGCAAAACGCCCACAAAGGCCCAAAAAGACCAAATTTGACCTAAAAAGTCGACTGTGTCCATTTCGGACAAAAATAGCCTTTTTTCTTCGCGGAAACAGACTTCAGAGAGCAAAACACTCCCAAAATGCCCAGAAAGGCCAATATTCATAAAAAAATAAAAATCCAATGCATCCATTTCGGACGAAATATACCAGTTTTATGGTGGAAACGACTTTCTAGCAAAACGCCAACAAAAAGGCCCCAAAAAACCAAGTTTGACTACAAAATTCTACTGCGTCCGTTTCGGTCAAATAAAAAAAACCACTTGTCTGGGTTGAAACGGGCCTCTGTGCAATACGCTCCCAAAATGCCCAAAAAGATCAAATTTGACTTGAAACTTGAACTTTGTATGTTTAGGACAAAAAATACCACTTGTTTGGGTAGAAACGACCCTCTGTTTCAAACGCTTACGAAATGCTCAAAAACACCAGGATCGACCAGACAATTCAACTGTGCCTACTTCGGACGAAAAATAAAACTTTTTTGGCTGAAAACGACCTTCTACGAAAAATGACCCCAAAATGCCCGAGAAAACCTAGTTTGACCCGAAAATTCCACTGTGTCCGTTTCGAACGAAAAGTACCACTTGATTGGGTTGGAAACAACATTCTGAGAGAAACGCCCACTAAAGGCCCAAAAAGACCAAATTTGACTTAAAAAGTCGACTGTGTCCGTTTCAGATGAAAAATAGCATTTTTCTTCGCGAAAACAGACTTCGAAGAGAAAAACGCTCCCAAAATGCCCAAAAGGCCAATATTGAAAAAAAAATAAAAAATCAAATGCATCCGTTTCGGACGAAGAATACAGGTTTTATGTGGGAAACGACTTTCGAGCAAAACGCCAACAAAAAGGCCCCAAAAGACCAAGTTTGACTAAAAAATTCTGTTGCGTCCGTTTCGGACGAAAAAAAAATCCCTTCTTTCGGGTTGAAATGGCCCTCTGTGCAAAACGCTCCCAAAATGCCCAAAAAGATCAAATTTGACTCTAAACATGAACTGTGTCCGTTTAGGACAAAAAATACCACTTGTTTGGGTAGAAACGACCCTCTGTGCCAAACACTTACGAAATGCCCAAAAACACCAGGATCGACTAGACAATTCAACTGTGCCTACTTCGGATGAAAAGTAAAACTTTTTTGGGTGGAAACGACCTTCTACGAAAAATGACCCCAAAATGCCCAAAAAAACCTAGTTTGACCCGAAAATTCCACTGTGTCCGTTTCAGACGAAAAATATCACTTGTTTTGGTGGAACCAACATTCTGAGCAAAACGCCCACAAAAGGCCCAAAAGACCAAATTTGACAAAAAAAAAAATCGACTGTGTCCATTTCAGACGAAAAATAGCATTTTTCTTCGCGGAAATAGACTTCAGAGAGCAAAAAGCTCCCAAAATGCCCAAAAAGGCCAATTATGAAAAAAATAAATTCGAATGCATCCATTTTGGACGAAAAATATCAATTTTAAGGTGGAAACGGCTTTCGAGCAAAACGCTAACAAAAAGGCCCCAAAACACTAAGTTTGACAACCAAATTCTGCTGTGTCCGTTTCGGACGAAAAAAAGCACTTGTTTGGGTTGAAACGGCCCTCTATGCAAAACGCTCCCAAAATGCCCAAAAGTTCAAATTTGACTTGAAACTTGAACTGTGTCCGTTTAGGAAAAAAAAAAATACCACTTGTTTGGGTGGAAACGACCCTCTGTGCCAAATGCTTACGAAATGCCCAAAAACACAAGGATCGACCAGACAATTCAACTGTGCCTACTTCGGACGAAAAATAAAACTTTTTGGGAGAAAACGACCGTCTACGAAAAATGACCCCAAAATGCCCAAAAAAACCTAGTTTGACCCGAAAATTCCACTGCGTGCGTTTGAGACGAAAAATATCACTTGTTTGGGTGGAACCAACATTCTGAGCAAAACGCCCACAAAAGGCCCAAAAAGACCAAATTTGACCTAAAAAGTCGACTGTGTCCATTTCGGACAAAAATAGCCTTTTTCTTCGCGGAAACAGACTTCAGAGAGCAAAACACTCCCAAAATGCCCAGAAAGGCCAATATTAAAAAAAAATAAAAATCCAATGCATCCATTTCGGACGAAATATACCAGTTTTATGGTGGAAACGGCTTTCTAGCAAAACGCCAACAAAAAGGCCCCAAAAAACCAAGTTTGACTACAAAATTCTACTGCGTCCGTTTCGGTCAAATAAAAAAAACCACTTGTCTGGGTTGAAACGGGCCCCTGTGCAAAACGCTCCCAAAATGCCCAAAAAGATCAAATTTGACTTGAAACTTGAACTTTGTATCCTTAGGACAAAAAATACCACTTGTTTGGGTAGAAACGACCCTCTGTTTCAAACGCTTACGAAATGCTCAAAAACACCAGGATCGACCAGACAATTCAACTGTGCCTACTTCGGACGAAAAATAAAACTTTTTTGGCTGAAAACGACCTTCTACGAAAAATGACCCCAAAATGCCCGAGAAAACCTAGTTTGACCCGAAAATTCCACTGTGTCCGTTTCGAACGAAAAGTACCACTTGATTGGGTTGGAAACAACATTCTGAGAGAAACGCCCACTAAAGGCCCAAAAAGACCAAATTTGACTTAAAAAGTCGACTGTGTCCGTTTCAGATGAAAAATAGCATTTTTCTTCGCGAAAACAGACTTCGAAGAGAAAAACGCTCCCAAAATGCCCAAAAAGGCCAATATTGAAAAAAAGTAAAAATCAAATGCATCCGTTTCGGACGAAGAATACAGGTTTTATGTGGGAAACGACTTTCGAGCAAAACGCCAACAAAAAGGCCCCAAAAGACCAAGTTTGACTAAAAAATTCTGTTGCGTCCGTTTCGGACGAAAAAAAATCCCTTCTTTCGGTTGAAATGGCCCTCTGTGCAAAACGCTCCCAAAATGCCCAAAAAGATCAAATTTGACTTTAAACATGAACTGTGTCCGTTTAGGACAAAAAATACCACTTGTTTGGGTAGAAACGACCCTCTGTGCCAAACACTTACGAAATGCCCAAAAACACCATGGATCGACTAGACAATTCAACTGTGCCTACTTCGGATGAAAAGTAAAACTTTTTTGGGTGAAAACGACCTTCTACGAAAATGACCCCAAAATGCCCAAAAAACCTAGTTTGACCCGAAAATTCCACTGTGTCCGTTTCAGACGAAAAATATCACTTGTTTTGGTGGAACCAACATTCTGAGCAAAACGCCCACAAAGGCCCAAAAAGACCAAATTTGACAAAAAAAAAAATCGACCTGTTCCATTTCAGACGAAAAATAGCATTTTTCTTCGCGGAAATAGACTTCAGAGAGCAAAAAAGCTCCAAAATGCCCAAAAAGGCCAATTATGAAAAAATAAATTCGAATGCATCCATTTTGGACGAAAAATATCAATTTTAAGGTGGAAACTGCTTTTCGAGCAAAACGCTAACAAAAAGGCCCCAAAACACTAATGTTTGACAACCAAATTCTGCTGTGTCCGTTTCCGGACGAAAAAAAGCATTTGTTTGGGTTGAAACGGCCCTCTATGCAAAACGCTCCCAAAATGCCCAAAAGTTCAAATTTGACTTGAAACTTGAACTGTGTCCGTTTAGGAAAAAAAAAAATACCACTTGTTTGGGTGGAAACGACCCTCTGTGCCAAATGCTTACGAAATGCCCAAAAACACAAGGATCGACCAGACAATTCAACTGTGCCTACTTCGGACGAAAAATAAAACTTTTTGGGAGAAAACGACCGTCTACGAAAAATGACCCCAAAATGCCCAAAAAACCTAGTTTGACCCGAAAATTCCACTGCGTGCGTTTGAGACGAAAATATCACTTGTTTGGGTGGAACCAACATTCTGAGCAAAACGCCCACAAAAGGCCCAAAAAGACCAAATTTGACCTAAAAAGTCGACTGTGTCCATTTCGGACAAAAATAGCCTTTTTCTTCGCGGAAACAGACTTCAGAGAGCAAAACACTCCCAAAATGCCCAGAAAGGCCAATATTCAAAAAAAAATAAAAAAAATCCAATGCATCCATTTCGGACGAAATATACCAGTTTTATGGTGGAAACGGACTTTCTAGCAAAACGCCAACAAAAAGGCCCCAAAAAACCAAGTTTGACTACAAAATTCTACTTGCGTCCGTTTCGGTCAAATAAAAAAAACCACTTGTCTGGGTTGAAACGGGCCCCTGTGCAAACGCTCCCAAAATGCCCAAAAAGATCAAATTTGACTTGAAACTTGAACTTTGTATCCTTAGGACAAAAAATACCACTTGTTTGGGTAGAAACGACCCTCTGTTTCAAACGCTTACGAAATGCTCAAAAACACCAGGATCGACCAGACAATTCAACTGTGCCTACTTCGGACGAAAAATAAAACTTTTTTGGCTGAAAACGACCTTCTACGAAAAATGACCCCAAAATGCCCGAGAAAACCTAGTTTGACCCGAAAATTCCACTGTGTCCGTTTCGAACGAAAAGTACCACTTGATTGGGTTGGAAACAACATTCTGAGAGAAACGCCCACTAAAGGCCCAAAAGACCAAATTTGACTTAAAAAGTCGACTGTGTCCGTTTCAGATGAAAATAGCATTTTTCTTCGCGGAAAACAGACTTCGAAGAGAAAAACGCTCCCAAAATGCCCAGAAAGGCCAATATTGAAAAAAATAAAATCAAATGCATCCATTTCGGACGAAAATACAGGTTTTATGGGGAAACGACTTTCGAGCTAAACGCCAACAAAAAGGCCCAAAAGACCAAGTTTGACTACAAAATTCTATTGCGTCCGTTTCGGATCAATAAAAAAAACCCCTTCGTCTGGGTTGAAATGGCCTCTAGTGCAAAAACGCTCCCAAAATGCCAAAAAGATCAAATTTGACTTGAACTTGAAACTGTGTCCCGTTTAGGACAAAAAATACCACTTGTTTGGGTAGAAACGACCCTCTGTGCCGAACGCTTACGAAATGCCCAAAAACACCAGGATCGACGAGACAATTCAACTGTGCCTACTTCGGATGAAAAGTAAAACTTTTTTGGGTGAAAACGACCGTCTACGAAAAATGACCCCAAAATGCCCAAAAAAAAACCTAGTTTGACCCGAAAATTCCACTGTGTCCGTTTCAGACGAAAAATATCACTTGTTTTGGTGGAACCAACATTCTGAACAAAAGGCCCAGAAAAGACCAAATTTGACAAAAAAAAAAAATCGACTGTGTCCATTTCAGACGAAAATAGCATTTTTCTTCGTGGAAATAGACTTCAGAGAGCAAAAAGCTCCCAAAATGCCCAAAAAGGCCAATTATGAAAAACAATAAATTCAAATGCATCCATTTTGGACTAAAATATCAATTTTAAGGTGGAAACTGCTTTCGAGCAAAACGCTAACAAAAAGGCCCCAAAACACTATGTTTGACAACCAAATTCTGCTGTGTCCGTTTCCGAAGAAAAAAAGCATTTGTTTGGGTGGAAACGGCCCTCTATGCAAAACGCTCCCAAAATGCCCAAAAGTTCAAATTTGACTTGAAACTTGAACTGTGTCCGTTTAGGAAAAAAAAATACCACTTGTTTGGGTGGACAACGACCCTCTGTGCCAAATGCTTACGAAATGCCCAAAAACACAAGATCGACCAGACAATTCAACTGTGGCCTACTTCGGACGAAAAATAAAAACTTTTTGGGAGGAAAACGACCGTCTACGAAAATGACCCCAAAATGCCCAAAAAACCTAGTTTGACCCGAAAATTCCACTGCGTTCGTTTGAGACGAAAAATATCACTTGTTTGGGTGGAACCAACATTCTGAGCAAAACGCCCACAAGGCCCAAAAAGACCAAATTTGACCTAAAAGTCGACTGTGTCCATTTCGGACAAAAACTAGCCTTTTTCTTCGCGGAGAACAGACTTCAGAGAGCAAACACTCCCAAAATGCCCAGAAAGGCCAATATTAAAAAATAAAAAAATTCCAATGCATCCATTTCGGACGAAATATACCAGTTTTATGGTGGAAACGCTTTCTAGCAAAACGCCAACAAAAAAGCCCCAAAAAACCAATTTTGACCTACAAATTCTACTGCGTCCGTTTCGGTCAAATAAAAAAAACCACTTGTCTGGGTTGAAACGGGCCCTCTGTGCAAATACGCTCGAAAATGCCCAAAAAGATCAAATTTGACTTGAAACTTGAACTTTGTATGTTAGGACAAAAAATACCACTTGTTTGGGTAGAAACGACCCTCTGTTCAAACGCTTCCGAAAATGCTCAAAACACCAGGATCGACCAGACAATTAAACTGTGCCTACTTCGGACGAAAAATAAAACTTTTTTGGGCTGAAAACCGACCTTCTACGAAAAATGACTCCCAAAATGCCCGAGAAACCTAGTTTGACCCGAAAAGTTCCACTGTGTCCGTTCTGAACGAAAAGTAACCACTGATTGGGTGGAAACAACATTCTGAGGAAAACGCCCACTAACGGCCCAAGAAAGACCAATTTTGGCCTAAAAAAAGTCCGACTGTGTCCGTTTCAGATGATAAATTAGCATTTTTCTTCGGCGAAACAGACTTCGAATGAGAAAAACCGCCCTCCCAAAAATTGCCCAGAAGGCCAATATGAAAAAAATAATAATCAAATGCATCCAGTTTCGGCCGAAAGAAATACAGGGTATTTAGGTGGGAAACGGCTTTCGAGCAAAACGCCAACAAAAAGGCCCCAAAAACCAAGTTGACTAACAAAATTTGCTGTGTCCGTTTCGGACGAAAAAAAAATGTTTGGGTTGAAAGGCCCTCTATGCAAAACGCTCCCAAAATGCCAAAAAGTTCAAATTTGACTTAAACTTGAACTGTGTCCGTTTAGGACAAAAAAATACCATTGTTGGGTGGAAACGACCCTCTGTGCCAAACTTACGAAATGCCCAAAAACACCAGGATCGACCAGACAATTCAATGTGCTACTTCGGATGAAAAGTAAAACTTTTTGGGGGAAAACGACCTTCTACGAAAAATGACCCCAAAATGCCCAAAAAAACCTAGTTTGACCGAAAATTCCACTGTGCGTTTCAGACGAAAAATATCACTGTTTGGGTGGAACCAACATTATGAGCAAAACGCCCACAAAAGGCCCAAAAAGACCAAATTGACAAAAAAAAATCGACGTGTCCATTTCAGACAAAAAATAGCTTTTTCTTCGCGGAAATAGACTTCAGAGAGCAAAAAAGCTCCCAAAATGCCCAAAAAGGCCAATTAAAAAAAAAAAAAATCAATGCATCCATTTGGACGAAATATCAAGTTTTAAGGTGGGAAACGGCTTTCGAGCAAAACGCTAACAAAAAGGCCCAAAAAACAAGTTTGACACAAAATTCTACTGGTCCGTTTCGGTCAAAAAAAAAAAGCACTTGTTTGGGTTGAAACGGCCCTCTGTGCAAACGCTCCCAAAATGCCCAAAAGATCAAATTTGACTTGAAACTGAACTGTGTCCTTTAGGAAAAAAAATACCACTTGTTTGGGTGGAAACGACCCTCTGTGCCAAATGCTTACGAAATGCCAAAAACACAGGATCGACCAGACAATTCAACTGTGCCTACTTCGGACGAAAATAAAACTTTTTTGGGAGAAAAACGACCTTCTACGAAAAATGACCCCAAAATGCCCAAAAAAAACCTAGTTTGACCCGAAAATTCCACTGTGTCCGTTTGAGACGAAAAAGTACCACTTGATTGGGTGGAAAACATTCTGAGCAAAACGCCCACAAAAGGCCCAAAAAGACCAAATTTGACCTAAAAAGTCGACTGTGTCCTTTCAGATGAAAAATAGCCTTTTTCTTCGCGGAAACAATTCAGAGAGAAAAAACACTCCCAAAATGCCCAAAAAGGCCAATATTGAAAAAAAAAAAAAAAAAAAAATCAAATGCATCCATTTCGGACGAAATACATTTTATGTGGGAAACGGACTTTCTAGCAAAACGCCAACAAAAAGGCCCCAAAAAACCAAGTTTGACTAAAAATTCTGTTGCGTCCGTTTCGGTCGAAAAAAAAACCACTTGTCGGTTGAAAGGGCCCTCGTGCAAAACGCTCCCAAAATGCCCAAAAAGATCAAATTTGACTAAACAATTGAACTGTGTACGTTAGGACAAAAAATACCACTGTTTGGGTAGAAACGACCCTCTGTGCAAACACTTACGAAATGCCCAAAAACACCAGGATCGATAGACAATTCAACTGTGCCTACTTCGGATGAAAAGTAAAACTTTTTTGGGTGAAAACGACCTTCTACGGAAAAATGACCCCAAAATGCCCAAAAAAACCTAGTTTGACCCGAAAATTCCACTGTGTCGTTTCAGACGAAAAATAACTTGTTTGGTGGAACCAACATTATGAGCAAAACGCCCACAAAAGGCCCAAAAAGACCAATTTGAAAAAAAATAAAAATCGACGTTTCCATTTCAGACGAAAACATAGCATTTTCTTCGCGGAAATAGACTTCAGAGAGCAAAAAAGCTCCCAAAATGCCCAAAAAGGCCAATTATGAAAAAATAAATTC
>CM028340.1:30502500-30530245 GCA_016647705.1 Eucommia ulmoides | reverse complement strand
TATTAGGCACGCAAAGTCTATTTTCTCTAAACAAGTACCCATCTAGTCTATAGAACTTACCAAACGTTGTCTTCTCACATGCACCAAACACACTAGCAAAATCATCATCATTAGCATACAATTCTTTAACATATTCAAACCCCAGTAGCTTTGCATTTAATGTAGAGAAAAGGGCATACCTCCTTGAGAGTGCATCAGCCACAATATTTTCCTTACCTTGTTTGTATTTGATTACATAAGGGAAGGTTTCAATGAATTCGATCCGCTTGGCATGCCTTCTATTTAACTTACTTTGTCCCTTCAAGTGCTTCAAGGACTCATGATCGGTTTGTATAACAAACTCTCTCGGCCACATGTAATGTTGCCAAGTCTCCAATGCTCTCACCAATGCAAAAAGCTCCTTATCATATGTTGGGTAATTCAATGCTGCCCCATTTAGCTTTTCGCTAAAGTATGCTATTGGCCAATTTTCCTGCATCAAAACTGTTCCAATGCCTATTCCTGAAGCATCACACTCAATATCAAAAGTTTTAGAAAAATTAGGTAATGCTAATAAAGAAGCACCACATAACCGTTCTTTAATCTCATTAAATGCACGCTCTTGCTCCATATCCCATTTAAAACCAACGGATTTTTTTGACAATTTCAGTGAGTGGTGCGGCTAGTGTACTAAAATCTTTAACAAATCGACGATAAAAACTACCCAAACCATGAAAACTTCTTACCTCCGTGATTGACTTAGGTGTGGGGCCATTCTTTGATAGCCTTTACCTTTTCCTCATCCACTGCAATCCCTTCCGAACTAACAACATAGCCAAGAAACACAACTTTGTCCAAGCAAAAGGAACATTTCTTTAAATTTGCATATAATTTTTCTTTTCTCAGAACATCAAGCACACAATGCAAATGATCAATATGCTCATCTAAGCTCTTACTATACACCAAAATATCATCAAAATAGACCACAACAAACTTGCCTATAAACGCACGCAATGCATGATTCATTAACCTCATGAATGTACTTGGTGCATTAGTTAGCCCAAAAGGCATTACCAACCACTCATACAATCCATATTTAGTTTTAAAGGCAGTTTTCCATTCATCACCTTCTTTCATCCTAATTTGGTGATACCCACTTTTCAAATCAATTTTAGTGAAAATACATAACCCATGCAACTCATCTAACATGTCATCTAGCCTAGGAATGGGATGTCGATACTTTACCGTAATGTTGTTAATAGCTCGGCAATCAACACACATACGCCAAGTTCCATCCTTCTTAGGCACAAGTAGTACCGGTACTACGCACGGACTCATGCTCTCTCTTACGTGTCCCTTGGCTAGCAACTCCTCCACTTGCCTTTGAAGTTCCTTCGTCTCCTCTGGATTACTCCTATAGGCTGGTCGGTTAGGAATTGTTGCACCCAGCACAAAGTCAATTTGATGCTCAATGCCTCGAATAGGTGGCAATCCACTAGGCACATTGTTAGGGAACACGTCCTCAAATTCCTGCAACAAAGAAACAACAACACTAGGCAAAGATTGGTCAAATTCGTTAGCACTAAAACATGCCTCTTTGTACAATAGTACAAATATAGGCCGGTTTGCATAAAAAACACCCTTGATATCACTCGCCTTAGCATAAAAGCTCACTTGTTTCTCTGTTTGTTCTCTCATTTTTTCCACTTCTTTTTTGCTTTTCACTCTCTTTTATGTTTCCACTCTCTTTTTTCTCATTTTTTTTTGAACTCTCGGTCTCACAAGTTTTTTTCAACTCATTCTCTCTTTTCAATTTCATTTGATCCTCATACACTTGTTTTGGAGTCAACGGCACAAGAGTAATGTTTTTATTGTCTTTGACGAATGAGTGCCTATTCTTGAACCCGTCATGAATAACCTTCCTATCAAATTGCCATGGCCGCCCAACAATATGTGACCCGCATGCATTGGAACAACATCACAAAGTACTTCATCCTTGTACTTCCCAATCGAAAAGGAAACTAACACTTGTTTATTTACCCGAACCTCCCCACAATCATTCAACCACTGCAATTTATAAGGTCTAGGGTGTTTCAAGGTATGTAAATTCAGTTTCTCTACTAAAGTAGTGCTAGCCACATTTGTGCAACTTCCCCCATCAATGATCATACTACATACCTTGTTGTTGACGTGGCATCTAGTATGAAATATATTCTCCCTTTGTTGTTCCACGTCATCCTCCGCAACTTGGGCACTTAGAGCACGCCTTGCCACAAGTGACTCTCCCTCCACCGGGTACTCCACATCATCATCACAAGCATCTTCAAGTTGTGGCATCTGGTCATCATCACTCTCACTTTCGGTTTCCACCTCTCCATCAACACGTGCAATCATGGTCCTTTTATTTGGGCATTGTGAGGCTATGTGACCTACTCCCAAACAAAGAAAACATTTAATATCACGGTTACGAGTTTGGATTTCGGTTTTACCTTTGTTGGCAATGGGAACATCATCTCTCCTTTTTGGGGGTTCGGTTTTGGATTTTGAAACAGCCCCTTCGTCCTTCCTCCCATTCGGCCTCCATGAATTAGAGGAGCTTGAATTTTGAAATGACTGAGTTTCTTTCCTTTTAAGCTGTCGTTCCACTTTTATGGCCATGTGAACCATGTCCTCCAACTCCACGTAATGTTGCAACTCCACCACGTTGGCAATGTCCCGATTCAACCCATTCAAGAACCTTGCCATGGTAGCTTCTTTATCCTCCTCGACATTAGCCCGGATCATAGCGACCTCCATCTCCTTGTAGTAATCATCCACGCTCCGATAGCCTTGGGTAAGGCTTTGTAATTTCTGATACAAGTCCCTATAGTAGTGACCAGGGACAAACCGCCTCCTCATGATAGCCTTCATTTCTGCCCACGTCACGATAGGCCTCTCATGGTTCTTTCTCCTATTTATCACAAGTTGATCCCACCATATTATAGCATAGTCAATAAACTCAATCACAGCGAGTTTTACCTTTTTCCCCTCGGAGTAGTTGTGGCACTCAAAGATCAACTCCACCTTCTTCTCCCACTCCAAGTATGCTTCAGGATCGTTTTTCCCTTGGAATGAGGGTATCTTCACCTTGATACTTCCCAAGTTATTATCAATCCGCTCCCCATGTCTATCTCCTCTATTCCCATGTCCACTCCCAAATTTGCCCAAGCTTGCATTAGAGGCCCGATCGTCTTCATTTAGGTCATCCCCATAATCATCTTCATACACAAACCGAGGCTGATTCCTCTCTCTTCGTTGCACATTAGGAGCTCTCGGTGGCTGCCCCTTTTGTGCACTAGACTCAACTTTGTCAAGCCGCTCATGCACTTCATCAAACCGCAAGTTCAACTGTTGAAACTTTTGCTCCAAGGCCTTGTAGAAAACTTTTGCGTCTATTATGTCCATCCTTTCATGTGCTTCATCGAACGAGCCTTTGTTTGTTTCTCGAGACATGTTTAGTAACCTACAAAACAAAGTTAACAAACCTCACAAACACTCCCTCACATGTTTGCACTCAAACTATGTCACTCCACTCGTGTATCACTCAAATTCGGCTTTTACCCTCTTATAAGGTCACACTCTCTTGCCTTTTTCCACTCTTTAGTTCCCTCTTTTAGTTCTTTATTGAACTTAATCAATCTCAATCAGAAATTTCCTTGTAGCAATCCAAACTCAACAATTTGATTCACTAAGAATGAGATTTTAGGAACGAAACAAAGGGAACAAAATAGCACAAAGAAAAGTTTATAGAGTAGAACAAGAAGAAATTATTCTCAATTTTTGTTGGGGGGGCTGCTGAATTTTCTCAAATTTTTTTTTTTTTTTTCTGTTTCTGCTTCTGTTTTTTTTTTTTTTTTTTTTGAAAACCAGCAACCTTAAATTGAGATTTGAAGAAGCACAATATTTAAACGAAAAATATGATCAGAACAAAGATGCACCGCATTTTTTTTCCCTTCAAGATTGGACCAGTTTTGAATTAGAACAAAAAGAAAAAAAACACACAATAGATCTGATTGATCAAGAAAAAAAAAATATGAAGAAATAGATATGAAAGAACGAAAAAGAAAAAGGATAGATGAAACTTGATTTAGACCTTGCTCTGATTACCAAATGATGCGAACCTCACCAAGGATTAGTGAGACCCGAAACCAACTTAGGGTTTCTTCACGAAGATCGAAAGTAAATCAGATTATGAACGAGCTAAAAATACAGAAATTGAAAGATAGATTACCTTGACCCAACGTTTATGAACGAAACGCGAACCAATGGTATAATGATCTTGACCCAATGATTATAATGAATCACGAATCAAAGATATAAGTTTGAACGCCACAAGAAACTCTTGATAAGTTCAAGAAAAGTTCTCTGAAGAACTAAAGAGAAAACTCTCACAATTTTTATTAATCAAAGTAATGTGAAATTCGTAGGTCTACAAAGCCCCTTAAATAGCTGGCCAAGAGAATAAGAAAAGAAACCCTAATACACTTTGAAATTCGTGGGTCTACATGGAAGAAAAAGGAAACCCTAAAATCTAATTGCTAAATAAAGAATAAGGAAGCTTCCTAATTTGCCTTAGATTCCTAGTTGGAAAAGGAAATGATTTACTTGGCAATCAAGCTTACAAATCAGCCTAAAATAATTAAAAGACTTAAAATAATAAAATAAATATGATAGGAATTTCGTGGTCCACAAGCCTTGGTCCATTTGAGTTTATGTCTAAACACATTCACTTGCTTTGATGAGATGGATTAGGCCTTGATCGTCATTTGGGCCTAATTTGGGCTTTATTGTTTTCGATTCAGCCGAAAGCTCTTGAATTAGCCCATTAAGCGCTTCTTTGATCTTCTTGGATCTTGCCCTAGTAATGGGCCCAACCGGGACATGCAATGTGTCAATTGATGTTGCTTGTTGGTTCTCATCAGACCGTCTGTGCAAAACGCTCCCAAAATGCACAAATAGATCTAATTTGACTTGAAACTTGAACTGTGTCCATTTAGGACGAAAAATACAACTTGTTTGGGTAGCAACGACCCTCTGTGCCAAACACTTACGAAATGCCCAAAAACACTAGGATCAACCAGACAATTCAACTGTGCCTACTTCGGACGAAAAATAAAACTTTTTTGGGTAAAAATGACCTTCTACGAAAAATGACCCCAAAATGCCCAAAAAAACCTAGTTTGACCCGAAAATTCCAATGTGTCCGTCTCGAACGAAAAATACCACATGATTGGGTGGAAACAACATTCTGAGAGAAACACCAACTAAAGGACCAAAAAGACCAAATTTGACTTAAAAAGTCAACTGTGTCCATTTCAGACGAAAAATATAATTTTTCTTCGCGAAAATAGACTTCAGAGAGCAAAAAGCTCCCAAAATGCCCGAAAAAAGCCCAATATTGAAAAAAAAATTCAAATGCATCCATTTCGGACGAAAAATATCGATTTTCAGGTGGAAACGGCTTTCGAGCAAAATGCCAACAAAAAGGCCCCAAAAGACTAAGTTTGACTAAAAAATTCTGCTGCGTCCGTTTCGGACGAAAAAAACACTTGTTTGGGTTGAAACGGCCCTCTGTGCAAAACGTTCCAAAAATGCCCAAAAAGATCAAATTCGACTTAAAACTTGAACTGTGTCCGTTTAGGACAAAAAATACAACTTGTTTGGGTAGAAACGACCCTCTGTGCCAAACGCTTACGAAATGCCCAAAAACACCAAGATCGACTAGACAATTCAACTGTGCCTATTTCGGACGAAAAATACCACTTGTTTGGGTATAAATGACCAACTGTGCCAAACACTTACGAAATACCCAAAACACCAGGATCGACCCCAGATAATTCAACTGTATCTGCTTCGGACGAAAAATAAAACTTTTTTGGGTGAAAATAACTTTCTACAAAAAACGCCCCCAAATTGCCCAAAAATACCAAGTTTGACCCGAAAATTCCACTGTGTCCATTTCGGACGAAAAATACCCCTTGTTTGGGTGGAACCCACATTCTGAGCAAAATGTCCACTAAAAACCCAAAAAGTCAAAATTTGACCTAAAAAGTTGACTGTGTCCGTTTCGGATGAAAAATAGCTTTTTTCTTCGCGAAAACCGACTTGAGAGAGAAAAACGCTTCCAAAATACACAAAAAGGCCAATATTGAAAAAAAATAAAAATACATCCATTTCGGACGAAAAATACCTTTTTTTTTTTTGTGGAAACGACCTTCCATGCAAAACACCCCAAAAATGCCCAAGAAAGCAAGTTTGAACTAAAAATTCCACTGTGTCCGTTTCGAACGAAAAATTCCACTTGATGGGGGGTGGAAACGATATTCTGAACAAAACGCACACTAAAGGCCCAAAAAGACCAAATTTGACCTAAAAAGTCAACTGTGTCCGCGGAAATAGACTTCGGATAGCAAAACGCTCCAAAAATGCCCAGAAAAGCCAATATTGAAAAAAAAAATCAAACGCATCCATTTTGGCCAAAAAATACCGGTTTTATGGTGGAAACGACTTTCTAGCAAAATGCCAACAAAAAGGCCCCAAAAGACCAAGTTTGACTACAAAATTCTGCGGCGTCCGTTTCGGACGGAAAAAACCACTTGTTTGGGTTGAAACAGCCATCTGTGCAAAACGCTTCCAAAATGCCCAAAAAGATCAAATTCGACTTGAAACTTGAACCGTGTCCGTTTAGGACAAAAAATACCACTTGTTTGGGTATAAATGACCCTCTGTGCCAAACGCTTACGAAATGCTCAAAACACCAGGATCGACCCCAGATACTTCAACTGTGTCTGCTTCGTTCGAAAGATAAAAAAAAATTCGGTGAAAACGACTTTCTACGAAAATTGCCCCAAAAGTGCCCAAAAAGACCAAGTTTGACCCGAAAATTCCACTGTGTCCATTTCTGGCGACAAATACCACTTGTTTAGGTAGAACCAACATTCAGAGCAAAACGTCCACTAAAGGCCCCAAAAGACCAAAATTAACCTAAAAAGTCAATTGTGTCCATGGAAATACACTTCAGAGAGCAAAACGCTCCAAAAAAGCCCAGAAAGGCCGATAATGAAAAAAAAAAAAATCAAATGCATCCATTTCGGACGAAAAATACTGATTTTATGGTGCAAACGGCTTTCTAGCAAAACGCCAACAAAAAGGCCCCAAAAGACCAAGTTTGACTACAAAATTCAGCTGCGTCCGTTTCGGACGAAAAAAACCACTTGTTTGGGTTGAAACGGTCATCAGTGCAAAACGCTACAAAAATACTCAAAAAGATAAAATTCGACTCGAAACTTGAACTGTGTCCGTTTAGGACAAAAAATACCACTTGTTTGGGTAGAAATAACCCTCTGTGCCAAACGCTTACAAAATGCCAAAAAAGACCATGATCGACCAGATAATTCAACTGTGTTTGCTTCGGACGAAAAAATAAAACTTTTTTGGGTGAAAACGACCTTCGACGAAAAATGCCCCCAAAATATCCAAAAATACCAAGTTCGACCCAAAAATTTAACAGTGTCCGTTTGGACGAAAACTACCACTTGTCTGGGCAGAAACAACACTCTGAGCAAAACGCCCACCAAAGGCCCAAAAAGACCAAATGATCGACCGTGTCCGTTTCGTACGAAAAATAGCATGTTTCTTCGCAGAAACAAACTACAGAGAGCAAAATGCTCCCAAAATGCCAAAAAAGGCTTATATTGAAAAAAAAATCAAATGCATCAATTTCGGACGAAAAATACCGATTTTGTGGTGGAAGCGGCTTTTTGAGGAAAACGCCAACAAAAAGGCCCCAAAAGACCAAGTTTGACTACAAAATTATGTTGCGTCCATTTCCGACGAAAAAATCACTTGTTTGGGTTGAAACGGCCATCTGTGCAAAACGCTCCCAAAATGCCCAAAAAGATCAAATTCGACTTGAAACTTGAGCTGTGTTCATTTAGGACAAAAAATACCACTTGTTTGGGTAGAAACGACCCTCTGTGCGAAACGCTTACGAAATGCCCGAAACACCAGGATCGACCCCAGATAATTGAATTGTGACTTCAGACGAAAAATAAAACTTTTGTGGGTGAAAACGACTTTCAACGAAAAACGCCTCCAAAATGCCCAAAAAAACCAAGTTTGACCCGAAAATTCCACTGTATCCGTTTCGGATGAAAAATATCACTTTTTTTGGTGGAACCAACATTCTGAGGAAAACGCCCACTAAAGGCAAAAAAAGACCAAATTTTACCTAAAAAGTTGACTGTGTCCATTTCGGACGAAAAATATCACTTGCTAGGTAGAACCAACATTCGGAGCAAAACGCCCACTAAAGGCCCAAAAAGACCAAATTTGACCTAAAAAGTCGATTGTGTCCGTTTCAGACAAAAAATTGATTTTTTCTTCGCGGAAACAGACTTGAGAGAGTAAAACGCTCCCAAAATACCCAAAAAGGCCAATATTGAAAAAAAAAAAAAAAAATTAAATGCATCCATTTCGGACAAAAAATACTATTTTTTTTTTTTGTGGAAACGGACTTCCATGCAAAATGCACAAAAATGCTTAAGAAAGTAAGTTTGAACTGAAAATTCTACTGTGTCCGTTTTGAATGAAAAATACCACTTGATTGGGTGGAAACAACATTCTGAGCAAAACAACCACTAAAGGCCCAAAAAGACCAAATTTGACCTAAAAAGTCGATTGTGTCCGTTTCAAACGAAAAATAACATTTTTCTTCGCGGAAACAGAATTCAGAGAGCAAAAAGCTCCCAAAATGCCCAAAAAGGCCAATATTGAAAAAAAAAAATTAAATGCATCCATTTCGAACGAAAAATACCGGTTTTCTGGTGGAAACGGCTTTCGAGCAAAACGCCAACAAAAAGGCCCCAAAAGACCAAGTATGACTACTAAATTCTGTTGCGTCCGTTTCGGACGAAAAAATCACTTGTTTGGGTTGAAACGGCTCTCTGCGCAAAACGCTCCTAAAATGCCCTAAAATATCAAATTCGACTTGAAACTTGAACTGTGTACATTTAGGACAAAAAATACCACTTGTTTGGGTAGAAATGACCCTCTGTGCCAAACACTTACAAAATGCCCAAAAAGACCATGATCGACCAGATAATTCAACTGTTTCTGCTTTGGACGAAAAATAAAACTTTTTTTTGGTGAAAATGACCTTCTATGAAAAATGCCCCCAAAATGTCCAAAAATACCAAGTTCGACCCGAAAATTCAATAGTATCCGTTTGGACGAAAACTTTCACTTGTTTGGGTGGAAACAACACTCTGAGCGAAACGACCACCAAAGGCCCAAAAAGACCAAATTTGACCTAAAAAGTCGATCGTGTCCGTTTCGGACAAAAAAATAGCATGTTTCTTTGTGAAAACAAACTACAGAGAGCAAAACGCTCCCAAAATGCCAAAAAAGGCCTATATTGAAAAAAAAATCAAATGCAACCATTTCAGACAAAAAATACCGATTTTGTGGTGGAAGCGACTTTTTGAGGAAAACGCCAACAAAAAGGCCCCAAAAAACCAAGTTTGACTACAAAATTCTGTTGCGTCTGTTTCCGACGAAAAAATCACTTGTTTGGGTTGAAACGGCTATCTGTGCAAAACGCTCCCAAAATTCCCAAAAAGATCAAATTCGACTTGAAACTTGAGCTGTGTTTGTTTAGGACAAAAAATACCACTTGTTTGGGTAGAAACGACCCTCTGTGCGAAACGCTTACGAAATGACCGAAACACCAGGATCGAGCCCAGATAATTGAACTGTGTCTGCTTCGGATGAAAAATAAAACTTTTTTGGGTGAAAATGACTTTCAACGAAAAACGCCTCCAAAATGCCCAAAAAAACCAAGTTTGACCCGAAAATTCCACTGTATCTGTTTCGGACGAAAAATAGCTTTTTTCTTTGCAGAAATCGACTTGAGAGAGAAAAACGCTTCCAAAATAACCAAAAAGGCCAATATTGAAGAAAAAAAAAATTGCATCCATTTCGGACGAAAAATACCTTCTTTTTTTTTTTTTTTTTTGTGGAAACGGCCTTCCACGCAAAACGCCCCAAAAATTCCACAGTGTCCGATTCGAACTAAAAATTCCACTTGATTGGGTGGAAACAATATTCTGAACAAAACGCCCACCAAAGGCCCAAAAAGATCAAATTTATCCTAAAAAGTCGACTGTGTCCATGGAAATACACTTCAGAGAACAAAACGCTACCAAAATGCCCAGAAAGGCCGATATTGTAGAAAAAATCAAATGCATCCATTTTGGACGAAAATTACTGATTTTTTGGTGCAAACGGCTTTCTAGCAAAATTCCAACAAAAAGGCCCCAAAAGACCAAGTTTGACTGCAAAATTCAGTTGCGTTCATTTTGGATGAAAAAAACCACTTGTTTGGGTTGAAACAGTCATCTATGCAAAACGCTCCAAAAATACTTAAAAAGATAAAACTCGACTTGAAACTTGAACTGTGTCCCTTTAGGACAAAAAATACCATTTGTTTGGGTAGAAACAACCCTTTGTGCCAAACGCTTACAAAATGCCAAAAAAGACAAGAATCGACCAGATAATTCAACTGTGTCTTCTTCGGACGAAAAATAAAAAAAATTTGGGTGAAAACAACCTTCTACGAAAAACGCCCCCAAAATGTCCCAAAATACCAAATTTTACCCAAAAATTCAACAGTGTTCGTTTGGATGAAAACTACCACTTGTCTGGGCGGAATCAACACTCTGAGCAAAACGCCCATCAAAGGTCGAAAAAAGACCAAATTTGACCTACAAAGTCGACCGTGTCCGTTTCGCACAAAAAATAGCATGTCTCTTTTTACGCCTATTACTAGGGAAAGATCCAAGAAAAATCAAAGTAGCACTTAATGGGCTAATTCAAGAGACTTGGCCCATGTCTACAATAATTAAGCCCAAATTAGGCCCAATCGGACAATCAAGGCCAAATCCGTCTCAATAAAGTAAGCGAATGGGCTTAGACATAAACTCAAATGGGCCAAGTCATGTGGACCACGAAATTCTTATCATATTTATTTTATTTATTAGTGTTTTATTTTTAATTTAGGTTATTTATTTAATAATTTGTAAGGCAAGATTGCCAATTTAGCCTTTTCCTTTTTAGATTAGGAGTAGGGTTTCTATATTTCTCTAGGATTCCTTAGTCCTCTAGGGTTTCTTTTTATTTCTACTGTGGCTGCCACTATTCATGTATTGTTCACTGACACTATTCACGGCTGCACTATTCACAAGCTAGGGTTCTTTATTTTATCTATTTAAGAGACTTGTATCCCATGGGAAATGGTACTTTGATCAATAAAAATTGTGAGAGTTTTCTCTTTAGTTCTTCAAAGAACTTTTCTTGAACTTATCAAAAGTTTCTTGTGGCGTTCAAACTTATATCTTTGATTCGTGATTCATTATAATCATTGGGTCAAGATCATTATACCATTGGTTTCGCGTTTCGTTCATAAACGTTGGGTCAAGGTAATCTATCTTTCAATTTCTGTATTTTTAGTTCGTTCAAAATCTGATTTAGTTTCGATCTTTTGGAAGAAACCCTAAGTTGGTTTCGGGTCTCACTAATCCTTGGTGAGGTTCGCATCAGATTTTCAACAAAAACGCCCCCAAAATGCCCAAAAAAATCAAGTTTGCTCGAAAATTCTACTGTGTCCGTTTCGGACGAAAAATATCACTTGTTTGAGTGGAACCAACATTCTGAGCAAAACGCCCACTAAAGGCCCAAAAAGACCAAATGTGACCTAAAAAGTCGACTGTGTCCATTTCGGACGAAAAATAGCATTTTTTTTCGCAGAAACAGACTTCAGAGAGCAAAATGCTCCCAAAATGCCCAGAATGGCCAATATTGAAAAAAAAAAAGCACATGCATCAATTTCGGACGAAAAATACCGATTTTATGGTGGAAACGGATTTCTAGCAAAACGCTAACAAAAAGGCCCCAAAAGACCAAGTTTGACAACAAAATTCTGCTGCGTACGTTTCGGACGAAAAAAAATCACTTGTTTGGGTTGAAACGGTCCTCGATGCAAAACGCTCCCAAAATGCACAAAAAATATCAAATTCGACTTGAAATTGAACTGTGTTCGTTTAGGAAAAAAAATACCACTTGTTTGGGTAGAAACAATCCTCTGTGCCAAACGCTTGCGAAATGCCCAAAAACACCAGGATCGATCAGATAATTCAACTGTGTCTCCTTCGGATGAAAAATAAAACTTGTTTGGGTGAAAATGATTTTCAACGAAAAATGCCCCCAAAATGCCCAAAAAGATCAAGTTTGACCCGAAAATTCCGCTGTGTCCGTTTCGGACGAAAAATATCACTTGTTTGGGTGGAACCAACATTCTGAGGAAAACGCCCACTAAAGGCCCCAAAAGACCAAATTTGACCTAAAAAGTTGATTGTGTCCATTTCGGACGAAAACTCGCATTTTTCTTCGTAGAGACAAACTTCAGAGAGCAAAACGCTCCCAATATGCCCAGACAGGCCAATATTGAAAAAAAAATATCAAATGCATCCATTTTGGATGAAAAATACCACTTTATGGTGGAAACGGCTTTCTAGCAAAACGCCAACAAAAAGGCCCCAAAAGACCACGTTTGACTACAAAATTCTGCTGCGTCCGTTTCGGATGAAAAAAATCACTCGTTTGGATTGAAACGGCTGTCTGTGGAAAACACTCCAAAAATGGCCAAAAAAATCAAATTCGACTTGAAACTTGAACTGTGTCTGTTTAGGACAAAAAATACCACTTGTTTGGGTATAAATGACCCGCTGGGCCAAACGCTTACGAAATGCCCAAAACACCAAAATCGACCCCAGATAATTCAACTGTGTCTGCTTAGGACGAAAAATAAAACTTTTTTGAGTGAAAATGACTTTCTACGAAAAACGCCCCCAAAGTGCCCAAAAAGACCAAGTTTGACCTGATGAGAACCAACAAGTAACATCAAAGGACACATTGCATGTCCCGGTTAGGCCCATTACTAGGGCAAGATCCAAGAAGATCAAAGAAGCGCTTAATGGGCTAATTCAAGAGCTTTCGGCTGAATCGAAAACAATAAAGCCCAAATTAGGCCCAAATGACGATCAAGGTCTAATCCATCTCATCAAAGCAAGTGAATGGGTTTAAACATGAACTCAAATGGACCAAGGCTTGTGGACCACGAAATTCCTATCATATTTATTTTATTATTTTAAGTCTTTTAATTATTTTAGGCTGATTTGTAAGCTTGATTGCCAAGTAAATCATTTTCTTTTCCAACTAGGAATGTAAGGCAAATTAGGAAGCTTCCTTATTCATTATTTTGCAATTAGATTTTATGGTTTCCTTTTTCCTCCAAGTAGACCCACGAATTTCAAAGTGTATTAGGGTTTATTTTCTTATTCTCTTGGCCACCTATTTAAGGGGCTTTGTAGACCTACGAATTTCACATTACTTTGATTAATAAAAATTGTGAGAGTTTTCTCTTTAGTTCTTCAGAGAACTTTTCTTGAACTTATCAAAAGTTTCTTGTGGCATTCAAACTTATATCTTTGATTCGTGATTCATTATAATCATTGGGTCAAGATCATTATACCATTGGTTCGCGTTTCGTTTATAAACGTTGGGTCAAGGTAATCTATCTTTCAATTTCTGTATTTTTAGCTCGTTCAAAAATCTGATTTAGTTTCGATCTTCGCGAAGAAACCCTAAGTTGGTTTCGGGTCTCACTAATCCTTGGTGAGGTTCGCATCATGACCCTAAAAACTCCACTGTGGCCGTTTCGGACCAAAAATATCACTTGTTTGGGTGGAACCAACAACATTCTGAGCAAAACGTCTACTAAAGGCCCAAAAAATACCAAATTTGACCTAAAAAGTCGACTATGTCCGTTTCAGACGAAAAATAGTCTTTTTCTTCGCGGAAACAGACTTGAGAGAGAAAAAAGCTTTGAAAATACCCAAAAAGGCCAATATTGAAAAAAAAAATTAAATGCATCCATTTCGGACGAAATATACCATTTTTTTTTGTGGAAATAGTCTTCCATGCAAAACGCCCCAAAATGCCCAAGAAAGCAAGTGTGAACCGAAAATTCCACTGTGTCCATTTTGAACGAAAAATACCACTTGATTGGGTTGAAACAACATTCTGAGCAAAACGCCCACTAAAGGCCCAAAAAGACTAAATTTGACCTAAAAAGTCGACTGTGTTCGTTTCAAATGAAAAATAGCATTTTTCTTCGCCGAAACAGACTTCAGAGAGCAAAAAGCTCCCAAAATGCCCAGAATGGCCAATATTGAAGAAAAAAAAAATTCAAATGCATCCATTTAGGACGAAAAATACCGATTTTATGGTGGAATCGGCTTTCTAGCAAAACGCCAACAAAAAGGCCCCCAAAGACCAAGTTTGACTACAAAATTCTATTACATCCGTTTCGGACGAATAAAAAATACCACTTGTCTGGGTCGAAACGGCCCTCCGTGCAAAACGCTCCCAAAATGCCAAAAAATATCAAATTTGACTGAAACTTGAACTGTGTTCGTTTAGGACAAAAAATACCACTTGTTTGGGTAGAAACGACGTTCTGTGCCAAACGCTTATGAAATGCCCAAAAACACCAGGATCGACCAAATAATTCAACTGTGCCTATTTCGGACGAAAAATAAAACTTTTTTGGGTGAAAATGACCTTCTACGAAAAATGACCCCAAAATGCCCAAAAAAACCTAGTTTAACCTGAAAATTCCATTGTGTCTGTTTCAGACGAAAATATCACTTGTTTGGGTGGAACCAACATTTTGAGCAAAACGCCCACTAAAGGTCCAAAAAGACCAAATTTGACCAAAAAAGTCGACTGTGTCCATTTCGGACGAAAAATAGCCCTTTTCTTCGCGGAAAGAGACTTTAGAGAGCAAAATGCTCCCAAAATGCCCAGAAAGGCCAATATTGAAAAAAAAAAATCAAATGCATCCATTTCGGATGAAAAATATCGGTTTTATGGTGGAAACGGATTTCTATTAAAATGCCAAAAAAAAGGCCCCGAAAGACCAAGTTTGAGTACAAAATTCTACTGCGTCCGTTTCGGACGAATAAAAAAAACTACTTGTTTTGGTTGAAATAGCCCTCTGTGCAAAACGTGCCCAAAATGTCCAAAAAGTTCAAATTTCACTTGAAAGTTGAACTGTGTTCGTTTAGGACAAAAAATACCACTTGTTTGGGTATAAATGACCCTCTGTGCCAAATGCTTATGAAATGCCCAAAACACCAAGATCGACCAGACAATTCAACTGTGCCTACTTCGAACGAAAAATAAAACTTTTTTGGGTGAAAACGACCTTCTTCGAAAAATGACCCTAAAATGCCCAAAAAAACCTAGTTTGACCCGAAAATTCCAGTGCGTCCGTTTCAGACGAAAAATATCACTTGTTTTGTGGAACCAACATTCTGAGCAAAACGCCCACTAAAGGCCCAAAAAGACCAAATTTGACCAAAAAATTTGACCGTGTCCATTTCGGACGAAAAATAGCATTTTTCTTCGCGGAAATAGACTTCAGAGAGCAAAATGCCCCGGAAGGCCAATATTGAAAAAAAAAATTCAAATGCATCCATTTCTGACGAAAAATATTGATTTTAAGGTGGAAACGGCTTTTGAGCAAAACGCCAACAAAAAGGCCCCTAAAGACTAAGTTTGACAACAAAATTCTGCTGCGTCCGTTTCGAACGAAAAAAAAAACCACTTCTTTGGGTTGAAACGGCCCTCTGTGCAAAACGCTCCCAAAATGCCCCAAAAGATCAAATTCGACTTGAAACATGAATTGTGTCCGTTTAGAACAAAAAATACCACTTGTTTGGGTAAAAATGACCCTCTGTGCCAAATGCTTACGAAATGCCATCAAACACCAGGATCGACCAGATAATTCAACCGTGCCTACTTCGGACGAAAAATAAAACTTTTTTTTGGGTGAAAACGACCATCTACGAAAAATGCCCCCAAAATGCCCAAAAAAACCAAGTTTGACCCGAAAATTCCATTGTGTTCGTTTCAGACGAAAAATATCACTTGTTTGGGTGGAAACCACATTCTGAGCAAAACGCCCACTAAAGGCCCAAAAAGACCAAATTTGACCTAAAAAGTAGACTGTGTCCGTTTCAGACGAAAAATAGCATTTTCTTCGCGGAAACAGACTTCAATGAGCAAAACGCTCCCAAAATGCCCAGAATGGCCAATATTGAAAAAAAATAAAATCAAATGCATCGATTTTGGATAAAAATATCAGTTTTATGGTGGAAACGGATTTCTAGCAAAACGCAAACAAAATAGCCCTAAAAGACCAAGTCTGACTACAAAATTCTACTGCATCCGTTTCGGACGAAAAAAAAAAAAACCCACTTGTTTGGGTTGAAATAGCCCTCCGTGCAAAATGTGCCCAAAATGTCCAAAAAGTTCAAATTTCACTTGAAAGTTGAACTGTGTCTGTTTAGGACAAAAAATACCACTTGCTTGGGTATAAATGACCGTCCGTGCCAAACGCTTACGAAATGCCCAAAAACACCAGGATCGACCAGACAATTCAACTGTGCCTACTTCGGACGAAAACTAAAACTTTTTCGGGTGAAAACAACCTTCTTCGAAAAATGACCCTAAAATGCCCAAAAAAAACCTAGTTTGACCCAAAAATTCCACTGCGTCCGTTTCAGATGAAAAATATCATTTGTTTTGGTGGAACTAACATTCTGAGCAAAACGCCCACTAAAGGCCCAAAAAGACCAAATTTGACCTCAAAAATCGAATGTGTCCATTTCGGACGAAAAATAGCATTTTTCTTCTCGGAAATAGACTTCAGAGAGCAAAAAGCTCCCAAAATACCCAAAAAGGCCAATGTTGAATTTTTTTTTTTGAAATGTATCCATTTTGGACGAACAATATCGATTTTATGGTGGAAATGGCTTTTGAGCAAAATGCCAACAAAAAGGTCCCAAAAGACTAAGTTTGACGACAAAATTCGATTGCGTCCATTCCGGACGAAAAAAACCACTTGTTTGGGTTGAAACGACCCTCGGTGCAAAACGTTCCCAAAATGCCCGAAAAGATCAAATTCGACTTGAAACTTGAACTGTGTCGGTTTAGGACAAAAATACCACTTGTTTGGGTAGAAACGACCCTCTGTGCCAAACGCTTTCGAAATGCCCAAAAACACCAGGATCGACCAAACAATTCAACCATGCCTACTTCAGACGAAAAATAAAACTTTTTTGGGTGAAAACGACCTTCTACGAAAAATGACCCCAAAATGCCCAAAAAAACCTAGTTTGACCCGAATATTCCACTGTGTCCGTTTCGAACGTCAAATACCACATGATTGGGTGGAAACAACATTCTGAGCAAAACGCCCACCAAAGGCCCAAAAAGACCAAATTTGACTTAAAAAGTCGACTGTGTCGTTTCAGATGAAAAATAGCATTTTTCTTCGCGGAAATAGACTTCGAAGAGCAAAAAGCTCCCAAAATGCCCAAAAAGGCCAATATTGAAAAAAAATAAAATCAAATGCATCCATTTCGAACGAAAAAAAAAAAATCACTTGTTTGGATTGAAATGACCCTCTATGCAAAACGCTCCCAAAAATGCCCAAAAAGATCCAATTTGACTAGAAACTTGAACTGCGTCTGTTTAGGACAAAAAATACTACTTGTTTGGGTAGAAACGACCCTCTGTGCCAAACACTTACGAAATGCCCAAAAACACCAGGATCGACCAGGCAATTCAACAGTGCCTACTTCGGAAGAAAAATAAAACTTTTTTGGGGGAAAACGACCTTCTACGAAAAATGACCCCAAAATGCCCAAAAAAACCTAGTTTGACCCGAAAATTCAACTGTGTCCGTTTCGAACGAAAAATACCACATGATTGGGTGAAAACAACATTCTGAGCAAAACGCCCACTAAAGGCCCAAAAAGACCAAATTTGACTTAAAAAGTCGACTGTGTTCGTTTCAGATGAAAAATAGCATTTTTCTTCGCAGAAACAGACTTCGAAGAGCAAAAAGCTCCCAAAATGCCCAAAAAGGCCAATATTGAAAAAAAAAAATCAAATGCATCCATTTCGGACGAAAAATACAGGTTTTATGGGGGAAACGACTTTCGAGCAAAACGCCAACAAAAAGTCCACAAAAGACAAAGTTTTGACTAAAAAATTCTGTTGCGTCCGTTTCGGACGAAAAAAATTCACTTGTTTGGGTTGAAACGGCCCTCTGTGCAAAACGCTCCCAAAATGCCCAAAAATATCAAATTTGACTTGAAACTTGAACTGTGTCCGTTTAGGACAAAAAATACCACTTGTTTGGGTAGAAACGTCCCTCTGTGCCAAACACTTACGAAATGCCGAAAAACACCAGGATCGACCAGACAATTCAACTGTGCCTTCTTCGGACAAAAAATAAAACTTTTTTGGGTGAAAATGACCTTCTACGAAAAATGACCCTAAAATGCCCAAAAAAACCTAGTTTGACCCGAAAATTTCACTGCGTCTCTTTCAAACAAAAATATCACTTGTTTGGGTGGAATAAACATTCTGAGCAAAACGCTCACTAAAGGCCAAAAAAGACCAATATTGAAAAAAAAATGAAAATCAAACGCATCCTTTTTTGATGAAAAATACCGGTTTTATGGTGGAAACGACTTTCTAGCAAAATGCCAACAAAAAGGCCCCAAAAGACGAAGTTTGACATCAAAATTCTGCTGCGTCCGTTTCAGACAAAAAAAATCACTTGTTTGGGTTGAAACGGCCACTGTGCAAAACGCTCCCAAAAAGATCAAATTCGACTTCAAACTTGAACTGTATCCGTTTAGGACAAAAAATACCATTTGTTTAGGTAGAAACGACCCTCCGTGCTAAACGCTTACAAAATGCCCAAAAAGAAGACCATGATCGACCAGATAATTCAACTGTGTCTGCTTCGGACGAAAAATAAAACTTTTTTGGGTGAAAACGACCTTCTACAAAAAACGCCCCCAAAAAGTCCAAAAGACCAAGTTTGACTACAAAATTTAGCCGTGTCTGTTTGCAACGAAAAAAACCACTTGTTTGGGTTGAAACGGCCATTTGTACAAAACGTTCCCAAAATGCTCAAAAAAATAAAATTCGACTTGAAACTTGAACTGTGTCCGTTGAGGACAAAAAATACCATTTGTTTGGGTAGAAACGACCCTCTGTGCCAAACGCGTATGAAATGCCCAAAAACACCCGGATCATCCAGATAATTCAACTGTGTCTACTTTGGACGACAAATAAAACTTTTTTTTGGTGAAAACGACTTTCAACGAAAAACGCCCCCAAAATGCCCAAAAAGACCAAGTTCAACCTAAAAATTCCACAGTGTCCATTTCGGACGAAAAATATCACTTGTTTGGGTGGGAGCAACATTCTGGGCAAAACGCCCACTAAAGGCCCAAAAACACCCGGATCGACCAGATAATTCAACTGTGGCTACTTTGGACGAAAAGTAAAACTTATTTGGGTGAAAACGACTTTCAACGAAAAACGCCCCCAAAATGCCCAAAAAGACCAAGTTTGACCCGAAAATACCACTGTGTCCGTTTCAGACGAAAAATATCACTTCTTTGGGTGGAACCAACATTCTGAGCAAAACGCCCACTAAAGGCCCAAAAAGACCAAATTTGACCTAAAAAGTCGACTGTGTCCATTTTGGACGAAAAATAGCATTTTTCTTCGCGGAAACAAGCTTCAGAGAGCAAAACGCTCCCAATATGCCCAGACAGGCCAATATTGAAAAAAATTTCAAATGCATCCATTTTGGACGAAAAATACCGGTTTTATGGTGGAAACGGCTTTCTAGCAAAACGCCAACAAAAAGGCCCCAAAAGACCAAGTTTGACTACAAAATTCTGTGGCGTCCGTTTCGGACGAAAAAAAACCACTTGTTTGGATTGAAACGGCCGTCTGTGGAAAATGCTCCAAAAATGCCCAAAAAGATCAAATTCGACTTGAAACTTGAACTGTGTCTGTTTAGGACAAAAAATACCACTTGTTTGGGTATAAATGACCCCCTGTGCCAAATGCTTACGAAATGCCCAAAACACCAGGATCGACCCCAGATAATTCAACTGTGTCTGCTTCGGACGAAAAATAAAAATTTTTTGGGTGAAAATGACTTTCTAGGAAAAACGCCCCCAAAGTGCCCAAAAAGACCAAGTTTGACCCTAAAACTCCACTGTGGCCGTTTCGGACCAAAAATACCACTTGTGATGAGAACCAACAAGCAACATCAAAGGACACATTGCATGTCCCGGTTGGGCCCATTACTAGGGCAAGATCCACGAAGATCAAAGAAGCGCTTAATAGGCTAATTCAAGAGCTTTCGGCTGAATCGAAAACAATAAAGCCCAAATTAGGCCCAAATGACGATCAAGGCCTAATCCATCTCATCAAAGCAAGTGAATGGGTTTAGACATGAACTCAAATAGACCAAGGCTTGAGGACCACGAAATTCTCAGCATATTTATTTTATTTATTAGTGTTTTATTTTTAATTTAGTTATTTATTTGATAATTGTAAGGCAAGATTGCCAATTTAGCCTTTTCTTTTTTAGATTAGGAATTAGTTATTTCCTTTTTAGATTAGGAATAGGGTTTCCTTATTTCTCTAGAATTCCTTAGTCCTCTAGGGTTTCGTTTTAGTTCTATTGTGGCCGCCACTATTCATGTACTGTTCACGGACACTCTTCACGGCTGCACTATTCACTAGATAGGGTTTTTCTTTTATCTATTTAAGAGACTTGTATCCCATGGAAAACAATACATTACTTTGATTAATAAAAATTGTGAGAGTTTTCTCTTTAGTTCTCCAGAGAACTTTTTCATGGAAACGGCCATCCATGCAAAACGCACCAAAAATGCCCAAGAAAGCAAGTTTGAACTGAAAATTCTGCTGTGTCCGTTTCGAACGAAAAATACCATTTGATTGGGTGGAAACAATATTCTGAACAAAATGCCCAAAAAGACCAAATTTGACCTAAAAAGTCGACTGTGTCCACGGAAATAGACTTTAGAGAGCTTTTCCCAACATGCCCAGAAAGGCCGATATTTAAAAAAAAATCAAATGCATCCATTTTGGTCGAAAAATACCGATTTTATGGTGGAAACGGCTTTCCAGCAAAACGCCAACAAAAAGGCCCAAAAAGACCAAATTTGACCTAAAAAGTCGACTGTGTCAGTTTTAGACGAAAAATAGCATTTTTCTCCGCGGAAACAGACTTCAGAGAGCAGAAAGCTCCCAAAATGCCCAAAAAGGCCAATATTGAAAAAAAAATCAAATGCATCCATTTCGGACGGAAAATACCGATTCCCTGGTGGAAACGGGTTTGGAGCGAAACGTCTACAAAAAGGTCCCAAAAGACCAAGTATGACTACAAAATTCTGTTGCGTCCGTTTCGGACGAAAAAATCACTTGTTTGGGTTGAAACGGCCCTCTGTGCAAAATGCTCCCAAAATGCCCAAAAAGATCAAATTCGACTTGAAGCTTGAACTGTGTCCGTTTAGGACAAAAAATACCACTTGTTTGGGTAGAAACGACCCTCTGTGCCAAACGCTTACAAAATGCCCAAAAACACCAGGATCGGCCAGATAATTGAACTGTGTCTACTTTAGACGAAAAATAAAACTTTTAGGGGTGAAAACGACTTTCTACGAAAAATGCCCCCAAAATGCCCAAAAAATCCAAGTTTGACCCGAAAATTCCACTGTGTCCGTTTCGGAAGAAAAATATCACTTGTTTGGGTGGAACCAACATTATGAGGAAAACGCCCACTAAAGGCCAAAAAGGACCAAATTAAACCTAAAAAGTCGACTGTGTCCATTTCGAATGAAAAATATCAATTGTTTGGGTGAAACCAACATTCTGAGCAAAACGCCCACTAAAGGCCCGAAAAGACCAAATTTGACCTAAAAAGTCGATTGTGTCCGTTTCGGACGAACAATACCGGTTTATTGGTGGAAACAGCTTTCGAGCAAAATGCCAACAAAAAGGCCCCAAAACACCAAGTTTGACTACAAAATTCTGTTGCGTCCGTTTCGGACGAAAAAATCACTTGTTTGGGTTAAAACGGCCCACTGTGCAAAACGCTCCCAAAATGCCCAAAAGGATCAAATTCGACTTGAAACTTCAACTGTGTCCGTTTAGGACCAAAAATACCACTTGTTTGGGTATAAATGACCCTCTGTGCCAAACGCTTACGAAATGCCCAAAACACCAGGATCGACCCCAGATACTTCAACTGTGTCTGCTTCGTAAAAAAAAAAAAAAAAAATTGGGTGAGAACGACTTTCTACGAAAATCACCCCCAAAGTGCCCAAAAAGACCAAGTTTGATCCGAAAATTCCACTGTGTCCATTTCGGACAACAAATACCACTTGTTTGGGTAGAACCAACATTCGAAGCAAAACGTCCACTAAAGGCCCAAAAAGACGAAAGTTGACCTAAAAAGTCGAGCAAAAAGCTCCCAAAATGCCCAAAAAGGCCAATATTGAAAAAAAAATGCATCTATTTCGGACGAAAAATACCGATTTTATGGTGGAAATGGCTTTCTAGCAAAACGCCAACAAAAAGGCCCCAAAAGACCAAATTTGACCACAAAATTCTGTTGCGTCCGTTTCGGACGAAAAAATCACTTGTTTGGGTTGAAACGGCCCTCTGTGGAAAACGCTCCCAAAATGTCTAAAAAGATCAAATTCGACTAGAAACTTGACCTGTGTCCGTTTAGGACAAAAAATACCACTTGTTTGGATAGAGACGGCCCTCTGTGCCAAACGCTTACGAAATGCCAAAAAACACCAGGATCAACTAGATAATTCAACTGTGTCTACTTCGGACGAAAAATTAAACTTTTATGGGTGAAAACGACTTTCTACGAAAAACACCCCAAAATGCCCAAAAATAACCAAGTTTGACACGAAAATTCCACTGTGTCCGTTTCAGACGAAAAATATCACTTCTTTGGGTGGAACCAACATTCTGAGCAAAACGCCCACTAAAGGCCCAAAAAGACCAAATTTGACCTAAAAAGTCGACTGTGTCCATTTCGGACGAAAAATAGCATTTTTCTTCGCGGAAACAGGCTTCAGAGAGCAAAACGCTCCCAATATGCCCAGACAGGCCAATATTGAAAAAAAATTCAAATGCATCCATTTTGGACGAAAAATACCGGTTTTATGGTGGAAATGGCTTTCTAGCAAAACGCCAACAAAAAGGCCCCAAAAGACTAAGTTTAACTACAAAATTCTGTGGCGTCCGTTTCGGACGAAAAAAAACCACTTGTCCGTCTGTGGAAAATGCTCCAAAAATGCCCAAAAAGATCAAATTCGACTTGAAACATGAACTGTGTCTGTTTAGGACAAAAAATACCACTTGTTTGGGTATAAATGACCCCCTGTGCTAAGCGCTTACAAAATGCCCGAAAAGACCATGATCGACCAGATAATTCAACTATGTCTGCTTCAGACGAAAAATAAAACTTTTTTGGATGAAAACGACCTTCTACGAAAAACGCCCCCAAAATGTCCAAAAATACCAAGTTTGACCTGAAAATTCAACAGTGTCCGTTCGGATGAAAACTACCACTTATGTGGCCGGAAACAACACTCTGAGCAAAACGCCCACCAAAGGCCCAAAAAGACCAAATTTATCCTAAAAAGTCGACCGTGCCCGTTTCGAACGAAAAATAGCATGTTTCTTCGCGGAAACAAACTACAGAGAGCAAAATGCTCCCAAAATGCCCAAAAAGGTCTATATTGAAAAATAAATTTCAAATGCATCCATTTCGGACGAAAAATACCGATTTTGTGGTGGAAACGGCTTTTTGAGGAAAACGCCAACAAAAAGGCC
Organism: Eucommia ulmoides; assembly: GCA_016647705.1. Taxonomy (NCBI): domain Eukaryota; kingdom Viridiplantae; phylum Streptophyta; class Magnoliopsida; order Garryales; family Eucommiaceae; genus Eucommia; species Eucommia ulmoides. The sequence goes on along the minus strand of CM028340.1, from coordinate 30,506,341 downwards.
CCAAAAGACCAAGTTTGACTACAAAATTCTACTGCGTCCGTTTTGGAAGGAAAAAACCACTTGTTTGGGTTGAAACGGCCCTCTATGCAAGACCCTCCGAAAATTCCTAAAAAGATCAAATTCGATTTGAAACTTGAACTATGTCCGTTTAGGACAAAAAATACCACTTGTTTGGGTAGAAACGACCCTCTGTGCCAAACGTGTATGACATGCCCAAACACAATTGGATCGACCAGATAATTCAACTGTGTCTACTTCAGACGAAAAATAAAACTTTTTTGGGTGAAAACGACTTTTAACGAAAAACGCCCCCAAAATTCCCAAAAAGGCCATGTTCGACCTGAAAATTCAACTATGTCCGTTTCGGACAAAAAATATCACTTGTTTGGGTGGAACCAACATTCTGAGCAAAACGCCCCCTAAAGGCCCAAAAAGACCAAATTTGACTTAAAAAGTCGACTGTGTCCGTTTCGGACGAAAAATACCGGTTTATTGGTGGAAACGGCTTTCGAGGAAAACGCCAACAAAAAGGCCCCAAAAGACCAAGTTTGACTACAAAATTTTGTTGCGTCCAATTCGGACGAAAAAATATCTTGTTTGGGTTGAAACGACCCTTTGTGCCAAACGCGTATGAAATGCCCAAAAACACCTGGATCGACCAGATGATTCAGCTGTGTCTACTTCGGACAAAAAATAAAACTTTTTTGGGTGAAAACGACTTTTAAGGAAAAACGCCCCCAAAATGCCCAAAAAAACCAAGTTTCATCCGAAAATTCCACTGTATCTGTTTCGGATGAAAAATATCACTTGTTTGGGTGGAACCAACATTCTGAGGAAAACGCCCACTAAAGGCCAAAAAAGACCAAATTGGACCTAAAAAGTCGACTGTGTCAATTTCGGACGAAGAATATCATTTGTTTGGGTGGAACCAACTTTCCGAGCAAAATGCCCACTAAAGGCCCAAAAAGACCAAATTTGACCTAAAAAGTCGACTGTGTCCGTTTCGAACGAAAAATAGATTTTTTCTTCGTGGAAACAGACTTAAGAGAGCAAAACGCTCCCAAAACACCTAAAAAGGCCAATATTGAAAGAGAAAAATTAAAGGCATCCATTTTGGACGAAAAATACCATTTTTTCTTTGGAAACGGCCATCCATGCAAAACGCCCCAAAAATGCATAGGAAAGCAAGTTTGAACCAAAAATTCTACTGTGTCCGTTTTGAACGAAAAATACCACTTGATTGGGTAGAAACAATATTCTGAACAAAACGCCCACTAAGGCCCAAAAAGACCAAATTTGACCTAAAAAGTCAACTGTGTCCATTTTGGACTAAAAATAGCATTTTTCTTCGCGGAAACAGACTTGAGAGAGTAAAACGCTCCCCAAAATGCCCAAAAAGTTCAAATTCGAGTTGAAACTTGAACTGTGTCCGTTTAGGACAAAAAATACCACTTGTTTGGATAGAAACGACCCTTTGTGCCAAACACTTATGAAATGCCGAAAAACACCAGGATCGACCAGATAATTCAACTGTGGAAACGGCTTTCTAGCAAAATACCAACAAAAAGGCCCCAGAAGACCAAGTTTGACTACAAAATTCAGCTGTGTCCGTTTTGGACAAAAAAAACCACTTGTTTGGGTTGAAACAACCACTATGCAAAACGCTCCCAAGATGCCCGAAAAGATCAAATACGACTTGAAACTTGAACTGTGTCCGTTTAGGACAAAAAATACCATTTATTTGGGTAGAAACGACCCTCTGTGCCAAACATTTACAAAATGCCCAAAAAGACCAGGACCGACTAGATAATTCAACTGTGTCAACTTCGGACGAAAAATAAAACTTTTTTGGGTGAAAACGACCTTCTACGAAAAACTTCCCCAAAATGTCAAAAACTACCAAGTTTGACCTGAAAATTCAACAGTGTCCGTTTGGACGAAAACTATCACTTGTTTGGGCGTAAACAACACTCTGAGCGAAACGACCACCAAAGGCCTAAAAAGTCCAAATTTGACCTAAAAAGTCAACCGTGTTCGTTGCGGACGAAAAATAGCATGTTTCTTCGCGGAAACGAACTATAGAGAGCAAAACACTCCCAAAATACCCAAAAAGGCCGATATTATGCACCCATTTCGGACGAAAAATACCGGTTTTGTGGTGGAAACGGCTTTTTGAGGAAAACACCAACAAATATTCCCCAAAATACCAATTTTAACTACAAAATTCAGTTGCATCCGTTTCGGACGAAAAAATCACTTGTTTGGGTTGAAACGGCCGTCTGTGCAAAACGCTCCCAAAATGCCCAAAAAGATATAATTCGACTTTAAACTTGAACTGTGTCTGTTTAGGACAAAAAATACCACTTGTTTGGGTAGAAACGTCATCTATGCCAAACGCTTACGAAATGCCCAAAAACACCAGGATCGACCAGATAATTCAACTATGTCTACTTCGGACAAAAAATACCACTAGTTTGGGTAGAAATGACCAGCTGTGCCAAACACTTACGAAATACCCAAAACACCAGGATCGACCTCAGATAATTCAACTGTGTCTGCTTTGGACGAAAAATAAAATTTTTTTGAGTGAAAAAGGTAAAACTCGTTGTGATTGAGTTTATTGACTATGCTATAATATGGTGGGATCAACTTGTGATAAACAGGAGAAAGAACCATGAGAGGCCTATCGTGACGTGGGCGGAAATGAAGGCCATCATGAGGAGGCGGTTTGTCCCTAGTCACTACTATAGGGACTTGTATCAGAAATTACAAAGCCTTACGCAAGGCTATCGGAGCGTGGATGATTACTACAAGGAGATGGAGGTCGCTATGATCCGGGCTAATGTCGAGGAGAATAGAGAAGCTACCATGGCAAGGTTCTTGAGTGGGTTGAATCGGGACATTGCCAACGTGGTGGAGTTGCAACATTATGTGGAGTTGGAGGACATGGTTCACATGGCCATAAAAGTGGAACGACAGCTTAAAAGGAAAGGAACTCGATCATTTCAAAATTCAAGCTCCTCCAATTCATGGAGGCCGAATGGGAGGAAGGATGAAGGGGCTGTTTCAAAGTCCAAAACCGAACCCCCAAATAGGAGAGATGATGTTCCCATTGCCAACAAAGGTAAAATCGAAACCCAAACTCGTAACCGTGATATTAAATGTTTTCGTTGTTTGGGAGTAGGTCACATAGCCTCACAATGCCCAAATAAGAGGACCATGATTGCACGTGTTGATGGAGAGGTGGAAACCGAAAGTGAGAGTGATGATAACCAGATGCCACAACTTGAAGATGCTTGTGATGATGATGTGGAGTACCCGGTGGAAGGAGAGTCACTTGTGGCAAGGCGTGCTCTAAGTGCCCAAGTTGTGGAGGATGACATGGAACAACAAAGGGAGAATATATTTCATACTAGATGCCACGTCAACAACAAGGTATGTAGTATGATCATTGATGGGGGAAGTTGCACTAATGTGGCTAGCACTACTTTAGTAGAGAAACTGAATTTACATACCTTGAAATACCCTAGACCTTATAAATTGCAGTGGTTGAATGATTGTGGGGAGGTTCGGGTAAATAAACAAGTGTTAGTTTCCTTTTCGATTGGGAAGTACAAGGATGAAGTACTTTGTGATGTTGTTCCAATGCATGCGGGTCACATATTGTTGGGCAGGCCATGGCAATTTGATAGGAATGTTATTCATGACGGGTTCAAGAATAGGCACTCATTCGTCAAAGACACAAAAACCATTACTCTTGTGCCGTTGACTCCAAAACAAGTGTATGAGGATCAAATGAAATTGAAAAGAGAGAATGAGTTGAAAAAAACTTGTGAGACCG
>CM028340.1:30497500-30500000 GCA_016647705.1 Eucommia ulmoides | reverse complement strand
AAAAGAAGGTTGAGATGGTGAAGAAACTCCATGAAAGTGTACGACAACACATAGAGAAGAAAAATGAGCAATATGCAAAGAAAGCAAATAAGGGTCGTAGACGAGTCATCTTTGAATCTGGTAATTGGGTTTGGGTGCATATGAGAAAAGAAAGATTTCCAGCCCATAGGCGGACCAAGCTACATCCTAGAGGGGATGGTCCATTTCAAGTCCTTCTGATGAGAACCAACGTGCACCAACAAAGGATCCGCTGCATGTTCCAATTGGGCCTATTACGAGGGCAAGATCCAAGAAGATCAAAGACACACTTAATGGGCTAATTCAAGATATATGGGCTGAATCTAAAGTCGTAATGCCCAAGTTAGGCCCAAATGGCAATCAAGGCCTAATCCATCTCATAAAGGCAAGCAAATGGGCTTAGTCATGAACTTAAATGGGCCAAAACATGAGACCCACGAAATTCTACTTATTTATTTTAGTTTATATCATTTTGTAAGACATCAATGCCAATTAGTATTTTTATTTTCTAGTATTGATCTTGTAATAAGTTTGAAAGGCATCTAGGACTTTTGTTCTTGTAGCCTCCCCCTAGGTGTGAAAGGCCACCTACTATCTATAGTAGGGTGTGCTAAAGTTGAAGACTTCTTGTGTGAAAAGGACACCCCTAGGTGTGAAAGACCGCCCCCTATCTAAGGTAGGGTGTGCTTAACCACCCACTAGCCTAGGCTCTCCTTTGTGTTGGTTGCCTATTTAAGAGAGTTGTATTCCATGGGAAAAACACATTACTTGAATAATATATCAGATTGAGAGAGTTTTCTCTTGAGTTCTTCATAGAACTTTTCTTTGAACTTATCAAGAATTTCTTGTGGCGTTCAAATTCTATAACTTCGGTTCGTGATTCCATTATAATCTTTGGGTCGAGGTTTGTTATTTTATACCTTTGGTTCGCGTTTCATTTATAAACGTTGGGTCAAGGTTTCTATCAAACATTCTGTATTTTTGTGTTCTTCCTTTCTTTCTTTTCATTTTATAAATCCAGATTTTAGATCGATCCTAGCAAAGACACCATAAATTGGTTTCGGGTCTCACTAATTCTTGGTGAGGTTCGCATCATTTGGTATCAGAGCACGGTTCTAAAATCAGGTTTGATCTATCCTTGTTTTTCATTAATTAGTTTCTTTTATTTCATCTTCAATTCTATTCAGATCTTGTTTAAGTCTTCAATTCTGTTCAGATCTCGTTTAAAGCTTCAATTCTGTTAAGATCTTGTTAAGTGTTCAAATTTGTTCAGATCTTGTTTAAAGTCTTCAAATTTGTTAGATATTATTTAAGGTTATTGTCATCATCATTTAAAAAAAAAAAAAAAAAAAAAAAAAAAACGAAAATCCTGCAGCAAAAAAAAAAAAAAAAAAAAAAAACAAAAACAAAAACAGAAACAAAAAAAAAAAAAAAAAACGAAAATCCTGCAGCCAAAAAGAGAGCATATTCTTCTTGATCGATTCCATAACTTATCCTTTGTGTTGTCCTTGTTCGTTTTGTTTTCTTTCCTAAATTTCATTCTTAGTGAAGTGAATCACAGAGTTTGGATTGTTGCGAGAAATTCTGATTGAGATAGGTTAAGTTCAATAAAGAACTAAAAGAGGAAGCTGCAAGTGGAAAAAGGCAAGAGAGTGTGAGTAACATACTTTGAGTGCAAACACGTGAGGGAGTGTGTGAGGACTTATTCTCTAATATTTCTATTTTCAAGATATGTCTTCCAGGGGTAACACATCAAACAATGAAGGAGGGGAAGTGACGACCACCATGTTGCAGGCTATGCAACAACAATTTGAACGCATAAATGTGGTGTTTAATGAAATGCGGGATCGGATGGATAAGCAAGACGCTGCTATTGCCGCTTGGCGTGAGGGGCAGCCCCAAGGAGTCCCAAATGCTAGAAGAAGGCAAGAAAGGCGTGCCCACATGGAAAATTCTGATGGTGACCACGAGGATGAGTTCGAAAATGATGAAGAGCAATCTTCATTGAACGGTGAGGGCTGGTTCGTGCCAAGGGCAGAAAGGCGTGGTAGAGTTTTCCGCAGAGATCCAAGATGGCAAGATGGGCTTGATCGAAACCTTGGGAACATAAAAATGAAGATACCGTCGTTCCAAGGAAAAAATGACCCTGAAGCTTACTTGGAGTGGGAGAAGAAGGTGGAGTTGATTTTTGAGTGCCACAATTACTCCGAGGAGAAAAAGGTAAAACTCGCTGTAATTGAATTTTTTGATTATGCTATAATATGGTGGGATCAACTTGTGATGAACAGAAGGAGAAACCATTAGAGGCCAATCGAGTCGTGGGCGGAAATGAAGGCCATCATGAGGAGGAGGTTTGTCCCTAGTCACTACTATAGGGACTTATACCAGAAGTTACAAAGTCTTACTCAAGGCTATCGGAGCGTGGATGATTACTTCAAGGAGATGGAGATCGCCATGATTCGGGCTAATATCGAGGAGGACA
>CM028340.1:30487500-30495000 GCA_016647705.1 Eucommia ulmoides | reverse complement strand
CACTATCCAGAAGGTACGTCCTTGTCACTACTTTAAATGCGAAGTTATTGGGATTTGAATATATTAAAGAATTGTATGCTAATGATAATGACTTTGCTAGTGTGTATGGAGCGTGTGAGAAGACAGCGTTTGGTAAGTTCTATAGAATGGATGGGTACTTGTTTAGAGAGAATAAACTTTGTGTGCCGAATTGTTCTATGCGTGAGTTGCTTGTGCGTGAAGCACATGGTGGTGGTTTGATGGATCATTTTGGTGTAAGGAAAACTTTAGACGTGTTACACGAATATTTCTTTTGGCCAAAGATGAAACGTGATGTGGAGAGAGTTTGTGCTAGATGTGTTACGTGTAGGCAAGCCAAATCTAGAGTCTTACCACATGGATTATACACTCCTTTGCCCGTACCTAGTGCGCCTTGGGTAGATATTTCCATGGACTTTGTTTTAGGCTTGCCTAGGTCAAGGAAAGGTAAAGACTCGATTTTTGTGGTTGTTGACAGGTTTTCTAAGATGGCACATTTCATATCTTGTAATAAAACCAATGATGCAACCCATATCGCTGATTTGTTCTTTAGAGAGATAGTATGGCTCCATGGTGTTCCTAGGAGTATCGTGTCTGATCGTGATGTTAAGTTCCTTAGCTATTTTTGGAAAGTCTTGTGGGGAAAGTTGGGAACTAAATTATTGTTTTCAACCACTTGTCATCCCCAAACAAATGGACAAACCGAGGTAGTAAATTGAACTTTATCTACTTTGTTGCGTACTATAATTCAAAAGAACTTGAAAAATTGGGAGGATTGTTTGCCATTCATTGAGTTTGCATATAATCGAAGTGTTCATTCTACTACTGATTTTTCACCATTTGAGATTGTTTATGGGTTTAATCCACTAACTCCTTTAGATTTCCTGCCTTTGCCAGTTAATGAAAGGACAAGTTTGGATGGTCAAAAGAAGGCAGAGATGGTGAAGAAACTCCATGAAAATGTACGACAACACATAGAAAAGAAAAATGAGCAATATGCGATCAAAGCCAACAAGGGCCGTAGACGAGTCGTCTTTGAACCGGGTGAATGGGTTTGGGTACACATGAGAAAAGAAAGATTTCCAGTCCATAGGCGGTCCAAGCTACATCCAAGAGGGGATGGTCCATTTCAAGTCCTTGAGAGGATCAATGATAATGCGTACAAGCTGGATCTCCCAGGTGAGTATAAGGTTAGTGCAACATTTAATGTTTCTGATCTTTCTCCGTTTGATGTAGGAGATGATTCGAGGTCGAATCCTTTTGAAGAGAGGAGGGATGATGAGAACCAACGTGCACCAACAAAGGATCCACTGCATGTTCCAATTGGGCCTATTACGAGGGCAAGATCCAAGAAGATCAAAGACACACTTAATGGGCTAATTCAAGATATATGGGCTGAATCTAAAGTTGTAATGCCCAAGTTAGGCCCAAATGGCAATCAAGGCCTAATCCATCTCATAAAGGCAAGCAAATGGGCTTAGTCATGAACTTAAATGGGCCAAAACATGAGACCCACGAAATTCTACTTATTTATTTTAGTTTATATCATTTTGTAAGACATCAATGCCAATTAGTATTTTTATTTTCTAGTATTAATCTTGTAATAAGTTTGAAAGGCATCTAGGACTTTTGTTCTTGTAGCCTCCCCCTAGGTGTGAAAGGCCACCCACTATCTATAGTAGGGTGTGCTAAAGTTGAAGACTTCTTGTGTGAAAAGGACACCCCTAGGTGTAAAAGACCGCCCCCTATCTAAGGTAGGGTGTGCTTGACCACCCACTAGCCTAGGCTCTCCTTTGTGTTGGTTGCCTATTTAAGAGAGTTGTATTCCATGGGAAAAACACATTACTTGAATAATATATCAGATTGAGAGAGTTTTCTCTTGAGTTCTTCATAGAACTTTTCTTTGAACTTATCAAGAATTTCTTGTGGCGTTCAAATTCTATAACTTCGGTTCGTGATTCCATTATAATCTTTGGGTCGAGGTTTGTTATTTTATACCTTTGGTTCGCGTTTCATTCATAAACGTTGGGTCAAGGTTTCTATCAAACATTCTGTATTTTTGTGTTCTTCCTTTCTTTCTTTTCATTTTATAAATCCAGATTTTAGATCGATCCTAGCAAAGACACCATAAATTGGTTTCGGGTCTCACTAATTCTTGGTGAGGTTCGCATCACCTTCAGAGGATCAATGATAATGCGTACAAGTTGGATCTTCAAGGTGAGTATAACGTTAGTGCTACATTTAATGTCTCTGATCTTTCTCCGTTTGATGTAGGTGAAGATTCGAGGTCGAATCCTTTTGAAGAGAGGGGGGATGATGAGAACCAAGAAGCAACATCAAAGAACACATTGCATGTCCCGGTTGGGCCCATTACTAGGGCAAGATCCAAGAAGATCAAAGAAGCGCTTAATGGGCTAATTCAAGAGCTTTCGGCTGAATCGAAAACAATAAAGCCCAAATTAGGCCCAAATGACGATCAAGGCCTAATCCATCTCATCAAAGCAAGTGAATGGGTTTAAACATGAACTCAAATGGACCAAGGCTTGTGGACCACAAAATTCCTATCATATTTATTTTATTATTTTAAGTCTTTTAATTATTTTAGGCTGATTTTTAAGCTTGATTGCCAAGTAAATCATTTCCTTTTCCAACTAGGAATGTAAGGCAAATTAGGAAGCTTCCTTATTCTTTATTTAGCAATTAGATTTTAGGGTTTCCTTTTTCCTCCATGTGGACCCACGAATTTCAAAGTGTATTAGGGTTTCTTTTCTTATTCTCTTGGCCACCTATTTAAGGGGCTTTGTAGACCTATGAATTTCACATTACTTTGATTAATAAAAATTGTGAGAGTTTTCTCTTTAGTTCTTCAGAGAACTTTTCTTGAACTTATCAAGAGTTTCTTGTGGCGTTCAAACTTATATCTTTGATTCGTGATTCATTATAATCATTGGGTCAAGATCATTATACCATTGATTCGCGTTTCGTTCATAAACGTTGGGTCAAGGTAATCTATCTTTCAATTTCTGTATTTTTAGCTCGTTCAAAATCTGATTTAGTTTCGATCTTCGCGAAGAAACCCTAAGTTGGTTTCGTATCTCACTAATCCTTGGTGAGGTTCGCATCACTTACGAAATGCCCAAAACACCAGGATCGACCCCAGATACTTCAACTGTGTATGCTTCGTTCGAAAAGTAAAACTTTTTTTGGTGAAAACGACTTTCTACAATTATCACCCCCAAAGTGCCCAAAAAGACCAAGTTTGAACCGAAAATTCCACTGTATCTATTTCGTACGACAAATACCACTTGTTTGGGTAGAACTAACATTCAGAGCAAAACGTCCATTAAAGGCCCAAAAAGACCAAATTTGACCTAAAAAAGTTGACTGTGTCCATTTTGGACTACAAATAGCATTTTTCTTCGCGGAAACAAACTTGAGAGAATAAAACGCTCCCAAAATGCCCAAAAAGTTCAAATTCGAGTTGAAACTTGAACTGTGTCCGTTTAGGATAAAAAATACCACTTGTTTAGGTAGAAACGACCCTCTGTGCCAAACGCTTACAAAATGCCCAAAAACACCAGGATCGACCAAATAATTCAACTGTGTCTACTTCGGACGAAAAATAAAACTTTTATGGGTGAAAACGACTTTCTACGAAAAACGCCCCAAAATGCCCAAAAAAAACCAAGTTTGACCCGAAAATTCCACTGTGTCCGTTTTAGACGAAAAATATCACTTCTTTGGGTGGAACCAACATTCTGAGCAAAACGCCTACTAAAGGCCCAAAAAACCAAGTTTGACCTAAAAAGTCTACTGTGTCTATTTTGGACTAAAAATAGCATTTTTCTTCGCGGAAACAGGCTTCAGAGAGCAAAACGCTCCCAAAATGCCCAAAAAGGCCAATATTGAAAAAAAAAATCAAACACATCCATTTTGGACGAAAAATACCAATTTCATGGTGGAAGTGGCTTTCTAGCAAAACACCAACAAAAAGGCCCCAAAAGACCAAGTTTAACTACAAAATTCTGCGGCGTCCGTTTTGGACGAAAAACACCACTTGTTTGGGTTGCAACGGCCATCTGTGCAAAACGCTCACAAAATGGCCAAAAAGATCAAATTCGACGTGATACTTGAACTGTGTCCAATTAGGACAAAAAATACCATTTGTTTGGGTAGAAACGACCCTCAATGCTAAGCGCTTACAAAATGCCCGAAAAGACCATGATCGACCAGATAATTCAACTGTGTCTGCTTCAGACGAAAAATAAAACTTTTTTGGTGGAAACGACTTTCTACGAAAAATGCTCCAAAATGCCCAAAAAGACCAAATTTGACCTAAAAAGTCGACTGTGTCCATTTTGGACTAAAAATAGCATTTTTCTTTGCAGAAACAGGCTTCAGAGAGCAAAATGCTTCCAAAATGCCCAGAAAGGCCAATATTGAAAAAAAAAAAATCAAACGCATCCATTTTGGACAAAAAAATACCGATTTTATGGTAGAAACGGCTTTCTAGCAAAACACCAACAAAAAGGCCCCAAAAGACCAAGTTTGACTACAAAATTCTGTGGCGTCCGTTTTCGGACGAAAAAACCCACTTGTTTGGGTTGAAACAGTCATCTATGCAAAACGCTCCTTAAATGCCCAAAAAGATCAAATTCAACTTGAAACTTGAACTGTGTCCGTTTAGGACAAAAAATACCATTTGTTTGGGTAGAAATGATCGTATGTGCCAAACGCTTACGAAATGCCCAAAACACCAGGATTGACCCCAGATACTTCAACTGTGTCTGTTTTGGACGAAAAATAAATTTTTTTGGCTGAAAACGACTTTCTACGAAAAACGCCTCCAAAGTGCCCAAAAATACAAAGTTCGACCCAAAAATTCCACTGTGTCCGTTTTGGACGAAAAATGCCACTTGTTTGGGTAGAACCAACATTTTGAGCAAAATGCCAACTAAATGCCCAAAAAGACCAAATTTGACCTAAAAAGTAGACTGTGTCCATTTCAGATGAAAAATAGCATTTTTCTTCGCGGAAATAGACTTCAGAGAGCAAAATGCTCCCAAAATGCCCAGAAAGGCCAACATTGAAAAATTAAATCGAACGCATCCTTTTTTGATGAAAAATACCGGTTTCATGGTGGAAACGGCTTTCTAGCAAAATGCCAACAAAAAGGCCCCAAAAGACTAAGTTTGACTTCAAAATTCTGCTGCGTCCGTTTCGGACGAAAAAAAACCACTTGTTTGGGTTGAAACGGACACTGTGCAAAACGCTCCCAAAAAGATCAAATTCGACTTGAAACTTGAACTGTGTCCGTTTAGGACAAAAAATACCATTTGTTTGGGTAGAAACAACCCTCTGTCCTAAATGCTTACAAAATGCCCAAAAAGACCATGATCGACCAGATAATTCAATTGTGTCTGCATCGGACGAAAAATAAAACTTTTTTGGGTAAAAACGACCTTCTACGAAAAACGCCCCTAAAATATCCAAAAATACCAAGTTTGACCCGAAAATTCAACAGTGTCCGTTTGGACAAAAACTACCACTTGTTTTGGCGGAAACAACACTCTGAGCAAAATGCCCACCGAAGGCCCAAAAAGACCAAATTTGTCCTAAAAAGTCGACCGTGTTCGTTTTGGACGAAAAATAGCATGTTTCTTCGTGGAAACAAACAACAAGGAGCAAAATGCTCCCGAAATGCCCAAAAAGGCCTATATTGAAAAAAAAAATTCAAATGCATCCATTTAGGACGAAAAATACCAGTTTTGGGATGGAAATGGCTTTTTGAGGAAAACGCCAACAAAAAGGCCCCAAAAGACCAAGTTTGACTACAAAATTCCACTGCGTCCGTTTCGGACGGAAAAACCCACTTGTTTGGGTTGAAACGGCCCTCTGTGCAAAACGCTCCAACAATGCCCAAAAAGATCAAATTCGACTTGAAACTTGAACTGTGTCCGTTTAGGACAAAAAATGCCACTTGTTTGGGTAGAAACGACCCTCTGTGCCAAACGCTTACAAAATGCCCAAAAAGACCATGATCAACCAGATAATTCAACCGTGTTTGCTTTGGACGAAAATTAAAACTTTTTGGGTGAAAACGACCTTCTACGAAAAATGCCCCCAAAATGTCCAAAAATACCAAGTTTAACCCGAAAATTCAATAGTGTCCGTTTGGACAAAAACTACCACTTGTCTGGGCAGAAACAACACTCTGAGCAAAACGCCCACCAAAGGCCCAAAAAGACCAAATTTGACCTACAAAGTCGACCGTGTCCGTTTCGTACGAAAAATAGCATGTTTCTTCATGAAAACAAACTACAGAGAGCAAAACGCTCCCAAAATGCCCAAAAAGGCCTATATTGAGAAACAAATCAAATGCATCCATTTCGTACAAAAAATACCGGTTTTGTGGTGAAAACAGCGTTTTGAGGAAAACGCCAACAAAATGGCCCCAAAAGACCAAGTTTGACTACAAAATTCTACTGCGTCCGTTTCAAACGGAAAAAACCACTTGTTTGGGTTGAAATGGCCCTCTGTGCAAAACGCTCCCAAAATGTCCAAAAAGATCAAATTCGACTTGAAAAAGCATGAACTGATGCGAACCTCACCAAGAATTAGTGAGACCCGAAACCAATTTATGGTGTCTTTGCTAGGATCGATCTAAAATCTAGATTTATAAATGAAAAGAAAGAAAGGAAGAACACAAAAATACAGAATGTTTGATAGGAAACCTTGACCCAACGTTTATGAATGAAACGCGAACCAAAGGTATAAAATAACAAACCTCGACCCAAAGATTATAATGGAATCACGAACCGAAGTTATAGTGTTTGAACGCCACAAGAAATTCTTGATAAGTTCAAAGAAAAGTTCTATAAAGAACCCAAGAGAAAACTCTCTCAATCTGATATATTATTCAAGTAAAAATGTCTTTTTCCCAAGGAATACAACTCTCTTAAATAGGCAACCAACACAAAGGAGAGCCTAGGCTAGTGGGTGGTCAAGCACACCCTACCTTAGATAGGGGGCGGTCTTTCACACCTAGGGATATCCTTTTCACACAAGAAGTCTTCAACTTTAGCACACCCTACTATAGGTAGTGGGTGGCCTTTCACACCTAGGGGGAGGCTACAAGAACAAAAGTCCTAGATGCCTTTTATACTTATTACAAGATCAATACTAGAAAATAAAAATACTAATTGGCATTGATGCCTTACAAAATGATATAAACTAAAACAAATAAGTAGAATTTCGTGGGTCTCATGTTTTGGGCCATTTGAGTTCATGACTAAGCCCATTTGCTTGCCTTTATGAAAAGGATTAGGCCATGATCACTTGGGCCTAACTTGGGCATTACGACTTTAGATTCAGCCCATATATCTTGAATTAGCCTATTAAGTGCTTCTTTGATCTTCTTGGATCTTGCCCTCGTAATAGGCCCAATTGGAACATGCAGCGGATCCTTTGTTGGTGCATGTT
>CM028340.1:30477500-30482500 GCA_016647705.1 Eucommia ulmoides | reverse complement strand
TTCGGTCAACCCCATCTTGCCATCTTGGATCTCTGCGGAAAACTCTACCACGCCTTTCTGCCCTTGGCACGAACCAGCCCTCACCGTTCAATGAAGATTGTTCTTCATCATTTTCAAACTCATCCTCGTGGTCACCATCAGAATTTTCCACGTGGGCACGCCTTTCTTGCCTTCTAGCATTTGGGACTTCTTGGGGCTGCCCCTCATGCCAAGCGGCAATAGCTGCGTCTTGCTTATCTATCCGATCCCGTATTTCATTAAACACCACATTTATGCGTTCAAATTGTTGTTGCATAGCGTGCAACATGGTGGTCGTCACTTCCCCTCCTTCATTGTTTGATGTGTTACCCCTGGAAGACATATCTTGAAAATAGAAATATTAGAGAATAAGTCCTCACACACTCCCTCACGTGTTTGCACTCAAAGTATGTCACTCACACTCTCTTGTCTTTTTTCACTCGTAGCTTCTTCTTTTAGTTCTTTATTGAACTTAACCTATCTCAATCAGAATTTCTCGCAACAATCCAAACTCTGTGATTCACTTCACTAAGAATGAAATTTAGGAAAGAAAAAAAAAACGAACAAGGACAACACAAAGGATAAGTTATGGAATCGATCAAGAAGAATATGCTCTCTTTTTTGCTGCAGGATTTTCGTTTTTTTTTTTTTGTTTTTGTTTCTGTTTTTTTTTTTTTTTTTTTTTTTTTTTTTTATTTTTTAAATGATGATGATAATAACCTTAAATAATATCTAACAAATTTGAAGACTTTAAACAAGATCTGAACAGATTTGAACACTTAACAAGATCTGAACAGAATGGAAGCTTTAAACGAGATCTGAACAGAATTGAAGACTTAAACAAGATGTGAATAGAATTGAAGATGAAATAAAAGAAACTAATTAATGAAAAACAAGGATAGATCAAACCTGATTTTAGAACCGTGCTCTGATACCAAATGATGCGAACCTCACCAAGAATTAGTGAGACCCGAAACCAATTTATGGTGTCTTTGCTAGGATCGATCTAAAATCTAGATTTATAAATGAAAAGAAAGAAAGGAAGAACACAAAAATACAGAATGTTTGATAGGAAACCTTGACCCAATGTTTATGAATGAAACGCGAACCAAAGGTATAAAATAACAAATCTCGACCCAAAGATTATAATGGAATCATGAACCGAAGTTATAGTGTTTGAACGCCACAAGAAATTCTTGATAAGTTCAAAGAAAAGTTCAATAAAGAACCCAAGAGAAAACTCTCTCAATCTGATATATTATTCAAGTAAAAATGTCTTTTTCCCATGGAATACAACTCTCTTAAATAGGCAGCCAACACAAAAGAGAGCCTAGGCTAGTGGGTGGTCAAGCACACCCTACCTTAGATAGGGGGCGGTCTTTCACACCTAGGGATGTCCTTTTCACACAAGAAGTCTTCAACTTTAGCACACGGTAGTGGGTGGCCTTTCACACCTAGGGGAAGGCTACAAGAACAAAAGTCCTAGATGCCTTTTATACTTATTACAAGAACAATACTAGAAAATAAAAATACTAATTGGCATTGATGCCTTACAAAATGATATAAACTAAAACAAATAAGTAGAATTTCGTGGGTCTCATGTTTTGGGCCATTTGAGTTCAAGACTAAGCCCATTTGCTTGCCTTTATGAGAGGGACTAGGCCATGATTGCCACTTGGGCCTAACTTGGGCATTACGACTTTAGATTCAGCCCATATATCTTGAATTAGCCCATTAAGTGCTTCTTTGATCTTCTTGCATCTTGCCCTCGTATAGGCCCAATTGAAACATGCAGCGGATCCTTTGTTGGTGCATGTTAGTTCTCATCATGAATTGTATCCGTTTAGGACAAAAAATACCACTTGTTTGGGTAGAAACGACCCTCTGTGCAAAACGCGTATGAAATGCCCAAAAATACCTAAATTGACCAGATAATTCAACTGTGTCTACTTTGGACGAAAAAAAAAAAAAATTGGTGAAAAATACTTTCAACGAAAAACGCCCCCAAAATGCCCAAAAAGACCAACTTAGACCCGAAAATTTCCCTGTGTCCGTTTTGGACGAAAAATATCACTTGTTTGGGTGGAACCAACATTCTGAGCAAAATGCCCACTAAAGGCCCAAAAAGACCAAATTTGACTTAAAAAGTCGACTGTGTCCATTTGGACTAAAAATAGCATTTTTCTTCATAGAAACAGACTTCAGAGAGCAAAACGCTCCGAAAATGCCCAGAAAGGCCAATATTAAAAAAAATAAAATCAAATGAATCTATTTTGGACGAAAAATATCGGTTTTATGGTGGAAACGGCTTTCTAGCAAAACGCCAACAAAAAGGCCCCTAAAGACCAAGTTTGACTACAAAATTCTGCTACGTCCGTTTTGGACGAAAAAAAAATCACTTGTTTGGGTTGAAACTGCCCTCTGTGCAAAACGCTCCCAAAATATCCAAAAAGATCGAATTCGACTTGAAACTTGAACGGTGTCCGTTTATGACAAAAAATATCACTTGTTTGGGTAGAAACGATCCTCTGTGCCAAACGCTTACGAAATGCCCAAAAACACCAGGATCGACCAGATAATTCAACATTGTCTCTTTCGGACGAAAAATAAAACTTGTTTGGCTGAAAACAATTTTCAACGAAAAACGCCCCCAAAATGCCCAAAAAAACCAAGTTTGCTCGAAAATTCCACTGTGTCCGTTTCGGACGAAAAATATCAGTTGTTTGGGTGGAACCAACATTCTGAGCAAAACGCCCACTAAAGGCCCGAAAAGACCAAATGTGACCTAAAAAGTCGACTGTGTCCATTTCGGACGAAAAATAGCATTTTTCTTCACGGAAACAGACTTCAGAGAGGAAAAGCTCGCAAAATGCCCAGAATGGCCAATATTGAAAAAAAAAATGGCACATGCATCAATTTCGGACGAAAAATACCGATTTTATGGTGGAAACGGCTTTCTAGAAAAACGCCAACAAAAAGGCCCCAAAAGACCAAGTTTGACGACAAAATTCTGTTGCGTCCGTTTAGGAAAAAAAATACCACTTGTTTGGGTAGAAATGATCATCTGTGCCAAACGCTTACGAAATGCCCAAAACACCAAGATCGACCAGATAATTCAACTGTGTCTACTTTGGATGAAAAATAAAACTTTTTTGGGTGAAAATGACTTTCCACGAAAAATGCCCCCAAAATGCCCAAAAAGATTCGACTGTGTCCGTTGCGGACGAAAAATAGCTTTTTTCTTCGTGGAAACCGACTGAGAGAGAAAAACTGATGAGAACCAACAAGCAACATCAAAGGACACATCGTATGTCCCGGTTGGGCCCATTACTAGAGCAAGATCCAAGAAGATCAAAGAAGCGCTTAATGGGCTAATTCAAGAGCTTTCGGCTGAATCGAAAACAATAAAGCCCAAATTAGACCCAAATGACGATCAAGGCCTAATCCATCTCATCAAAGCAAGTGAATGGGTTTAGACATGAACTCAAATAGACCAAGGCTTAAGGACCACGAAATTCTCAGCATATTTATTTTATTTATTTGTATTTTAATTTTAATTTAGGTTATTTATTTGATAATTTGTAAGGCATGATTGCCAAATTAGCCTTTTCCTTTTTAGATTAGGAGTAGGGTTTCCTTGTTTCTCTAGGGTTTCTTTTTTTTTGTATTGTAGCCGCACTATTCACGAGCACTATTCACCGACACTATTCATTGCACTATTCATTACCTATTTAAGAAAGTTGTATCCCATGAGGAAGAACATATTACTTTGATTAATAAAAATTGTGAGAGTTTTCTCTTTAGTTCTTCAGAGAACTTTTCCTGAACTTATCAAGAGTTTCTTGTGGCGTTCAAACTTATATCTTTGATTCGTGATTCATTATAATCATTGGGTCAAGATCATTATACCATTGGTTCGCGTTTCATTCATAATAAACGTTGGGTCAAGGTAATCTATCTTTCAATTTCTGTATTTTTAGTTTGTTCAAAATCTGATTTAGTTTCGATCTTCGCAAAGAAACCCTAAGTTGGTTTCGGGTCTCACTAATCCTTGGTGAGGTTTGCATCAAAAACGCTTCCCAAATACCCAAAAAGGCCAATATTGAAAAGAAAAACAATTGCATCCATTTCGGATGAAAAATACCCATTTTTTTGTGGAAACGGCCTTCCATGCAAAACGCCCGAAAAATGCCCAAGAAAGCAAGTTTGAACAGAAAATTCCACTGTGTCCATTTTGAACGAAAAACTCCACTTGATTGGGTGGAAAAAATATTCTGAACAAAACGCCCACTAAAGGCCCAAAAAGACCAAATTTGACCTAAAAAGTCGACTGTGTCCACGGAAATAGACTTCAAAGAGCTTTTCCCGACATACCCAGAAAGGCCGATATTGAAAAAAAAATTCAAATGCATCCATTTTGGTCGAAAAATACCAATTTTATGGTGGAAACGGCTTTCTAGCAAAACGCCAACAAAAAGGTCCTAAAAGACCAAGTTTGACTACAAAATTCAGCCGTGTCCGTTTCCGACGAAAAAAACCACTTGTTTGGGTTGAAACGGCCATCTGTACAAAACGTTCCCAAAATACTCAAAAAAATAAAATTCGACTTGAAACTTGAACTGTGTCCGTTTAGGACAAAAAATACCATTTGTTTGGGTAGAAACGACCCTCTGTGCCAAACGCGTATGAAATGCCAAAAAACACCCAGATCGACCAGATAATTCAACTCTGCCTACTTTGGACGACAAATAAATTTTTGATGCGAACTTCACCAAGGATTAGTGAGACCCGAAACCAACTTAAGGTTTCTTCGCGAAGATCGAAACTAAATTAGATTTTTGAACGAGCTAAAAATACAGAAATTGAAAGATAGATTACCTTGACCCAACGTTTATGAACGAAACGCGAACCAATGATATAATGATCTTGACCCAATGATTATAATAAATCACAAATCAAAGATATAAGTTTGAACGCCACAA
>CM028340.1:30437500-30472500 GCA_016647705.1 Eucommia ulmoides | reverse complement strand
CTAGACTCAACTTTGTCAAGCCGCTCATGCACTTCATCAAACCGCAAGTTCAACTGTTGAAACTTTTGCTCCAAGGCCTTGTAGAAAACTTTTGCGTCTATTATGTCCATCCTTTCATGTGCTTCATCGGACGAGCCTTTGTTTGTTTCTCGAGACATGTTTAGTAACCTGTAAAACAAAGTTAGCAAACCTCACAAACACTCCCTCACGTGTTTGCACTCAAACTATGTCACTCCACTCGTGTATCAGTCAAATTCGGCTTTTACCCTCTTATAAGCTCACACTCTCTTGCCTTTTTCCACTCTTTAGTTCCCTCTTTTAGTTCTTTATTGAACTTAATCAATCTCAATCAGAAATTTCCTTGTAGCAATCCAAACTCAACAATTTGATTCACTAAGAATGAGATTTTAGGAACGAAACAAAGGGAACAAAAATAGCACAAAGAAAAGTTTATAGAGTAGAACAAGAAGAAATTATTCTCAATTTTTGTTGGGGGGGGGCTGCTGAATTTTCTCAATTTTTTTTTTTTTTTCTATTTCTGCTTCTTTTTTTTGTTTGTTTCTATTTTTTTTTTCTTTTCTGTTTTTTTTTTTTTTGAAAACCAACAACTTTAAATTGAGATTGGAAGAAGCACAATATTTAAACGAAAAATATAATCAGAACAAAGATGAACCGCGTTTTTTTTTTTTTTTCAAGATTGGACCAAATTTGAATTAGAACGAAAAGAAAAAAAAAACACAATAGATCTGATTGGTCAAGAAAAAAAAATTATGGAGAAATAGATATGAAAGAATGAAAAAGAAAAATGATAGATGAAACCTGATTTAAACCTTGCTCTGATACCAAATGATGCGAACTTCACCAAGGATTAGTGAGACACGAAACCAACTTAGGGTTTCTTCTTGAAGATCGAAACTAAATCAGATTTTTGAACGAGCTAAAAATACAGAAATTGAAAGATAGATTTCCTTGACCCAACGTTTATGAACGAAACGCGAACCAATGGTATAATGATCTTGAACCAATGATTATAATGAATCACGAATCAAAGATATAAGTTTGAACGCCACAAGAAACTCTTGATAAGTTCAAGAAAAGTTCTCTGAAGAACTAAAGAGAAAACTCTCGCAATTTTTATTAATCAAAGTAATGTGAAATTCGTAGGTCTACAAAGCCCCTTAAATAGGTGGCCAAGAGAATAAGAAAAGAAACCCTAATACACTTTGAAATTCGTGGGTCTACATGGAGGAAAAAGAAAACCCTAAAATCTAATTGCTAAATAAAGAATAAGGAAGCTTCCTAATTTGCCTTACATTCCTAGTTGGAAAAGAAAATGATTTACTTGGCAATCAAGCTTACAAATCAGCCTAAAATAATTAAAAGACTTTAAAATAATAAAATAAATATGATAGGAATTTCGTGGTCCACAAGCCTTGGTCCATTTGAGTTTATGTTTAAACCCATTCACTTGCTTTGATGAGATGGATTAGGCCTTGATCATCATTTGGGCCTAATTTGGGCTTTATTGTTTTCGATTCAGCCGAAAGCTCTTGAATTAGCCCATTAAGCGCTTCTTTGATCTTCTTGGATCTTGCCCTAGTAATGGGCCCAACCGGGACATGAAATATGTCCTTTGATGTTGCTTGTTGGTTCTCATCAATTTTTTTTTGGTGAAAACGACTTTCAACGAAAAACGCCCCCAAAATGCCCAAAAAGACCATGTTCGACCCAAAAATTCCACTGTGTCCGTTTCGGACGAAAAATATCACTTGTTTGGGTGGGACCAACATTCTGGGCAAAACGCCCACAAAAGGCCCAAAAACACCCGGATCGACCAGATAATTCAACTGTGTCAACTTCGGACGAAAAATAAAACTTATTTGGGTGAAAACGACTTTCAACGAAAAATGCCCCCAAAATGCCCAAAAAGACCAAGTTTGACCCGAAAATTCCAATGTGTCCGTTTCGGACGAAAAATATCACTTGTTTGGGTGGAACCAACATTCTGAGGAAAACGCCCACTTTAGGCCCAAAAAGACCAAATTTGACCTAAAAAGTCGACTGTGTCCATTTCGGACGAAAAATAGCATTTTTCTTCGTAGAAACAGGCTTCAGAGAGCAAAACGCTCCCAATATGCCCAGACAGGCCAATAATGAAAAAATAATCAAACGCATCCATTTTGGACGAAAAATACCAATTTTATGGTGGAAACGGATTTCTAGCAAAACGCCAACAAAAAGGTCCCAAAAGACCAAGTTTGACTAAAAAATTTTGCAGCGTCCGTTTCGGACGAAAAAAAAAACCAATTGTTTGGATTGAAACGGCCGTCAGTGGAAAATGCTCCAAAAAGATCAAATTCGACTTGAAACTTGAACTGTGTCTGTTTAGGACAAAAAATACCACTTGTTTGGGTATAAATGACCCGCTGTGCCAAACGCTTACGAAATGCCCAAAACACCAGGATCGACCCCAAATAATTCAACTGTGTCTGCTTCGGACGAAAAATAAAACTTTTTTGGGTGAAAATGACTTTTTACAAAAAAACGCCCCCAAAATGCCCAAAAGACCCAAGTTTGACCCTAAAACTCCACTGTTGCCATTTCGGACCAAAAATACCACTTGTTTGGGTGGAACCGACAACATTCTGTGCAAAACGTCCACTAAAGGCTCAAAAATATCAAATTTGACCTAAAAAGTCGATTGTGCCCGTTTCGGACGAAAAATAGCTTTTTTCTTCGAGGAAACAGACTTAAGAGAGCAAAACGCTCCCAAAATGCCCAAAAAGGCCAATATTGAAAAAAAAAAAATTAAATGCATCAATTTCGGACGAAAAAAATTGTGGAAATAGTCTTCCATGCACAACGCCCCAAAAAGGCCCAAGAAAGCAAGTTTGAACCGAGAATTCCACTGTGTCCGTTTCGAACGGAAATACCACTTGATTGGGTGGAAACAACATTCTAAGCAAAACCCCCACTAAAGGCCCAAAAAGACCAAATTTGACCTAAAAAGTCGACTGGATCCGTTTCAGACGAAAAGTAGCATTTTTCTTCGTGGAAATAGACTTCAGAGAGCAAAAAGCTCCCAAAATGCCCAGAAAGGCCAATATTGAAAAAAAATAATTCAAATGCATCCATTTCAGACGAAAAATACCGGTTTTATGGTGGAAGCGGCTTTCTAGCAAAACACCACCAAAAAGGCCCCAAAAGACTAAGTTTGACTACAAAATTCTGTTGCGTCCGTTTCGGACGAAAAAATCACTTGTTTGGGTTGAAACGACCCTCTGTGCGAAACTCTCCCAAAATGCCCAAAAAGATCAAATTCGACTTGAAACTTGAACTGTGTCCATTTAGGACAAAAAATACCACTTGTTTGGGTAGAAACGACCCTCTGTGCCAAACGCTTACGAAATTCCCAAAACACCAGGATCGATCAGATAATTCAACTGTGTCTACTTTGGATGAAAAATAAAACTTTTTTGGGTGAAAATGACTTTCCACGAAAAACGCCCCCAAAATGCCCAAAAAGATTCGACTGTGTCTGTTTCGGACGAAAAATAGCTTTTTTCTTCGTGCAAACCGACTGAGAGAGAAAACCTGATGAGAACCAACAAGCAACATCAAAGGACACATTGTATGTCCCGGTTGGGCCCATTACTAGGGCAAGATCCAAGAAGATCAAAGAAGCGCTTAATGGGCTAATTCAAGAGCTTTCGGCTGAATCGAAAACAATAAAGCCCAAATTAGGCCCAAATGACGATCAAGACCTAATCCATCTCATCAAAGCAAATGAATGGGTTTAGACATGAACTCAAATAGACCAAGGCTTAAGGACCACGAAATTCTCAGCATATTTATTTTATTATTTGTATTTTAATTTTAATTTAGGTTATTTATTTGATAATTTGTAAGGCATGATTGCCAAATTAGCCTTTTCCTTTTTAGATTAGGAGTAGGGTTTCCTTATTTCTCTAGGGTTTCCTTTTTTTTTGTATTGTAGCCGCACTATTCACGAGCACTGTTCACCGACACTATTCATTGCACTATTCATTACCTATTTAAGAAAGTTGTATCCCATGAGGAAGAACACATTACTTTGATTAATAAAAATTGTGAGAGTTTTCTCTTTAGTTCTTTAGAGAACTTTTCCTGAACTTATCAAGAGTTTCTTGTGGCGTTCAAACTTATATCTTTGATTCGTGATTCATTATAATCATTGGGTCAAGATCATTATACCATTGGTTCGCGTTTCATTCATAATAAACGTTGGGTCAAGGTAATCTATCTTTCAATTTCTGTATTTTTAGTTTGTTCAAAATCTGATTTAGTTTCGATCTTCGCAAAGAAACCCTAAGTTGGTTTCGGGTCTCACTAATCCTTGGTGAGGTTTGCATCAAAAACGCTTCCCAAATACCCAAAAAGGCCAATATTGAAAAGAAAAACAATTGCATCCATTTCGGATGAAAAATACCCATTTTTTTGTGGAAACGGCCTTCCATGCAAAATGCCCGAAAAATGCCCAAGAAAGCAAGTTTGAACCGAAAATTCCACTGTGTCCATTTTGAACGAAAAACTCCGCTTGATTGGGTGGAAAAAATATTCTGAACAAAACGCCCACTAGAGGCCCAAAAAGACCAAATTTGACCTAAAAAGTCGACTGTGTCCACGGAAATAGACTTTAGAGAGCTTTTCCCGACATGCCCAGAACGGCCGATATTGAAAAAAAAAATTCAAATGCATCCATTTTGGTCGAAAAATACCGATTTTATGGTGGAAACGGCTTTCTAGCAAAACACCAACAAAAAGGTCCCAAAAGACCAAGTTTGACTACAAAATTCAGCCGTGTCCGTTTCCGACGAAAAAAAGCACTTGTTTGGGTTGAAACGGCCATCTGTACAAAACGTTCCCAAAATGCTCAAAAAAATAAAATTCGACTTGAAACTTGAATTGTGTCCGTTTAGGACAAAAAATACCATTTGTTTGGGTAGAAACGACCCTCTGTGCCAAACGCGTATGAAATGCCCAAAACCACCCGGATCGACTAGATCATTTAACTGTGTCTACTTTGGACGACAAATAAAACTTTTTTTTGGTGAAAACGACTTTCAACGGAAAACGCCCCCAAAATGTCCAAAAAGACCAAGTTCGACCCAAAAATTCCACTGTGTCTGTTTCGGACAAAAAATATCACTTGTTTGGGTGGGACCAACATTCTGGGCAAAACGCCCACTAAAGGCCCAAAAACACCTGGATCGACCAGATAATTCAACTGTGTCTACTTCGGACAAAAATTAAAACTTTTTATTTTGGTAGAAACAACATTCCGAGCAAAAACGCCCACAAAAGGCCAAAAAAGACCAAGTTCGACTAGAAAATTCAATTGCATTTGTTTCGGACGAAAAAAAAACCACTTGTTAGGGTTGATATGGCCCTCTGTGCAAAATTTTCCCAAAATGCCCAAAAAAACAATTTTTTGTCCTAAAAATTGAACTGTGTCCGTTTAGAATAAAAATTACCAATTGTTTGGTTAGAAATAACCCTCTATGCAAAACGCCCCCAAAATGTAAAAAAAAATCAAGTTTGACTAGATAATTCAATTGTATCTGTTTCGGACGAAAAATACCATTTTTTTTTTGTAGAAATGGCCTTCACTGCAAAACGCCCCCAAAATGCCCAAGAACTCCAAGTTTGACCCGAAATTTCAACTGTATCCGTTTTGGACTAAAAATACCACTTGATTCAGAAGAAAAAAAAATATTCTGAGAAAAAAGCCCACTAAAGGCCCAAAAAGACCAAGTTTGGCCAAAAAAATCAAATGTATCCATTCTAGATGAAAAATACCACTTGTTTGGGTTGAAACGGCCCTTTGTGCAAAATGTTTCCAAAATCACCAAATTTGACCTGAAAATTGAACTGTGTCCGTTTAGGACCAAAATTACCACTTGTTTGGGTAGAAACAACCCTCTGTGCAAAATGCCACCGAAATGCCCAAAAAAATCAAGTTCGACCAGATAATTCAATTGTGTCTGTTTTGGATGAAAAATACTACTTTTTTTGCTAGAAACGACCCTCTATACAAAATGCCCCCAAAATGCCCAAGAAGACCAAGTTTGACTCGAAAATTCTACTGTGTCTGTTTCGGATGAAAAATACGCCTTCTTTTTTTGCTGCGGAAACATACTACCGAGTAAAACGATCCCAAAATGCCCAAAAATGCCAATATTGACCTAAAAATGAAATGCATCCATTTCGAAAGGAAAATATCTCTTTTCTGGTGGAAACGGCTTTCTGAGCAAAACGCTCATAAAAGGCCAAAAAAGACGAAGTTTGACTAGAAAATTCAACTGCGTCCGTTGTGAACAAAAAAAAATCACTTGTTTAGGTAGAAATGACCCTCTGTGTAAAACGCCCCCAAAATGCCCAAAAAAATCAAGTGCGACCAGATAATTCAACTGTGTCTGTTTCGGACGAAAAATACCATTTTTTTTTTGTGGAAACGATCTTCTATGTAAAACGCCTCCAAAATGCCCAAGAAGAGCAAGTTTGACCCGAAAATTCAACTGTCTGTTTTGGACGATAAATACCACTTGTTTCGGAAGAAAAAAATATTCTGAGAAAAACGCCTACTAAAGGCCCGAAAACACCAAATTTGACCTAAAAAGTCAACTGTGTCTGTTCCGGACAAAAAATACCACTATTTTTTTCTTTTTTTGTGGAAATAGATAACAGAGCAAAAAGCTCCTAAAATGCCCAAAAAGGCCAATGTTGACCTAAAAAATCAAATGCATCCATTTTGGACGAAAATGACCATTTGTTATGGTAGAAACAACATTCCGAGCTAAACGCCCATAAAAGGCCAAAAAAGATCAAGTCTGACTAGAAAATTCAACTGCGTCCGTTTTGGAAAAAAAAAAAAAAAAAAAAACCACTTGTTAAGGTTGAAATGGCCCTTTGTGCAAAATTTTCCCAAAATGCCCAAAAAAATAAAATTTTGTCCTAAAAATTGAACTATGTCCGTTTAGAACAAAAATTACCGTTTCAGACCAAAAATACTATTTTTTTTGGGTGGAAACGGCCTTCATTGCAAAACGCCCCTGAAATGCCCAAGAAGACCAAGTTTGACCCGAAAATTCAACTGTGTTCGTTTCGGATGAAAAATAACACTTGATTCGGAAGAAAAAAACATTCTGAGAAAAACGCCTACTAAAGGCCCAAAAAGACCAAGTTTCACCTAAAAAATCAAATGCATCCATTCTAGACGAAAAATTCCACTTGTTCGGGCTGAAACGGCCCTTTGTGCAAAATTTTTCAAAAATGCCCAAAAAGACCAAATTTGTCCTGAAAATTGAACTGTGTCCGTTTAGGACAAAAATTAACCTCTGTGCAAAACGCCTCCGAAATGCCAACAAAATCAAGTTCGACCAGATAATTCAATTGTGTCTGTTTCGGACGAAAAATACTACTTTTTTTTGCTGGAAACGACCCTCTATACAAAATGCCCCCAAAATGCCCAAGAAGACCAAGTTTGACCCAAAGATTCAACTGTGTCCGTTTCGGACGAAAAATACCACTTGTTTCGGTGGGAAAAAAACATTCTGAGAAAAACGCCCACTAAAGGCCCAAAAAGACTAATTTTGACCTAAAAAGTCAACTATATCAGTTTCTGATGAAAAATACGCCTTTTTTTGTGGAAACAGACTACAGAGCAAAACGGTCCCAAAATGCCCAAAAACGACAATATTAACCTAAAAAAATATAATGCATCCATTTCGGACGAAAAATACCATGTTTACGGTGGAAACGGCTTTCTGAGCAAAATGCCAATAGAAGGCCAAAAAAGACCAAGTTTGACTAGAAAATTCATCAGCGTCCGATTTAGACGGAAAAAAACCACTTGTGTAGGTAAAAACGACCCTCTATGCAAAACGCCCCCAAAATGCCCGAAACAACCAAGTTTGTCCAGATAATTCAACTGTGTTAGTTTCGAACGAAAAATACCATTTTTTCGGGTGGAAACGGCCTTCTATGCGAAACTCCCCAAAAATGCCCAAGAAGACAAAGTTTGACGGAAAAATTCAACTGTGTCCGTTTCGGACGAAAAATACCATTTGTTTCGAGAGAGAAAAATATTCTGAGAAAAACGCTACTAAAGGCCCGAAAACACCAAGTTTGATCTAAAAAGTCAACTGCGTCTGTTTCGGACAAAAAAATACCGCTATTTTTTCTTTTGTGGAAATAGATAACAGAGCAAAAAGCTCCTAAAATGCCCAAAAAGGCTAATGTTGACCTAAAAAATCAAATGCATCCATTTCGGACGAAAAATACCACTTTTACGGTGGAAATGGCTTTCTGAGCGAAAAGCCCATAAAAATTTAAAAAAGATCAAGTTTGTCGTGAAAATTCATCTGTCTGTTTCGGACAAAAAAAAACCATTTGTTTGGGTTGAAACGGCCCTCAGTGCCAAACCCTCCCAAAATGCCCAGAGAGACCACACTTGACTTGAAAATTAAATTGTGTCCGTTTAGGAAAAAAAAGTTTGGGTAGAAACGACCCTATGTGCAAAACGCCCACAAAGTGCCCAAAAACACCAAGTTCGACCAGATAATTCAACTGTGTCTGTTTCGGACGAAAACTACAATTTTTTTGGGCAGAAACGACCTTCTGTGCAAAACACCCCCAAAATGCTCAAAAAGACCAGGTTTGACCTGAAAATTCAACTGTGTCCATCTCGAACGAAAAGGACCATTTGTTTTGGTAGAAACAACATTCTGAGCAAATTTGACTAGAAAATTCAACTGCGTCCGTTTTGAACGAAAAAAATCACCTGTTTGGGTTGAAATGGCCCTCTGTGCAAAATTTTTACAAAATGCCCAAAAAGACCAAATTTGTCCGAAAAATTGAACTGTGTCCGTTTAGGACAAAAATTACCATTTGTTTGGGTAGAAACGACCCTGCGTGCAAAACGTCTCCAAATTGTCAAAAAAAAACCAAGTTCGACTAGATAATTCAACTGTGTCTGTTTCGGACGAAAAATACCACTTTTTTCGGGGGAAACGGCTTTTTATGCAAAACACCCAAAAAATGCCCAAAAAGACCAAGTTTGACCCGAAAATTCAACTGTGTCCGTTTCGGACGAAAAATACCGCTTGTCTCAATAGAAAAAGGACATTCTGAGAAAAACGCCCACTATAGGCCGCAAAAGACCAAGTTCGACCTAAAAAATCAAATGCATCCATTATAGACGAAAAATACCACTTGTTTGGGCTAAAACGACCCTTTGTGCAAAATTTTCCCAAGATGACCAAATTTGACCTGCAAATCGAACTGTGTCCGTTTAGGACAAAAATTACAACTTGTTTGGGTAGAAACGACCCTCTGTGCAAAATGCCCCCGAAATGCCCAAAAAAATCAAGTTCGACCAGATAATTCAACTGAGTCTGTTTCGGACGAAAAATACCACTTCTTTCGATGGAAACGTCCTTTTACGCAAAACGTGCCAAAAATGCCTTAAAAGACCAAGTTTGAACTGAAAATTACTCTGTGCCAGTTTGGACAAAAAATATCACTTGTTTGGGTGGAAACAACATTCTGAGCAAAACGTCCACTTAAGGCCAAAAATGACCAAGTTTGACCTAAAAAATCAAATGCATCCATTTTGGACGAAAAATACCATTTATTTGGGTTGAAATGACCCTCTGTACAAAATTTTCCCAAAACGCCCAAAAAGAACAAATTTGACTTGAACTGTTTTCGGTTGAAAAATACCACTTTTTTACGTGGCAATGGCCTTCCATGCAAAACGCCCCCAAAATGCCCAAGAAGACCAAGTTTGGCCAGAAACTTAAACTGTGTCCTTTTAGGACGAAAAATACCACTTATTTTGGCTGGAAACGACACTCTGTGCAAAACGCCCCCGAAATGGGTAAAAAGACCATGTGTGACCTCGAAATTCAACTGTGTTCATTTGGACGAAAAATACCACTTGTTTGGATGGAAACAATATTCTGAGCGAAATGCCCACTTAAGGCCAAAAAAGACCAAGTTTGACCTAAAAAATAAAATGCATCCATTTTGGACGAAAAATACCACTTGTTAGGGCTGAAACGGCTCTCCGTTCAAAATTTTCGCAAAACGACAATATTTGATCGAAAATTTGAACTGTGTCCGTTTATGACAAAAATTGAACGACCCCATGTGCAAAACGCCCCCAAAATGCCCAAAAAAACCAAGTTTGACTAGATAATTCAGCTGTGTCTGTTTCGAACGAAAAATACCACTTTTTTCGGTGGAAACGGCTTTCTATGCCAAATGCCCCCAAAATTCCCAAGAAGACCAAGGTTAACCCAAAGATTCAACTGATTCCGTTTCGGACGAAAAATACCACTTGTTTTGGTGGGAAAAAAACATTCCGAGAAAAACGCCCACTAAAGGCCCAAAAGGACCAAGTTTGACCCAAAATTTCAACTGTGTCTGTTTTGGACAAAAAATACCACTTGTTTCGGTAGAAAAAAAAAATTCTCAGAAAAACGCCCACTAAAGCCGCAAAAAGACCAAGTTTGGCCTAAAAAGTCAACTGTGTCTTTTCCGGACGAAAAATACGCCTTTTTTTTTTTTTTTTTGTGGAAACAGGCTACGGAGCAAAATGCTCCCAAAATGCCCAAAAGGGCCAATATTGACCTAGAAAATCAAATGTATCCATTTTGGAGGAAAAGGACCATTTGTTTTGGTAGAAACAACATTCCAAGCAAAACGCCCACAAAAGGCCAAAAAAGACCAAGTTCGACCAGATAATTCAACTGAGTCTGTTTCGGACGAAAAATACCACTTCTTTCGATGGAAACGTCCTTTTACGCAAAACGTGCCAAAAATGCCTTAAAAGACCAAGTTTGAACTGAAAATTACTCTGTGCCAGTTTGGACAAAAAATATCACTTGTTTGGGTGGAAACAACATTCTGAGCAAAACGTCCACTTAAGGCCAAAAATGACCAAGTTTGACCTAAAAAATCAAATGCATCCATTTTGGACGAAAAATACCATTTATTTGGGTTGAAATGACCCTCTGTACAAAATTTTCCCAAAACGCCCAAAAAGAACAAATTTGACTTGAACTGTTTTCGGTTGAAAAATACCACTTTTTTACGTGGCAATGGCCTTCCATGCAAAACGCCCCCAAAATGCCCAAGAAGACCAAGTTTGGCCAGAAACTTAAACTGTGTCCTTTTAGGACGAAAAATACCACTTATTTTGGCTGGAAACGACACTCTGTGCAAAACGCCCCCGAAATGGGTAAAAAGACCATGTGTGACCTCGAAATTCAACTGTGTTCATTTGGACGAAAAATACCACTTGTTTGGATGGAAACAATATTCTGAGCGAAATGCCCACTTAAGGCCAAAAAAGACCAAGTTTGACCTAAAAAATAAAATGCATCCATTTTGGACGAAAAATACCACTTGTTAGGGCTGAAACGGCTCTCCGTTCAAAATTTTCGCAAAACGACAATATTTGATCGAAAATTTGAACTGTGTCCGTTTATGACAAAAATTGAACGACCCCATGTGCAAAACGCCCCCAAAATGCCCAAAAAAACCAAGTTTGACTAGATAATTCAGCTGTGTCTGTTTCGAACGAAAAATACCACTTTTTTCGGTGGAAACGGCTTTCTATGCCAAATGCCCCCAAAATTCCCAAGAAGACCAAGGTTAACCCAAAGATTCAACTGATTCCGTTTCGGAAGAAAAATACCACTTGTTTTGGTGGGAAAAAAACATTCCGAGAAAAACGCCCACTAAAGGCCCAAAAGGACCAAGTTTGACCCAAAATTTCAACTGTGTCTGTTTTGGACAAAAAATACCACTTGTTTCGGTAGAAAAAAAAAATTCTCAGAAAAACGCCCACTAAAGCCGCAAAAAGACCAAGTTTGGCCTAAAAAGTCAACTGTGTCTTTTCCGGACGAAAAATACGCCTTTTTTTTTTTTTTTTTTTTTGTGGAAACAGGCTACGGAGCAAAATGCTCCCAAAATGCCCAAAAGGGCCAATATTGACCTAGAAAATCAAATGTATCCATTTTGGAGGAAAAGGACCATTTGTTTTGGTAGAAACAACATTCCAAGCAAAACGCCCACAAAAGGCCAAAAAAGACCAAGTTCGACCAGATAATTCAACTGAGTCTGTTTCGGACGAAAAATACCACTTCTTTCGATGGAAACGTCCTTTTACGCAAAACGTGCCAAAAATGCCTTAAAAGACCAAGTTTGAACTGAAAATTACTCTGTGCCAGTTTGGACAAAAATATCACTTGTTTGGGTGGAAACAACATTCTGAGCAAAACGTCCACTTAAGGCCAAAAATGACCAAGTTTGACCTAAAAAATCAAATGCATCCATTTTGGACGAAAAATACCATTTATTTGGGTTGAAATGACCCTCTGTACAAAATTTTCCCAAAACGCCCAAAAAGAACAAATTTGACTTGAACTGTTTTCGGTTGAAAAATACCACTTTTTTACGTGGCAATGGCCTTCCATGCAAAACGCCCCCAAAATGCCCAAGAAGACCAAGTTTGGCCAGAAACTTAAACTGTGTCCTTTTAGGACGAAAAATACCACTTATTTTGGCTGGAAACGACACTCTGTGCAAAACGCCCCCGAAATGGGTAAAAAGACCATGTGTGACCTCGAAATTCAACTGTGTTCATTTGGACGAAAAATACCACTTGTTTGGATGGAAACAATATTCTGAGCGAAATGCCCACTTAAGGCCAAAAAAGACCAAGTTTGACCTAAAAAATAAAATGCATCCATTTTGGACGAAAATACCACTTGTTAGGGCTGAAACGGCTCTCCGTTCAAAATTTTCGCAAAACGACAATATTTGATCGAAAATTTGAACTGTGTCCGTTTATGACAAAAATTGAACGACCCCATGTGCAAAACGCCCCCAAAATGCCCAAAAAAACCAAGTTTGACTAGATAATTCAGCTGTGTCTGTTTCGAACGAAAAATACCACTTTTTTCGGTGGAAACGGCTTTCTATGCCAAATGCCCCCAAAATTCCCAAGAAGACCAAGGTTAACCCAAAGATTCAACTGATTCCGTTTCGGAAGAAAAATACCACTTGTTTTGGTGGGAAAAAAACATTCCGAGAAAAACGCCCACTAAAGGCCCAAAAGGACCAAGTTTGACCCAAAATTTCAACTGTGTCTGTTTTGGACAAAAAATACCACTTGTTTCGGTAGAAAAAAAAAATTCTCAGAAAAACGCCCACTAAAGCCGCAAAAAGACCAAGTTTGGCCTAAAAAGTCAACTGTGTCTTTTCCGGACGAAAAATACGCCTTTTTTTTTTTTTTTTTTTTTGTGGAAACAGGCTACGGAGCAAAATGCTCCCAAAATGCCCAAAAGGGCCAATATTGACCTAGAAAATCAAATGTATCCATTTTGGAGGAAAAGGACCATTTGTTTTGGTAGAAACAACATTCCAAGCAAAACGCCCACAAAAGGCCAAAAAAGACCAAGTTCGACCAGATAATTCAACTGAGTCTGTTTCGGACGAAAAATACCACTTCTTTCGATGGAAACGTCCTTTTACGCAAAACGTGCCAAAAATGCCTTAAAAGACCAAGTTTGAACTGAAAATTACTCTGTGCCAGTTTGGACAAAAAATATCACTTGTTTGGGTGGAAACAACATTCTGAGCAAAACGTCCACTTAAGGCCAAAAATGACCAAGTTTGACCTAAAAAATCAAATGCATCCATTTTGGACGAAAAATACCATTTATTTGGGTTGAAATGACCCTCTGTACAAAATTTTCCCAAAACGCCCAAAAAGAACAAATTTGACTTGAACTGTTTTCGGTTGAAAAATACCACTTTTTTACGTGGCAATGGCCTTCCATGCAAAACGCCCCCAAAATGCCCAAGAAGACCAAGTTTGGCCAGAAACTTAAACTGTGTCCTTTTAGGACGAAAAATACCACTTATTTTGGCTGGAAACGACACTCTGTGCAAAACGCCCCCGAAATGGGTAAAAAGACCATGTGTGACCTCGAAATTCAACTGTGTTCATTTGGACGAAAAATACCACTTGTTTGGATGGAAACAATATTCTGAGCGAAATGCCCACTTAAGGCCAAAAAAGACCAAGTTTGACCTAAAAAATAAAATGCATCCATTTTGGACGAAAAATACCACTTGTTAGGGCTGAAACGGCTCTCCGTTCAAAATTTTCGCAAAACGACAATATTTGATCGAAAATTTGAACTGTGTCCGTTTATGACAAAAATTGAACGACCCCATGTGCAAAACGCCCCCAAAATGCCCAAAAAAACCAAGTTTGACTAGATAATTCAGCTGTGTCTGTTTCGAACGAAAAATACCACTTTTTTCGGTGGAAACGGCTTTCTATGCCAAATGCCCCCAAAATTCCCAAGAAGACCAAGGTTAACCCAAAGATTCAACTGATTCCGTTTCGGAAGAAAAATACCACTTGTTTTGGTGGGAAAAAAACATTCCGAGAAAAACGCCCACTAAAGGCCCAAAAGGACCAAGTTTGACCCAAAATTTCAACTGTGTCTGTTTTGGACAAAAAATACCACTTGTTTCGGTAGAAAAAAAAAATTCTCAGAAAAACGCCCACTAAAGCCGCAAAAAGACCAAGTTTGGCCTAAAAAGTCAACTGTGTCTTTTCCGGACGAAAAATACGCCTTTTTTTTTTTTTTTTTTTTTGTGGAAACAGGCTACGGAGCAAAATGCTCCCAAAATGCCCAAAAGGGCCAATATTGACCTAGAAAATCAAATGTATCCATTTTGGAGGAAAAGGACCATTTGTTTTGGTAGAAACAACATTCCAAGCAAAACGCCCACAAAAGGCCAAAAAAGACCAAGTTCGACCAGATAATTCAACTGAGTCTGTTTCGGACGAAAAATACCACTTCTTTCGATGGAAACGTCCTTTTACGCAAAACGTGCCAAAAATGCCTTAAAAGACCAAGTTTGAACTGAAAATTACTCTGTGCCAGTTTGGACAAAAAATATCACTTGTTTGGGTGGAAACAACATTCTGAGCAAAACGTCCACTTAAGGCCAAAAATGACCAAGTTTGACCTAAAAAATCAAATGCATCCATTTTGGACGAAAAATACCATTTATTTGGGTTGAAATGACCCTCTGTACAAAATTTTCCCAAAACGCCCAAAAAGAACAAATTTGACTTGAACTGTTTTCGGTTGAAAAATACCACTTTTTTACGTGGCAATGGCCTTCCATGCAAAACGCCCCCAAAATGCCCAAGAAGACCAAGTTTGGCCAGAAACTTAAACTGTGTCCTTTTAGGACGAAAAATACCACTTATTTTGGCTGGAAACGACACTCTGTGCAAAACGCCCCCGAAATGGGTAAAAAGACCATGTGTGACCTCGAAATTCAACTGTGTTCATTTGGACGAAAAATACCACTTGTTTGGATGGAAACAATATTCTGAGCGAAATGCCCACTTAAGGCCAAAAAAGACCAAGTTTGACCTAAAAAATAAAATGCATCCATTTTGGACGAAAAATACCACTTGTTAGGGCTGAAACGGCTCTCCGTTCAAAATTTTCGCAAAACGACAATATTTGATCGAAAATTTGAACTGTGTCCGTTTATGACAAAAATTGAACGACCCCATGTGCAAAACGCCCCCAAAATGCCCAAAAAAACCAAGTTTGACTAGATAATTCAGCTGTGTCTGTTTCGAACGAAAAATACCACTTTTTTCGGTGGAAACGGCTTTCTATGCCAAATGCCCCCAAAATTCCCAAGAAGACCAAGGTTAACCCAAAGATTCAACTGATTCCGTTTCGGACGAAAAATACCACTTGTTTTGGTGGGAAAAAAACATTCCGAGAAAAACGCCCACTAAAGGCCCAAAAGGACCAAGTTTGACCCAAAATTTCAACTGTGTCTGTTTTGGACAAAAAATACCACTTGTTTCGGTAGAAAAAAAAAATTCTCAGAAAAACGCCCACTAAAGCCGCAAAAAGACCAAGTTTGGCCTAAAAAGTCAACTGTGTCTTTTCCGGACGAAAAATACGCCTTTTTTTTTTTTTTTTTTTTTGTGGAAACAGGCTACGGAGCAAAATGCTCCCAAAATGCCCAAAAGGGCCAATATTGACCTAGAAAATCAAATGTATCCATTTTGGAGGAAAAGGACCATTTGTTTTGGTAGAAACAACATTCCAAGCAAAACGCCCACAAAAGGCCAAAAAAGACCAAGTTCGACCAGATAATTCAACTGAGTCTGTTTCGGACGAAAAATACCACTTCTTTCGATGGAAACGTCCTTTTACGCAAAACGTGCCAAAAATGCCTTAAAAGACCAAGTTTGAACTGAAAATTACTCTGTGCCAGTTTGGACAAAAAATATCACTTGTTTGGGTGGAAACAACATTCTGAGCAAAACGTCCACTTAAGGCCAAAAATGACCAAGTTTGACCTAAAAAATCAAATGCATCCATTTTGGACGAAAAATACCATTTATTTGGGTTGAAATGACCCTCTGTACAAAATTTTCCCAAAACGCCCAAAAAGAACAAATTTGACTTGAACTGTTTTCGGTTGAAAAATACCACTTTTTTACGTGGCAATGGCCTTCCATGCAAAACGCCCCCAAAATGCCCAAGAAGACCAAGTTTGGCCAGAAACTTAAACTGTGTCCTTTTAGGACGAAAAATACCACTTATTTTGGCTGGAAACGACACTCTGTGCAAAACGCCCCCGAAATGGGTAAAAAGACCATGTGTGACCTCGAAATTCAACTGTGTTCATTTGGACGAAAAATACCACTTGTTTGGATGGAAACAATATTCTGAGCGAAATGCCCACTTAAGGCCAAAAAAGACCAAGTTTGACCTAAAAAATAAAATGCATCCATTTTGGACGAAAAATACCACTTGTTAGGGCTGAAACGGCTCTCCGTTCAAAATTTTCGCAAAACGACAATATTTGATCGAAAATTTGAACTGTGTCCGTTTATGACAAAAATTGAACGACCCCATGTGCAAAACGCCCCCAAAATGCCCAAAAAAACCAAGTTTGACTAGATAATTCAGCTGTGTCTGTTTCGAACGAAAAATACCACTTTTTTCGGTGGAAACGGCTTTCTATGCCAAATGCCCCCAAAATTCCCAAGAAGACCAAGGTTAACCCAAAGATTCAACTGATTCCGTTTCGGAAGAAAAATACCACTTGTTTTGGTGGGAAAAAAACATTCCGAGAAAAACGCCCACTAAAGGCCCAAAAGGACCAAGTTTGACCCAAA
Source organism: Eucommia ulmoides (assembly GCA_016647705.1). Taxonomy (NCBI): domain Eukaryota; kingdom Viridiplantae; phylum Streptophyta; class Magnoliopsida; order Garryales; family Eucommiaceae; genus Eucommia; species Eucommia ulmoides. The sequence continues at coordinate 30,455,207 of CM028340.1, read as the reverse complement.
ATTTCAACTGTGTCTGTTTTGGACAAAAAATACCACTTGTTTCGGTAGAAAAAAAAAATTCTCAGAAAAACGCCCACTAAAGCCGCAAAAAGACCAAGTTTGGCCTAAAAAGTCAACTGTGTCTTTTCCGGACGAAAAATACGCCTTTTTTTTTTTTTTTTTTTTGTGGAAACAGGCTACGGAGCAAAATGCTCCCAAAATGCCCAAAAGGGCCAATATTGACCTAGAAAATCAAATGTATCCATTTTGGAGGAAAAGGACCATTTGTTTTGGTAGAAGCAACATTCCAAGCAAAACGCCCACAAAAGGCCAAAAAAGACCAAGTTCGACTAGAAAATTCAATTGCGTCTGTTTCGGACGAAAAAAAAAACCACTTGTTAGGGTTGAAATGGCCCTCTGTGCAAAATTTTCCCAAAATGCCCAAAAAAACAATTTTTTGTCCAAAAAATTGAACTGTGTCCGTTTAGAATAAAAATTACCAATTGTTTGGGTAGAAATAACCCTCTGTGCAAAACACCCCCAAAATGTCAAAAAAAATCAAGTTTGACTAGATAATTCAATTGTATCTGTTTCGGACGAAAAAGACCATTTATTTTTGGGTGGAAATGGCCTTCACTGCAAAACACCCCCAAAATGCCCAAGAAGACCAAGTTTGACCCGAAATTTCAACTGTATCCGTTTCGGACGAAAAATACCACTTGATTAGGAAGAAAAAAAAAATTCTGAGAAAAAAGCCCACTAAAGGCCCAAAAAGACCAAGTTTGGCCAAAAAAATCAAATGTATCCATTCTAGATGAAAAATACCACTTGTTTGGGTTGAAACGGCCCTTTGTGCAAAATGTTTCCAAAATGACCAAATTTGACCTGAAAATTGAACTGTGTCCGTTTAGGACCAAAATTACCACTTGTTTGGGTAGAAACAACCCTCTGTGCAAAACGCCTCCGAAATGCCCAAAAAAATCAAGTTCGACCAGATAATTCAATTGTGTCTGTTTCGGATGAAAAATATTACTTTTTTTTTTGCTGGAAACGACCCTCTATACAAAATGCCCCCAAAATGCCCAAGAAGACCAAGTTTGACCCAAAGATTCAACTGTGTCCGTTTCGGACGAAAAATACCACTTGTTTTGGTGGGAAAAAAACATTCTGAGAAAAACGCCCACTAAAGGCCCAAAAAGACCAAGTTTGACCTAAAAAGTCAACTATATCAGTTTCTGACGAAAAATACGCCTTTTTTTTTGTGTGGAGACAGACTACAGAGCAAAACGGTCCCAAAATGCCCAAAAACGACAATATTAACCTAAAAAAATATAATGCATCCATTTCGGACGACAAATACCACTTTTACGGTGGAAACGGCTTTCTGAGCAAAATGCCAATAAAAGGCCAAAAAAGACCAAGTTTGACTAGAAAATTCATCTGCGTCCGATTCAGACGAAAAAAACCACTTGTGTAGGTAAAAATGACCCTCTATGCAAAACGCCCCCAAAATGCCTGAAACAACCAAGTTTGTCCAGATAATTCAACTGTGTCCATCTCGAATGAAAAGGACCATTTGTTTTGGTAGAAACAACATTCCAGGCAAATTTGACTAGAAAATTCAACTGCGTCCGTTTTGAACGAAAAAAATCACCTGTTTGGGTTGAAATGGCCCTCTGTGCAAAATTTTTACAAAATGCCCAAAAAGACCAAATTTGTCCGAAAAATTGAACTGTGTCCGTTTAGGACAAAAATTACCACTTGATTGGGTAGAAACGACCCTGCGTGCAAAACGCCTCCAAATTGTCAAAAAAACCAAGTTCGACTAGATAATTCAACTGTGTCTGTTTCGGACGAAAAATATCACTTTTTTCGGGGGAAGCGGCTTTCTATGCAAAACACCCCAAAAATGCCCAAAAAGCCCAAGTTTGACCCGAAAATTCAACTGTGTCCGTTTCGGACGAAAAATACCGCTTGTCTCAAAAGAAAAAAAACATTCTGAGAAAAACGCCCACTAAAGGCCGAAAAAGACCAAGTTCGACCTAAAAAATCAAATGCATCCATTATTGACGAAAAATACCACTTGTTTGGGCGAAAACGACCCTTTGTGCAAAATTTTCCCAAGATGACCAAATTTGACCTCCAAATCGAACTGTGTCCGTTTAGGACAAAAATTACAACTTGTTTGGGTAGAAACGACCCTCTGTGAAAAATGCCCCCGAAATGCCCAAAAAAATCAAGTTCGACCAGATAATTCAACTGAGTCTGTTTCGGACAAAAAATACCACTTCTTTCGATGGAAATGTCCTTTTACGCAAAACGTGCCAAAAATGCCTAAAAAGACCAAGTTTGAACTAAAAATTACTCTGTGCCAGTTTGGACAAAAAATATCACTTGTTTGGGTGGAAACAACATTCTGAGCAAAACGTCCACTTAAGGCCAAAAATGACCAAGTTTGACCTAAAAATTCAAATGCATCCATTTTGGACGAAAAATACCATTTATTTGGGTTGAAATGACCCTCTGTACAAAATTTTCCCAAAACGCCCAAAAAGAACAAATTTGACTTGAACTGTTTTCGGTTGAAAAATACCACTTTTTTACGTGGCAATGGCCTTCCATGCAAAACGCCCCCAAAATGCCCAAGAAGACCAAGTTTGGCCAGAAACTTAAACTGTGTCCTTTTAGGACGAAAAATACCACTTATTTTGGCTGGAAACGACACTCTGTGCAAAACGCCCCCGAAATGGGTAAAAAGACCATGTGTGACCTCGAAATTCAACTGTGTTCATTTGGACGAAAAATACCACTTGTTTGGATGGAAACAATATTCTGAGCGAAATGCCCACTTAAGGCCAAAAAAGACCAAGTTTGACCTAAAAAATAAAATGCATCCATTTTGGACGAAAAATACCACTTGTTAGGGCTGAAACGGCTCTCCGTTCAAAATTTTCGCAAAACGACAATATTTGATCGAAAATTTGAACTGTGTCCGTTTATGACAAAAATTGAACGACCCCATGTGCAAAACGCCCCCAAAATGCCCAAAAAAACCAAGTTTGACTAGATAATTCAGCTGTGTCTGTTTCGAACGAAAAATACCACTTTTTTCGGTGGAAACGGCTTTCTATGCCAAATGCCCCCAAAATTCCCAAGAAGACCAAGGTTAACCCAAAGATTCAACTGATTCCGTTTCGGACGAAAAATACCACTTGTTTTGGTGGGAAAAAAACATTCCGAGAAAAACGCCCACTAAAGGCCCAAAAGGACCAAGTTTGACCCAAAATTTCAACTGTGTCTGTTTTGGACAAAAAATACCACTTGTTTCGGTAGAAAAAAAAAATTCTCAGAAAAACGCCCACTAAAGCCGCAAAAAGACCAAGTTTGGCCTAAAAAGTCAACTGTGTCTTTTCCGGACGAAAAATACGCCCTTTTGTTTTTTGTGGAAACAGGCTACGGAGCAAAACGCTCCCAAAATGCCCAAAAGGGCCAATATTGACCTAAAAAATCAAATGTATCCATTTTGGACGAAAAGGACCATTTGTTTTGGTAGAAACAACATTCCGAGCAAAACGCCCACAAAAGGCCAAAAAAGACCAAGTTCGACTAGAAAATTCAATTGCGTCTGTTTCGGACGAAAAAAAAAACCACTTGTTAGGGTTGAAATGGCCCTCTGTGCAAAATTTTCCCAAAATGCCCAAAAAACAATTTTTGTCCTAAAATTGAACTGTGTCCGTTTAGAATAAAAATTACCAATTGTTTGGGTAGAAATAACCCTCAAGTTTGACTATATAATTCAATTGTATATGTTTCGGACGAAAAATACCATTTTTTAGGATGGAAATGGCCTTCATTGCAAAACGCCCCCAAAATGCCCAAGAAGACCAAGTTTGACCCGAAATTTCAACTGTATCGGTTTCGGACGAAAAATACTACTTGATTCAAAAGAAAAAAAATATTCTGAGAAAAAAGCCCACTAAAGGCTCAAAAAGACCAAGTTTGGCCAAAAAAATCAAATGTATCCATTCTAGATGAAAAATACCACTTGTTTGGGTTGAAACGGCCTTTTGTGCAAAAATTTTCCAAAATGACCAAATTTGACCTGAAAATTGAACTGTGTCCGTTTAGGACAAAAATTACCACTTGTTTTGGTAGAAACAACCCTCTGTGCAAAACGCCTCCGAAATGCCCAAAAAAACCAAGTTCAACCAGATAATTCAATTGTGTCTGTTTTGGACGAAAAATACTACTTTTTTTTTTTTGCTAGAAACGACCCTCTATACAAAATGCCCCCAAAATGCCCAAGAAGACCAAGTTTGACCCGAAAATTCTACTGTGTCTGTTTCGGATGAAAAATACGCCTTTTTTTTTTTTTTTTGCGGAAACAGACTACCGAGCCAAACGATCCCAAAATGCCCAAAAATGCCAATATTGACCTAAAAATGAAATGCATCCATTTCGAAAGAAAAATATCTCTTTTCTGATGGAAATGGCTTTCTGAGTAAAACGCTCATAAAAGGCCAAAAAAGATGAAATTTGACTAGAAAATTCAACTGCGTCCATTGTGAATAAAAAAAAAATCACTTGTTTGGGTAAAAATGACCCTCTGTGTAAAACGCCCCCAAAATGCCCAAAAAATTCAAGTTCGACCAGATAATTCAACTGTGTCTGTTTCGGACGAAAAATACCATTTTTTCTTGTGGAAACGATCTTCTATGCAAAACGCCTCCAAAATGCCCAAGAAGAGCAAGTTTGACTCGAAAATTCAACTGCCTGTTTTGGACGAAAAATACCACGTGTTTCGGGAAAAAAAAATATTCTGAGAAAAACGCCTACTAAAGGCCCGAAAACACCAAGTTTGACCTAAAAAGTCAAATGTGTCTGTTTCGGACAAAAAATACCACTATTTTTTTTTTTGTGGAAATAGATAACAAAGCAAAAAGCTCCTAAAATGCCCAAAAAGGCCAATGTTGACCTAAAAAATCAAATGCATCCATTTTGGACGAAAAGGACCATTTGTTATGGTAGAAACAACATTCCGAGCTAAACGCCCATAAAAGGCCAAAAAAGATCAAGTTTGACTAGAAAATTCAACTGCGTCCGTTTTGGAAAAAAAAAAAAAAAAAAAACCACTTGTTAGGGTTGAAATGGCCCTTTGTGCAAAATTTTCGCAAAATGCCCAAAAAAATAAAATTTTGTCCTAAAAATTGAACTATGTCCGTTTAGAACAAAAATTTCCGTTTCAGACCAAAAATACCATTTTTTTGGGTAGAAACGGCCTTCACTACAAAACGCCCCCGAAATGCCCAAGAAGACCAAGTTTGACCCGAAAATTCTACTGTGTCTGTTTCGGATGAAAAATACGCCTTCTTTTTTTTTTGCGGAAACAGACTACCGAGCCAAACGATCCCAAAATGCCCAAAAATGCCAATATTGACCTAAAAATGAAATGCATCCATTTCGAAAGAAAAATATCTCTTTTATGGTGGAAATGGCTTTCTGAGTAAAACGCTCATAAAAGGCCAAAAAAGATGAAGTTTGACTAGAAAATTCAACTGCGTCCGTTGTGAATAAAAAAAAATCACTTGTTTGGGTAGAAATGACCCTCTGTGTAAAACGCCCCCAAAATGCCCAAAAAATTCAAGTTCGACCAGATAATTCAACTGTGTTTGTTTCGGACGAAAAATACCATTTTTTCTAGTGGAAACGATCTTCTATGAAAAACGCCTCCAAAATGCCCAAGAAGAGCAAGTTTGACCCGAAAATTCAACTGCCTGTTTTGGACGAAAAATACCACATTTATGAGAAAAACGCCTACTAAAGGCCCGAAAACACCAAGTTTGACCTAAAAAGTCAACTGTGTCTGTTTCGGACAAAAAATACCACTATTTTTTTTTTTTTTTGTGGAAATAGATAACAAAGCAAAAAGCTCCTAAAATGCCCAAAAAGGCCAATGTTGACCTAAAAAATCAAATGCATCCATTTTAGACGAAAAGGACCATTTGTTATGGTAGAAACAACAGTCCGAGCTAAACGCCCATAAAAGGCCAAAAAAGATCAAGTTTGACTAGAAAATTCAACTGCGTCCGTTTTGGACAAAAAAAAAAAAACCACTTGTTAGGGTTGAAATAGCCCTTTGTGCAAAATTTTCGCAAAATGCCCAAAAAAATAAAATTTTGTCCTAAAAATTGAACTATGTCCGTTTAGAACAAAAATTTCCGTTTCAGACCAAAAATACCATTTTTTTGGGTAGAAACGGCCTTCACTACAAAACGCCCCCGAAATGCCCAAGAAGACCAAGTTTGACCCAAAAATTCAACTGTGTCCGTTTCGGATGAAAAATAACACTTGATTCGGAAGAAAAAAACATTCTGAGAAAAACGCCTACTAATGGCCCAAAAAGACCAAGTTTCACCTAAAAAATCAAATGCATCCATTCTAGACGAAAAATTCCACTTGTTCGGGCTGAAACGGCCCTTTGTCCAAAATTTTCCAAAAATGCCCAAAAAGACCAAATTTGTCCTGAAAATTGAACTGTGTCCGTTTAGGACAAAAATTAACCTTTGTGCAAAATGCCCCCAAAATGCCTAAAAAGACCATATTCAACCAGATAATTCAACTGTGTCTGTTTCGCATGAAAAATACCATTTTTTCTGGTGGAAATGGCCGTCCATGCAAAACGCCCTAAAATGCCCAAGAAGAGCAAATTTGACCCAAAAATTCAACTGTGTCCGTTTCGGACGAAAAATAACACTTGATTCGGAAGAAAAAAACATTCTGAGAAAAACGCCCACTAAAGTTCCAAAAAGACCAAGTTTGACCTAAAAAATCAAATGCATCCATTCTAGATGAAAAATACCACCTGTTCGGGCTGAAACGGCCATTTGTCAAAATTTTTCCAAAAATGCCAAAAAAGACCAAATTTGTCCTGAAAATTGAACTGTGTCCGTTTAGGACAAAAAATTACCCTCTGTGCAAAATGCCCCCAAAATGCCCCAAAAGACCAAATTCAACCAGATAATTCAACTGTGTCTGTTTTGCATGAAAAAAAACCATTTTTTTCTGGTAGAAATGGCCTTCCATGCAAAACGCCCCTAAAAGGCCCAAGAAGACCAAGTTTGACTCGAAAATTCAACTGTGTCCGTTTCGGACGAAAAATACCACTAGTTCGGGTAGAAACAAATTTTTGAGCAAAATGCCTACTAAAGGTCCAAAAAGACCAAGTTTGACCTAAAACGTCAACTGTGTCCATTTCGAATGAAAAATACCACTTTTGTTTTTTGTCGAAACAGACTACAGAGCAAAACGCTCCTAAAATTCCCAAAAAGGCCAATATTGACCTAAGAAATCAAATGCATCTATTTTGGACGAAGAGATACCACTTTTATGGTGGGAACGGATTTTAGAGCAAAAACGACAACAAAAAGGCCCAAAAAGACCAAGTTTGACTAGAAAATTCAACTACGTCTGTTTCGGAGGAAAAAAACCACTTGTTTGAGTTGAAACGGCCCTCTGTGGAAAACGCACCCAAATTACCCAACAAGACAAAATTTGACTTGAAAATTGAACTGTGTCTGTTTAGGACAAAAAATACCAAAAGTTTGGATAGAAACGACCCTCTGTGCAAAATGCCCACAAAGTGCCCAATAGACCTTTTTGGATGAAAAATACCACTTGTTTAGGCTAAAACGGCCCTCTGTACAAAATTTTTTCAAAATGCCCAAAAAGACCGAATTTGACCTGAAAATTGAACTGTGTCCGTTTAGGACAAAAATTACCACTTGTTTGGGTAGAAATGAATCTCTATCCAAAATACCCGAAAAATGTCCAAAAAGACCAAGTTTGACCAGATAATTCAACTGTGTCTGTTTCACACGAAAAATACCACATTTTCTGGTGGAAATGGCCTTCCATGCAAAACACCCCTAAAATGCCCAAGAAGAGCAAGTTTGACTCGAAAATTCAACTGTGTCCGTTTGGGACGAAAAGTACCACTAGTTTAGGTGGAAACAAAATTTTGAGCAAAATGCCCACTAAAGGTCCAAAAAGACAAAGTTTGTACTAAAAAGTCAACTGTGTCTGTTTCAGATGAAAAATACCATTTTTTTTTTGTCAAAACAGACTACAGAGCAAAACACTCCTAAAATTCCCAAAAAGGCCAATATTGAGCTAAGAAATCAAATATATCCATTTTGGACGAAAAATACCACTTTTATGCTGAAAACAGATTTCTGCACGAAACGCCAACAAAAAGGCCCCAAAAGAACAAGTTCGACTAGAAAATTCAACTGCGTCTGTTTCGGAAGAAAAAAACCACTTGTTTGGGTTGACATGGCTATCTGTGGAAAACGCACCCAAAATACCCAAAAAGAGAAAAATTGACTTGAAAATTGAACTGTGTCTATTTAGGACAAAAAATACCACAAGTTTGGGTAGAAACGACCCTCTGTGCAAAATGCCCACAAAGTGCCCAATAGACCTTTCCGGACGAAAAATACCACTTGTTTGGGCTGAAATGGCCCTCTGTGCAAAATTTTTCCAAAATGCCCAAAAAACCTAATTTGACCTGAAAATTGAACTATATCCATTTAGGACAAGAATTACCACTTATTTGGGTAGAAATGAATCTCTGTCCAAAACAACCCCCAAACTGTGTCTGTTTTGCACAACAAATACCATTTTTTTGGGTAGAAAGAGAATTCTATGCAAAATGCCCCCAAGATGCCCAAGAAGACTAAGTTTGACCTAGAAATTCAACTGTGTCTGTTTCGGACTTTCGAGGTGGAAAAAAACATTCTGAGAAAAACGCCCACTGCCCAAAAAGACTAAGTTTGACCTAAAAAGTCAACTATGTCTGTTTTAGATGAAAAATACTACTTGTTTGGATAGAAACAACATTCTGAGCAGAATGCCCACTTAAACCAAAAAAAGACCAAGTTTGACCTAAAAAATCAAATGCATCCATTTTGGACGAAAAATATCACTTGTTTGGGCTGAAACGGCCCTTTGTCCAAAATTGTCCTAAAATGCCCAAAAAGACCAAATTTGATCTTAAAATTGAACTGTGTTAGGACAAAAATTACCACTTCTTTGGGTAGAAGCCTCTGTGAAAAACGCTCCAAAAATGTCCAAAAAAACAAAGCTCGACCAGATAATTCAATTGTGTCTGTTTCCGACGAAAAATACAATTTTCTTTTTTGTGGAAACGACTTTCAATGCAAAATGCCCCCAAAATGCCCAGAAGACCAAATTTGACCAAACAATTTAACTTTGTCTGTTTCGGACAAAAAATACCACTTCTTTGGGTGGAAAAAAATATTCTTAGAAAAACGCACACTAAAGGCCCAAAAAGACCAAGTTTGACCTAAAAAGTCAACTGTGTCTGTTTCGGACGAAAAATACCTTTTTTTTTTTTTTTTTTTGTGGACATGGACTACATACAAAACGCTCCCAAAAATCTCAAAAAGGCCAATATTTAACTAAAAAAATCAAATGCATCAATTTCGAACGAAAAATACCACTTATATGGTGGAAAGAGCTTTCTGAGCAAAACACCCACTAAAGGCCAAAAAAGACCAAGTTTGACTAGAAAATTCAATTGCGTCCGTTTCAGACCAAAAAACCTACTTGTTGGGTTGAAATGACCCTCTATGCAAAACACCGCCAAAAGGCCCAAAAAGACAAAGTTTGGGTGGAAACGATACTCTGTGCATAACGCCCACAAAAAGGGTAAAAAGATCAAGTTTAACCTAAAAAGTCAACTGTGTCTGTTTCGGATGAAAAATAACACTTTTTTTTTTGGGAGAAAATGTCCTTCTACGCCAAACGCCTTCAAAATGTCCAAAAAGACCAAGTTTGACCCTAAAATTCAACTGTGTCCGTTTGGACGAAAAATACCACTTGTGTGGGTGGAAATAACATTCTGAGCAAAATGTCCACTTAAGGCCATAAAGGACCAAGTTTGACCTAAAAAATCAAATGCATCCATTTTGGACGAAAAATATCACTTGTTTAGGCTGAACCGGCCATCTGTGCAAAATTTTCCCAAAATACCCGAAAAGACCAAATTTGACCCGAAAATTGAATTGTATCCATTTAGGACAAAAATTACCACTTGTTTGGGTAGAAACGACCCTCTGTGCAAAACGCCCCCAAAATACCCAAAAAAACCAAGTTCGACCAGATAATTCAACTGTGTTTGTTTCAGACGAAAAACACAATTTTTTTGGGTGGAAACGACTTTCAATGCAAAACGCCCCCAAAATGCCAAAGAAGACCAAGTTTGACCCAAAAATTCAATTGTGTCTGTTTCGGACCAAAAATATCACTTGTTTGGGTTGAAATGACCCTCTATGCAAAATGCCCCTAAAAGGCCAAAAAAGACAACTCCGTGCAAAACGCCCACAAAGTGGGTAAAAAGACCAAGTTCGATCAGATAATTCAACTGTGTCTGTTTCAGACGAAAAATAACACTTTTTTTTTTTTTTTGGAAACGTCCTTCTACGCGAAACGCCCCAAAAATGCACAAAAAGGCCAAGTTTGACCCAAAAGATACAACTGTGTCCGTTTGGACCAAAAATACCACTTGTTTGGGTGAAAACAATATTCTGAGCAAAACACCCACAAAATGGCCAGCAAAGACAAAGTTTGACCTAAAAATTCAAATGCATCCATTTTGGACGAAAAATACCACTTGTTTGGGCTGAAACGGCCCTCTATGCATAATTTTCCCAAAATACCCAAAATTACCAAATTTGACCTGAAAATCGAATTATGTCCATTTAGGACAAAAATTACCATTTGTATGGGTAGAAACGACCCTCTGTGCAAAACGCCCTCAAAATGCCCAAAAAGACCTAGTTCGACCAGATAATTCAACTGTATCTGTTTCGGATGAAAAATACCATTTGTTTTGGGCAGAAACGGCCTAGCATGCAAAATGCCCCTAGAATTCCCAAGAAGAGGAAGTTTGACCAGATAATTCAACTGTGTCCATTTCAGACGAAAAATACCACTCGTTTAGTGGAAACAACATTGTGAGCAAAACGCCCACTAAGACTCAAAAAGACAAAGTTTGACCTAAAAATTCAACTGTGTCCATTTCGGATGAAAAATACCACTTTCCTTTGTGGAAACAGATTACAAAGCAAAATGCTCTCAAAATGCCCAAAAAGGCCAATGTTGACCAAAAAAATCAAATGCTTCCATTTCGGATGAAAAATACTTCTTTTATGGTGGAAATGACATTCTGAGCAAAATGCCCACAGAAGGCTCAAAAAATCCAAGATTGACTAGAAAATTCAACAGCGTCTGTTTCGGACGAAAAAAATCACTTGTTTAGGTTGAAACACCCCTCTGTGCAAAACGCCCCCATAAGGCCCAAAATAACAAAGTTTGGCTGGAAAATTGAATTGTGTCCGTTTAGGACCAAAAATACCATTTGCTTGGGTACAAACGTCCATATGTACAAAATGACCCCAAAATGGGCAAAAAGACCAAGTTCGATTAGATAACTTGACTGTATTTGTTTCAGATGAAAAATAACATTTTTTTTTGGGTGGAAACGGCCTTCCACATAAAACACCCCTAAAATGCCCAAGAAAAACAAGTTTGACCCTAAAATTCAACTGTCTCCGTTTCGGGAAAAAAATACCACTTGTTTGTGCAGAAACATTATTCTGAGCAAAGCGCCCACTAAAGGCCCAAAAAGACCAAGTTTGATCTAAAAATTCAACTGTATCCGTTTCGGACGAAAAATACCACTTTTCTTTGTGGAAACATACTACAGCGCAAAACGCTCCCAAAATGCCCAAAAATGCCAATATTGACCTAAAAAATCCCAAATGTATCCATTTTGGACGAAGAATACCATTTTTTTTCTTGTGGAAACTGCCTTCTGAGCAAAACGCCCCCAAAAGGCTAAAAAACAACAAGTTTGGCCGGAAAATTGAACTGTGTTCGTCTAGGACAAAAAATACCACTTGTTTGGGTGAAAATAACCCTCTGTGCAAAACACCCCTAAAATGCTCAAAAACACCAAGTTCGACCAAATAATTCAACAGTATCTGTTTCGGACGAAAATTACCACTTTTTTTTTGTGGAAACGACATTCTACGCTAAACGCCCCCAAAATGCCCAAAAAGACCAAAAATACAAATTTTGACCCGAAAATTCAACTGTGTCCGTTTGGTAAAAAAATACCACTTCTTTGGGTGGAAACAACATTCTGAGCAAAATGCCTATTTAAGGCAAAAAAAGACCAAGTTTGACCTAAAAAATCAAATGCATCCATTTTGGACGAAAAATACTAATTGTTTGGGCTGAACGGGCCCTCTGTGCAAAAGTTTACCAGATGGCCCAAAAAAACCAAATTTGACCTGAAAATTGAACTGTGTCCGTTTGGGACTAAAATTACGACTTGTTTGGGTAGAAACGACCCTCTATGCAAAACACCCCCAAAATACCCAAAAAGACCAAGTTCGACCAGATAATTCAACTGTGTCGGTTTCGGACGAAAATTACCATTTTTTTGGCGAGAAACGGCCGTCTATGCAAAACGCCCCTAAAATGCTCAGAAAAACCAAGTTTGACCCAAAAATTTAACTGTGTCCGTTTGGGAGGAAAAATATCACTTGTTTGGGAGGAAACAACATTCCCAGCAAAACGCCCACTAAATGCCCTAAAAGACCAAGTTTGACCTCAAAATTTAACTATGTCCGTTTTGGACGAAAAATACGACTTTTCTTTGTGGAAACAGACTTCAGAGCAAAACACTCCAAAAATGCCCAAAATGACCAATATTGACCTCAAAAATGAAATGCATCCACTTCGGAAGAAACATACCACTTTTATTATGGAAACAATATTCTGAGCAAAACGCCCACAAAAAAGCTCCAAAAAACCAAGTTTGTCTAGAAAAATTCAATTGCGTCTGATTCGGACGAAAAAAACCATTTGTTTGGATTGAAATGACCCTCTGTGCAAAACGCTCCCAAAATGCCCAAAAAGACCATATTTTTCTTGAAAATTGAATTGTGTCCCTTTAGAACAAAAAATACCACTTGTTTTGGTAGAAACGACCCTCTGTGGAAAATGCCCACAAAATGCCCAAAAATACCAAGTTCGACCAGATAATTCAACTGTGTCTGCTTCGGATGAAAAATACAATTTTTTTGGGTGAAAACGTCCTTCTATGCAAAACGCCTCCAAAATGTCCAAAATGACCAAGTTTGACCCGAAAATTCAACTGTGTTCATTTCGGATGAAAAGTACCACTTGTTTTGGTGGAAACAACAATCTGAGCCAAACGCCCACACAAGGCCCAGAAAGACATAGTTTGACCTAAAAAATGAAATGCATCCATTTTGGATGAAGAATACCACTTTTTTTTTTTTTTAATGGAAACGACCCTCTGTGCAAAACGCCCCCAAAATGCCCAAAAACACCAAGTTGGACCAGATAATTCAACAGTGTCTGTTTCAAACGAAAAATATCACTTTTATGGGTGAAAACGGCCTTCTACGCAAAATGCCCCGAAAATTCCAAAAAAGACAAAATTTGACTTGAAAATTCAAATGTGTCCGTTTCGACAAAAATTACCACTTGTTTAGGTGGAGACAACATCATGAGCAAAACGCCTACTTAAGGCAAAAAAAGACCAAGTTTGTCTTAAAAAATTAAATGCATCAATTTTTGACGAAAAATACCAGTTGTTTGGGCTGAAATGACCGTCTGTGCAAAATTTTCCCAAAATGCTCAACAAAACCTAATTTGACCTGAAAATTGAACTGTGTTCGTTTAAGACAAAAAATATCACTTGTCTAGGTAGAAATGACCCTCTGTCCAAAATGCCCCCAAAATACCCAAAAAGACCAAGTTCGACCAGATAATTCAACTGTGTCTGTTTCGGACGAAAAATACCATTTGTTTTGGCAGAAACGGCCTCCCATGCAAAACGCCGCTAAAATGCCCAAGAAAAGCAAGTTTCACTCGAAAATTCAACTGTGTCCTTTTCGAAAAAATACCACTTGTTTGGGTGGAAACAACATTGTGAGCGAAACGCCCACTAAAGGCCCAAAAAGATCAAGTTTGACTTACAAATTAGACTGTGTCCGTTTCGAACGAAAAATATCACTTTTCTTCGCGAAAATAGACTACCAAGCAAAATGCTCCAAAAATGCCCAAAAAGGCCAATATTGACCTAAAAATCAAATGCATTCAGTTCGGACGAAAAATACCACTTTTACGGTGGAAACGACTTTCTGAGCAGAACGCACACAAAAAGCCCCAAAAGACCAAGTTTGACTAGAAAATTCAACTGCGTTCGTTTCGGACGAAAAAAAAACCACTTGTTTGGGTTGAAATGGCCCACTGTGCAAAATGCTCCCAAAATGACCAAAAAAACCAAATTTGATTTGAAAATTGAACTGTGTCCATTTAGGACAAAAAACATCAATTGTTTTGGTAGAAACGACCCTCTGTGCAAAATACCAAAAAAATGCCGAAAAATACCAAGTTCGGCCAGTTAATTCAAATGTGTCTGCTTCGGATAAAAAATACCACTTTTTTGGGTGAAAACGGTTTTCTTTGCAAAACGCCCCCAAAATGCGCAAAAGACCAAGTTTGACCCGAAAATTCAACTATGTCCATTTCGAACGAAAAGTACCACTTGTTTTGGTGGAAACAACATTCTAAGCCAAACGCTTGCACAAGGCCCAAAATAAATAGTTTGACCTAAAAAATCAAATGCATCCATTTTGGATGAAAATTACCACTTGCTTGGGCTGAAACGGCCCTCTATTCAAAATTTTCCCAAACAACGCAAGAATACCAAATTTGACATGAAAATTGAACAGTGTCTGTTTGAGACGAAAAATACCACTTTTTTTTTTTTTTTTTTTTTTTGTGGAAACAGACTACAGAGCAAAACACTCCCAAAATGCCCAAAAAGGCTAATATTGACCTAAAAAATCAAATGCATCCATTTCTGATGAAAAATACCACTTTTGTGGTAGAAATGACTTTCTGAGCAAAACGGCAACAAAAAAGACCCCAAAAGACCAACTTTGACTAGAAATTGCGTCCGTTTCGGACGAAAAAAACAACTCGTTTCGGTTGAAATAGTTCTCTATGCCAAACGCTCCCAAAATACCCAAAAAGACCAAATTTGACTTGAAAATTGAACTGTGTCTGTTTAGGACAAAAAATACCACTTGTTTGGATAGAAACGACCCTCTGTGCAACATGCCAATAAAATGCCCAAAAAGACCAAGTTCGACCAGATAATTCAACTGTGTCTGCTTCAGATGAAAAAATACAACGTTTTTGGGTGGAAACGACCTTCTACGCAAAATGCCCCAAAAGACCAAGTTTGACCAACTATGTCTGTTTGGACGAAACATACCAGTTGTTTGGGTGGAAACAACATCCTGAGCAAAACACCC
The DNA here is from genome assembly GCA_016647705.1 of Eucommia ulmoides. Classification (NCBI taxonomy): domain Eukaryota; kingdom Viridiplantae; phylum Streptophyta; class Magnoliopsida; order Garryales; family Eucommiaceae; genus Eucommia; species Eucommia ulmoides. The sequence goes on along the minus strand of CM028340.1, from coordinate 30,439,785 downwards.
ACTGAAACCAAAAAAAGACCAAGTTTAACCTAAAAAATCCAATGCATCCATTTTTGACAAAAATACCACTTTTATGGTGGAAACGGATTCTGAGCAAAATGCCAACAAAAAGGTCCCAAAAGACCCAGTTTGACTAGATAATTCAAGTTCATCCGTTTCGGACCGAAAAAACCACTTGTTTGGGTTCAAATGGCTCTCTGTGCAAAATGCTCCCAAAATGCCCAAAAAGACCAAGTTTGTTCTAAAAATTTAATTGTGCCCGTTTAGGACAGAAAATGCCTCTTGTTTTGGTTGAAACGACCCTCTATGCAAAACACCCCCAAAATGCCCAAAAAGATCAAGTTCGACCAGATAATTCAACTGTGTTTGTTTCGGAAGAAACATACCACTTTTTTGGGTAGAAACGACCTTCCACGCAAAACGCCCCTAAAATGCCCAAGAATAGCTAGTTTGACCTGAAAATTGAATTGTGTCCATTCGGATGAAAAATACCACTTGTTTGGGAGGAAACAACATTATGAGCAAAACGCCCACTAAAGGCCCAAAAAGATCAAGTTTTACCTAAAAAGACAACTGTGTCCATTTCGGACAAAAAATACCACTTTTTTTTTTTTTTTTTTTTTTTTGTGGAAACAAACTACAGAGCAAAATGCTCCCAAAATGTCCAATATTGACCTAAAAAATCAAATGCATTAATTTCTGACGAAAAATACCACTTTTGTGAAGGAAACGACTATCTGAGCAAAACACCAACAAAAAAGGCCCCAAAAGACCAAGTTTGACAAGAAAATTCAACTGCGTTTGTTTCGGAGGCAAAAAATCACTTGTTTGGGTTCAAACGGCCCTTTGTGCCAAACGCTCCCAAAATGCCCAAAAAAACCAAATTTGACTTGGAAATTGAATTGTGTCCGTTTAGGATAAAAAATACCACTTATTTGGTTAGAATCGACCCTTTATGCAAAACGACGCAAAAATACCCAATAAGACCAAGTTCGACCAGATAATTCATGTAAGACCCCGATCTTTGATATACGTATAATTTTTGTTGTATTTTAAAATATTTCGGATATAACGGGGTAGATCGTGTCAATTATTGTAGGATTTAAAATTTAGGGGTCAAATTATAATTTATATAAACATTAAAATTTCGAGAAGGCAAAGAAAAGGGGAGTGGTGGCTCGATTTTTCACACGCACACATATGTATATATATATATACACACACATATACAGTTACACACAAATGCATGAGAGGGAAGAAATGATTAGAAAATTTCAGAGAGAAGAGAGAGAAAAAGAAAACGAGAAAGAGAGAAGAGAACCGAAGAGAGAGAGAGGAGGCAATCTGGAGGTGATCTTGTGTGTGTGTGTATTGTAGTGTGTTAGTGTGTGTTTTTCAGTGTTGGGTCTGTGTGTATGATCGGCCCGTGGATCTGTTGTTGGTAGAGTGGGTGTTGCAGTCGGAGTGTTAGAGAGAAAGAGAGAAAGTGGGTATCGATTTTGGGTGTGTGTTCCGTTCGGCGTCGTGGGTGTTCCGTCTTCGTGGATGTGTGGCATGATTGGAGTAAGGTCGGTCGGTGGCGAGTCCCAGAGTAGAAGCAGAAAATGAAGAGAGAGAGAGAGAGAGAGAGAGAGAGATTGTCGTCGGTGGCGGTGGTGCTGTGTTTGTGTATGTGTATTTGGTCTATGGTGTGGGATTTTGTTGGTGGTAGGTGAGGGTGGTGATCGTCAGTTTTGGTAAGCAGAGAGAGAGAGAGAGAGAAGCGGCGAAAAAGTAGAAAAATAGAGAAGAAATATCAGGCATTCGCCATGGCAGAAATTCCGTTGCCCCGGCGGTAAAACTTCTGGGAGCAGTGTCGGGTCGATTCGCCGCGGCGGTGGGGACTTCGCCGCAGCAGTGGCAGCTGAACATAAATAGTTACGTAAGCGGGAAAAAGAAGCGTGGGAAAGAAATGAGAAAAAGAAAAGAAAAAGGAAAAAAAAAAAAAAAGGAAATTCGTACAAACCACCCCACTAAAATTAATGATCCAATCTTGCGGCCCTCGGAAAATTTTGAAAATGATAGAATTTCAAACTTCCTTAATACATGTATTTAAGTGTCTAAATTGAAAAATGGCGATAGGAAATAGATCGATATAGTAAATTATATATTAAAGCGCGGGGAATAGGAAATTACGAAATTTGGAGTCTACAATTTCTGATTTAGTTATGTTTACATAAAATATTAATTTAGGCCTGTCCCTATTAGGTTCGCAGGCACAGGAGTACCGGTAAAGAATAGTGGGT
>CM028340.1:30425000-30432500 GCA_016647705.1 Eucommia ulmoides | reverse complement strand
GAGTTATCAGAGGTGAACCTTATGAGAGATTATGTATCTCCTTTATAGTGAATTTTATAGTATTGTATGCATATTGTAATGTGTTAGTTGATTGAATGTAATAGGTGATGTCTTGTTGTCGTCACGCCGGCCCTAGGATGACGAGTGTCCGGGATGGGTCGTGACAATTCAACTATGATTAGCCAGTGTGTGTTATGGTGGAGGGGTATTTTGAGATGTTGTGTTTTAACTTATACTGGGTGATTTATTATTTATTATGGTGATTGGTATTATTTTATACTAGATAGGTTTGAATGAAACTTATACTTATTGCTTTATTTTCATTGCTTATATTATGGAGATTTTTACTAGCTATGTGATGTTTATATACCTCCATTTGATCCATTTAGATGTTGTATATTGAATTATTATTGTTATAAATGTTTTTACTAAGAAGGCAGTACACTCGTAGATGAAGCAGATAGGAGTCGGTCCCCTACAAGTATTAGGTGGAGTCATTTGAGAGTATTGAGTTGAGTTGTCAGAGGTGAACCTTATGGGAGATTATGTATCTCCTTTATAGTGAATTGTATAGTATTGTATGCATATTGTAATGTGTTAGTTGATTGAATGTAATAGGTGATGTCTTGTTGTCGTCACGCCGGCCCTGGGATGACTAGTGTCCGGGACGGGTCGTGACAATTCAACTGTGTCTGTTTCGGACGAAAAATACCACTTTCTTGGGTGGAAACGGCCTTCCATGCAAAATGCCTCCAAAATGCCCAAGAAGACCAAGTTTGACCCGAATATTCAACTGTGTCTGTTTCGGACGAAAATTACCACTTTTTTTTGGGTGGAAACAGCGTTCTATACAAAACGCCCCCAAAATGCCCAAGAAGACCAAGTTTGACCCTAAAATTCAACAGTGTCTATTTCGGAAGAAAAATACCACTTGTTTGGGTGGAAAAAATATTCTGAGCAAAACGCCCACAAAAAGCCCAAGAAAACCAAGTTTGATCCAAAAATTCAATTGTCTGCTTCAGGCGAAAAATACCACTGTATGGGTGGAAGCAACATTCAGAGAAAAAAGCCCACTAAAGGCCCAAAAAGACCAAGGTTGACCTAAAAAGTCAACTAAGTCTGTTTCGGACGAAAAATAAGTTTTTTTTTTTTGGTGGAAACAAACTACAGAGCAAAATGCTCCCAAAAGACCCAAAAAGACCAATATTAACCAAAAAATCAAATGCATCCATTTCGGACGAAAAATACCACTTTTGTGATGGAAACGACTTTTTGAGCAAAACGCCCAAAAAGACCAAGTTTGACTAGAAAATTCAATTGTGTCCGTTTCGAACGAAAAAAATTACTTGTTGGGTTGAAACGATCCTCTGGGCAAAATGCCCCCAAAAGGCCCAAAAAGACAAAGTTTGGCCAAAAAATTGAATTGTGTCCGTTTAGGACAAAAAATTCCATTTGTTTGGGTGGAAACGACCCTCTGTGTTTAATGCAAAAAAAGACCAAGTTTAACCTAAAAAATCAAATGCATCCATTTTGGAGGAAAAATTACACTTTTATGGTGGAAACGGCTTTCAGAGCAAAATGCCAACAAAAAGGTCCTAAAAGACCACGTTTGACTAGAAAATTCAACTTCGTCCGTTTCGGATGAAAAAAACCACTTGTTTGGGTTGAAACAGCTCTCTATGCAAAATGCTCCCAAAATGCCCAAAAAGACCAAGTTTGTTCGGAAAATTGAATTGCGTCCGTTGAGGACAAAAAATACCACTTGTTTGGGTGGAAACGACCCTCTGTGCAAAACGCCCCCAAAATGCCCAAAAAGACGAAGTTCGACCAGATAATTCAACTATATTTGTTTTGGACGAAAAATACCATTTTTTTGGGTGGAAACGGCCTTCTATGCAAAACGCCCCCAAAATGCTCAAGAAGACCAAGTTTGACCCAAAAATTCAATTTTGTCTGTTTTGGACGAAAAATACCACTTATTTGGGTGGAAACAACATTCTGAGCAAAACGCCCACAAAAGGTCCAAGAAGACCAAGTTTGACCCGAAAATTCAACTATGTCTGTTTCGGACGAAAAATATCACTTGTTTGGGTGGAAACAACATTTTGAGAAAAACGCCCACTAAAGGCCTTAGAAGACCAAGTTTGACCTAAAAATTCAACAGTGTCCGTTTCGGATGAAAAATATCACTTGTTTGGGTGGAAACAACATTCGGAGAAAAACGCCCACTTAAGCCCAAAAAAGACCAAGTTTGACCTAAAAAAATCAAGTGCATCCATTTTGAACGAAAAATACCACTTGTTTGGGCATAAATGACCCTCTGTGCAAATTTTTTTCAAAATGTCCAAAAAGACCAAATTTGACCTGAAAATTGAACTGTCTTTTGGGGCAAAAATTACCACTTGTTTGGGTAGAAACGACCCTCTATGCAAAACACCCCAAAATGCCCAAAAAGACCAAGTTCAACCAGATAATTTAACTGTGTTTGTTTCGGATGAAAAATACCATTTTTTTGGGTGGAAACTATCTTCTATGCAAAATGCCTCCAAAATGCCCAAGAATACCAAGTTTGCCCCGAAAATTCACCTATGTTTGTTTTGGACGAAAATTATCACTTGTTTGGGTGGAAACAACATTCTGAGCAAAACGCCCACTAAAGGCGCAAAAAGACCAAGTTTGACCTAAAATATCAAATGCATCCATTTCGGAAGAAAAATACTACTTTTATGGTGGAAGCGGTTTTCGGAGCAAAACACCCACAAAAGGCCCAAAAAGACCAAATTTGACTAGAAAATTTAACTGCGTCTGTTTCGAATGAAAAAAAAATACTTGTTTGGGTTGAAACGACCATCTATGCAAAAAGCCTCTAAAAGGCCCAAAAAGATAAAGTTTGGCTGGAAAATTGAACTATGTCCGTTTAGGACAAAAAATACCACTTTTTGGGTGGAAACGACTCTTTGAGCAAAAGGCCCACTTAATGCCAAAAAAGACCAAGTTTGACCTAAAAAATCAAATGCATCCATTTTGGACGAAAAATACCACTTGTTTGGACCGAAACGGCTCTCTGTGCAAAATTTTTCCAAAATATCCAAAAAGACCAAATTTGTCCTGAAAATTGAAATGTATCCGTTTGGGACAAAAATTACCACTTGTATGAGTAGAAACGACCCTCTGTATAAAACGTCCCAAAAATACCCAAAAAGATCAAGTTCGACTAGATAATTCAGCTATGTTTGTTTCGGACGAAAAATATCACTTTTTTGGGTGGAAACAACCTTCTATGCAAAACACTCCCAAAATACCCAAGAAGACAAAGTTTGACCCAAAAATTCAACTGTGTTTGTTTCGGACGAAAAATATCACTTTTTTGGGTGGCAACGACCTTCTATGCAAAACGCCTCCAAAATGCCCAAGAAGACCGAGTTTGACCTGAAAATTCAACTGTGTCTGTTTCGGACGAAAAATACCACTTGTTTGGATGGAAAAAACATTCCGAGCAAAACACCCACAAAAGGCCCAGTAAGACCAAGTTTGACCTGAAAATTCAACTGTGTCTGCTTCGGATGAAAAATACCACTTGTTTGGGTGGAAACAACATTCTGAGAAAAACGCCCACTAAAGACCCAAAAAGACAAAGTTTGACCTAAAAAGTCAACTGAGTTTGTTTCGGACGAAAAATACGTGTTTTTTTTTTTTTTTTGTGAAAATAGACTACAGAGCAAAATACTCCCAAAATGCCCAAAAAGGCTAATATTGACCTAAAAAATCAAATGCATCAATTTTGGACGAAAAATACTTTTATGGTAAAAACGGTTTTCTGAGCAAAACGCCCACAAAAGGCCCAAAAAGAAAAAGTTTGACTAGAAAATTCAGCTGTGTCTATTTTGAACGAAAAAAAACCACTTGTTTAGGTTGAAACGACCCTTTGTGCAAAACGCTCCCAAAAGGCCCAAAAAGACAAAGTTTGGCCGAAAAATTGAACTGTGTCCGTTTAGGACAAAAAATTCCACTTGTTTGAGTGGAAACGACTCTCAGTGCAAAACGCCCCCAAAATGGGCAAAAAGACCAAGTTCAATCAAACAACTCAATTGTGTCTGTTTCTGACGAAAAATACCATATTTTTTGTGGAAACGTCCTTCTATGCAAAACGCCCCCAAAATGCCCAAAAAGACTAAGTTTGACCTCGAAATTCAACTGTGTCCGTTTGGACAAAAAATACCAGTTGTTTGGGTGAAAACAACATTCTGAGCAAAATGCCGACTTAATGCAAAAAAAGACTGAGTTTGACCTAAAAAATCAAATGCATCCATTTTGGAGGAAAACTACCACTTTTATGGTGGAAACGGCTTTCTGAGCAAAATGCCAACAAAAAGATCCCCAAAGACAAAGTTTAACTAGAAAAATTCAACTTCGTCTGTTTCGGACGAAAAAAACCACTTGTTTGGGTTGAAACGGCTCTCTGTGCAAAATGCCCCCAAAATGCTCAAAAAGACCAAGTTTGTTTTGGAAATTGGATTGTGTCCGTTTAGGACAGAAAATACCACTTGTTTGAGTAGAAACGACCCTCTATGCAAAACGCCCCCAAAATGCCCAAAAAGACCAAGTTTGACAAGATAATTCAATTATGTCTGTGTCAAACATACCACTTTTTTGGGTGGAAACGACCTTCCATGCTTACGCCCCTAAAATGCCCAAGAAGAGCAAGTTTGACCTGAAAATTGAACTGTGTCCGTTTCGGACGAGAAATACCACTTGTTTGGGTGGAAACAACATTCTAAGCAAAACACCCACTAAAGGCCCAAAAAAACCAAGTTTGGCCTAAAAAGACAACTGTGTCTGTCCGTTTCGGATGAAAAATATTTTCAATGATAAATGCATATTTACCAACACTACCAATACCAATTATTTTACCCTTAGAGTTGTCTCCAAACATCACATGTCTACTATCTTTAGGTGTCAAATATGTGAATTTATCTTTATTGCCCGTTATGTGTCATGAGAAACCGCTATCTAGGAGCCATTTGTCCTTACTTATATTTGCTTTAAAACTAACCTATAAGAAACACCACTAATGATTCCTAAATGATACCCATTTTACTTGGGTCTGGGAGGGTTAAATTTGGGAACAAAGGTTTCCTTTGGTACCCAAATTTTTCTTACCTTAACATTAGCATTTTTCAGTTTTCTTTCATTACAAACATCAATAGTATAACCAGTTTTGTTACAATAAAAACATTTTATAAACTTTTAGGTCTTTTAGAAAAAAATCTAAAATTTCTTTTGTTTATTATGTTGATGAAAACCCAAACCGGCTTTGCCGAAAATATTGTTTTGACTTCCCAAGAGAAGTTTAAAGTTACTTTTACCTTTAGTACTATTTTGGTTAAATTATCAACTTGATTTTTTCAAAGAAGTATTTTCTTTTTCAAGATCATGTTTCTTTAAAGAATCATTTTGTTGGTTTAATGAAATAATTTCAGATTTTGATTTTTCCAATTCTTTTGAAAGAGTAGTTATTATTTTGTTAAGATTTATCATTTTTGAATAACAATTTTTAAGCTCTTCTTTCAAATCCTTATATATATCAAGTAATTCATCATATTCATCAATTGAACAAGTTTCAAAAATAAGAATTACCTCATCTTCTTTTGCCATGAGTGCATGTAGGTTAGCTTCTTCGCCACTACTTTCAGTTTTTGAGCTACTTGTATCGGTGTCATCCCAAGTCGCCTTGAAAGCTCTCTTCTTGCTATTATGATAATGTTTCTTTGTCTTTTTATGATCCTCTTTGAGTTGAGGACACTTGGTTTTGTAGTGACAAAGCTTGTGACATTTGTAGCATTCAACCTTGCTTGTGTTGATTTTGTTAAATCTCTTCTTTTTAAAGAATCTCTGGTTGAGCCGATTCATTCGTCTCGCCGAGAGAGCCATTTCACTTTCGGCATCACTTCCGATGCCTTTATCATCACCATCATCATTTTGAATTTCTTTTAAGTCTATTCCCTTCTTTCGGTTCATCTATCTTCTTCTTCAAACTTTTGAGTGAAGGCTCATGTGTGGTCAAGTTACTAGTGAGTTCATCAATGGTATATTTGTTTAGATCTTTGGATTCTGAGATGGCCGTCACCTTTGGTTCCCATGCCTTGGGAAAAGCTGTAAGGATCTTTTGTACTTGGTCAGGCGTTGAGTATGATTTTTTGAGTGCATTCAAGCTATTACAAATATTTGTAAAGCGAGTATACATTTTCATGATTGACTCTCCATTCTCCATTTTGAAGAGTTCATATTGGTGGATGAAGATGTTGATCTTGGATTCCTTGACTTGGTTTGTGCCCTCATGAGTAATTGTGAGAGTATCCCAAATCTCCTTAGCTAATGAGCATCCAAAAATCCTATTATATTCGTGAATATCTAAAACACAATAAAGAAGGTTAATAGCTTGGGCATTTATAGAAATTAACTTGGTGTCCTTATCATCAAATTTTGATTCTACCATAAGTATAGTGGATCCATCAAGATTAGGTTTAATAGGAATATGTGGACCATTTTTAATAACTTTCCAACCTTCATAATTTGTAGCTTGTAAAAACGTTGTCATTCCAGCCTTCCGAAACACATAATTATTACCATTAAACAACGGAGGTCTATGCATGGATTAACCTTCAGGAAGGGTAGTTGCAACAAAATTTGTTATGATCGATTTGCTAGGAATTTAAGCCTATTAAGTAAGTATAGCTCTGACGACAATTGATGGCCCAAGAATTATCCAAGGGAGGAGGGGGTGAATTGGGTTTGGCAAAATTTTCATTAATTAATTTTACTCAATATAAACTAAGCATTTATGTGATTGTGTGAAGTGCATAGCGAATATTCAATTAAAACAATAATCACAAATACAAATATAAATGAAAATGTAAAGAGTAGAGTTAGAGAGATTGACAATGATATTTATAGTGGTTCAGTAAAAACCCTTTGCTTAGTCCATACCCTCGAGCTCCTTCGACGACTTCACTATCTTTGATCTTCTTACGGGTGAAGACCAAACCATCTATCGCTGCTGCTTAAGAAGTTCGTATCTCAAGACTTTACAATTTAGAGTGAATATATTCCACTCACAATCTTTGATGCGAACCTCACCAAGGATTAGTGAGACCCGAAACCAACTTAGGGTTTCTTTGCGAAGATCGAAACTAAATCAGATTTTGAACGAGCTAAAAATACAGAAATTGAAAGATAGATTACCTTGACCCAACGTTTATGAATGAAATGCGAACCAATGGTATAATGATCTTGATCCAATGATTATAACGAATCACGAATCAAAGATATAAGTTTGAACGCCACAAGAAACTCTTGATAAGTTCAGGAAAAGTTCTCTGAAGAACTAAAGAGAAAACTCTCACAATTTTTATTAATCAAAGTAATGTGAAATTCGTAGGTCTACAAAGCCCCTTAAATAGGTGGCCAAGAGAATAAGAAAAGAAACCCTAATACACTTTG
>CM028340.1:30372500-30420000 GCA_016647705.1 Eucommia ulmoides | reverse complement strand
TTGAATTTTGAAATGACCGAGTTCCTTTCCTTTTAAGTTGTCGTTCCACTTTTATGGCCATGTGAACCATGTCCTCCAACTCCACGTAATGTTGCAACTCTACCACGTTGGCAATGTCCCGATTCAATCCATTCAAGAACCTAGCCATGGTAGCTTCTCTATCCTCCTTGACATTAGCTCGGATCATAGCGACCTCCATCCCCTTGTAGTAATCATCCACGCTCCGATAGCCTTGCGTAAAGCTTTGTAATTTCTGATACAAGTCCCTATAGTAGTGACTAGGGACAAACCGCCTCCTCATGATGGCCTTCATTTTCGCCCACGTCACGATAGGCCTCTCATGGTTCTTTCTCCTGTTTATCACAAGTTGATCCCACCATATTCTAGCATAGTCAATAAACTCAATCACAGCGAGTTTTACCTTTTTCTCCTCGGAGTAGTTGTGGCACTCAAAGATCAACTCCACATTCTTCTCCCACTCTAAGTATGCTTCAGGGTCGTTTTTCCCTTGGAATGAGGGTATCTTCACATTGATACTTCCCAAGTTATTATCAATCCGCTCCCCATGTCTATCTTCTCTATTCCCATGTCCACTCCCAAATCTGCCCAAGCTTGCATTAGAGGCCCGATCGTCTTCATCTAGGTCATCCCCATAATCATCTTCATACACGAACCGAGGCTGATTCATCTCTCTTCATTGCACATTAGGAGCTCTCGGTGGCTTTCCCTTTTGTGCATTAGACTCAACTTTGTCAAGCCGCTCATGCACTTCATCAAACCGCAAGTTCAACTATTGAAACTTTTGCTCCAAGGCTTTGTAGAAAACTTTTGCGTCTATTATGTCCATCATTTCATGTGCTTCATCGGACGAGCCTTTGTTTGTTTCTCGAGACGTGTTTAGTAACCTGCAAAACAAAGTTAGCAAACCTCACAAACACTCCCTCACGTGTTTGCACTCAAACTATGTCACTCCACTCGTGTATCACTCAAATTCGGCTTTTACTCTCTTATAAGCTCACACTCTCTTGCCTTTTTCCACTCTTTAGTTCCCTCATTTAGTTCTTTATTGAACTTAATCAATCTCAATCAAACATTTCCTTGTAGCAATCCAAACTCAACAATTTGATTCACTAAGAATGAGATTTTAGGAACGAAACAAAGGGAAGAAAAATAGCACAAAGAAAAGTTTATAGAGTAGAACAAGAAGAAATTATTCTCAATTTTTGTTGGGGGGGGGCTGCTGATTTTTTTTTTTTTTTTTTCTGTTTCTGTTTTTTTTTTTTTTTTTTTTTTCTGTTTCTGTTTTTTTTTTTTTTTTTTTTTTAAAACTAGCAACTTTAAATTGAGATTTGAAGAAGCACAATATTTAAACGAAAAATATGATCAGAACAAAGATGCACCGCCTTTTTTTTTTTTTCAAGATTGGACCAGATTTGAATTAGAACGAAAAGAAAAAAAACACAATAGATCTGATTGGTCAAGAAAAAAAAATTATGAAGAAATAGATATGAAACAGCGAAAAGAAAAAGGATAGATGAAACTTGATTTAGGCCTTACTCTGATTACCAAATGATGCGAATCTCACCAAGGATTAGTGAGACCCGAAACTAACTTAGGGTTTCTTCGCAAAGATCGAAACTAAATCAGATTTTTGAACGAGCTAAAAATACAGAAATCGAAAGATAGATTACCTTGACCCAACGTTTATGAACGAAACGCGAACCAATGGTATAATGATCTTGACCTAATGATTATAATGAATCACGAATCAAAGATATAAGTTTGAACGCCACAAGAAACTCTTGATAAGTTCAAGAAAAGTTCTCTGAAGAACTAAAGAGAAAGCTCTCACAATTTTTATTAATCAAAGTAATGTGAAATTCGTAGGTCTACAAAGCCCCTTAAATAGGTGGCCAAGAGAATAAGAAAAGAAACCCTAATACACTTTGAAATTCGTGGGTCTACATGGAGGAAAAAGAAAACCCTAAAATCTAAGTACTAAATAAAGAATAAGGAAGCTTTCTAATTTGCCTTACATTCCTAGTTGGAAAAGGAAATGACTTACTTGGCAATCAAGCTTACAAATTAGCCTAAAATAATTAAAAGACTTAAAATAATAAAATAAATATGATAAGAATTTCGTGGTCCACAAGCCTTGGTCCATTTGAGTTCATGTCTAAACCCATTCACTTGCTTTGATGAGATAGATTAGGCCTTGATCGTCATTTGGGCCTAATTTGGGCTTTATTGTTTTCGATTCAGCCGAAAGCTCTTGAATTAGCCCATTAAGCGCTTCTTTGATCTTCTTGGATCTTGCCCTAGTGATGGGCCCAACCGGGACATGCAATGTGTCCTTTGATGTTGCTTGTTGGTTCTCATCAATCTCTCATCTTGAGTAAAGCCCTTAAGATTTACAATCAAAATTCTCACCGTCTCACAAAAATAAAACTTTAACACTCACAAGATATAGAAATTAAGAATCTATGTGTGTGAAGAAAATACAACAATCACTCAAGAAAATAAATCAAGAAAGAAAAGAAGTATTATTGGAAAGATTTTTGCTTGGAAGCTTTGGTAGTATATCTTTGATCTTTATAGCTCAAGTTGAATGAAAGATACTTGGTGAGTTGGGTCTCTTAGTTCATTCTTCTAAAAATCTTTCTTCTTTTATATATGTAGAGAATGTAGGGAGGATATCACAATTGAAGACATTAGAGGATATGACTGTTCGTGATCTCTCTTTAAATTTGTCAAGACACAAATGCAAGGCTCCTCTCCAATAGCTCTAGGATAGTCTTGATTCCAACTACTTTTCATAATAATTAATCACACTACAATCTCAACAAGTTTCACAATTCATGGATACAATAAATATAATAATAAATCACATGTATTCAAATTTGAATATTGACATATTCCCTTGATTCCATGAAGAAAGGTGTGAATATGTTAAGGTGGATACACAACTCAATAAATGTGTAGTGAAAGTTATTTGGATTTATCTCAAGACAAGCTCATTAAAATAGGGAGAAAGCAGGTGAGCAATTAAATGGGAGACAATCAAATGGTTGGGAATTAATTTAGCAAACCCCACAAATAAAGTAATCCTTTGTTTAATTAAATGTGTTTCCACTTAGTAGTCTTGACAAATACATACTTTATACTTGAATACATACATGATCACGAAATTGGGCATCCAAATACATCATGTATATTATATTTTGTACATGTATACAATTCATTTGAGCACATATAAACATTTCAAGAGTTTGAACACTTAGAACACATTTCACATGAAAAAAAAAATAGAATTTTCAGAGTTTTTGTGACAATTTGTCAATTGGTCTTAGATATAATGACAAGCATATCAATTAATCATGCATATATCAAGTAGACATATTAAACTAACATGTCATAACATGATTTGAACATTCCGAACAAAATTTGATATGCAAACCCAAATTTTGGTTCATAACAAAAAAGCTAAGAATTGAGTTCTTAATTCATTCAAGAAGTTTTGATCAATTCTACTTCAATTCAATGTTGTTTGGATCAAATTAAATAATGATAAGATGTTTAACCGTCATTACAAATCATAGGAATCATCATAAAACAATTAGAACAAGCATACTTCACCAAAACGTCAAGTCAAAAATAGAGCAGGAGAGAGAAAACATTCTGCTCGAACATAGTCGACTACTTCTGGCATAGTCGACTACTTATACTACAGTACTTGTCGACTTTCCATTTTCATTCGTTTTGGGTTTTTGGTCTCAGTTTATGATTGTTTACCATTCTAAACACTTTTAAAACACGTGACAATGATATTCATGTTGTTTAGATGATCCCAAAAACACAATGTACCTTATGATCATGTTAAGAACATAAATTTCCAATTTCTCAAAATTTTGATCAAGAGGTGATTTTTTCGTCAAACACATAATTCTCACTATGATATTTAAGCATATTGTACATGTCAAGATTAGTATATCACAATTTTATACACATACGGTGTGTGTGTGCATCCTACAGACTTCCAAGTTCAATATTTCGCGAATATTGTCGAAATGAAAAATTGCTTTTATTTAAATCATACATTTCTTACCTTTTGACTTGAATTCATCTTCCATGATACAGTTTGGTGATACTTGGATGATCTATACTTCAAAAATATTGTTAGTTCATTTAAAACGTCAAATGTGGTGTTATCGTTAAAATCACATTTATCCGGGAATCCTATGATTGAAACCGCTTAGGTTAACAAGGATGAAAGTGGGTGATGAATGGAAAACTACCTTTAAAACTAAATATAGATTGTATGAGTTTTTGGTAATGCCTTTTGACTAACTAATGCTCTAAGTACTTTCATGAGATTAATGAATCATGCATTGTGTGCATTTATAGGTGATGCGAACCTCACCAAGGATTAGGGAGACCCGAAACCAACTTAGGATTTCTTCGCGAAGATCGAAACTAAATCAGATTTTGAACGAGCTAAAAATACAGAAATTGAAAGATAGATTACCTTGACCCAACGTTTATGAACGAAACACGAATCAATGGTATAATGATCTTGACCCAATGATTATAATGAATCACGAATCAAAGATATAAGTTTGAACGCCACAAGAAACTCTTGATAAGTTCAGGAAAAGTTCTCTGAAGAACTAAAGAGAAAACTCTCATTACTTTGATTAATAAAAATTGTGAGAGTTTTCTCTTTAGTTCTTCGGAGAACTTTTCCTGAACTTATCAAGAGTTTCTTGTGGCATTCAAACTTATATCTTTGATTCGTGATTCATTATAATCATTGGGTCAAGATCATTATACCATTGGTTCGCGTTTCGTTCATAAATATTGGGTAAATGTAATCTATCTTTCAATTTCAGTATTTTTAGCTCGTTCAAAATTTGATTTAGTTTCGATCTTCGCGAAGAAACCCTAAGTTGGTTTCAGGTCTCACTAATCCTTGGTGAGGTTCACATCAATAGGCAAGTTTGTTGTAGTATATTTTGATAATATTTTGGTATATAGTAAGAGCTTTGATGAACATATTGATCATTTGCATTGTGTGCTTGATGTTTTGACAAAAGAAAAACTATATGCAAATTTAAAGAAATGTTCCTTTTGCTTGGAAAAAGTTTTGTTTCTTGGCTATGTTGTTAGCGGGAAAGGGATTGCAATGGATGAGGAAAAGGTTAAGGATATCAAAGAATGGCCCACACCTAAGTCAATCACGGAGGTAAGAAGTTTTCATGATTTGGCTAGTTTTTATCGGCGATTTGTCAAAGATTTGAGTACACTAGCCTCAACACTCACCAAAATTGTTAAAAAATCAGTAGGTTTTAGATGGGATATTGAGCAAGAACGTGCATTTAATGAGATTAAAGAGAGGTTATGTGGTGCTTCCTTATTAGCATTACCTAATTTTTCTAAAACTTTTGAAATTGAGTGTGATTCCTCAGGAATAGGTATTGGAGCTGTCTTGATGCAGAAGAAGTGACCTATAGCATACTTTAGCGAACAGCTAAATTGGGCAGCGTTGAATTATCCGACATATGACAAGGAGATTTTTGTGATCAAATACAAATAAGGTAAGAAAAATACAAACAAGGTAAGGAAATTACCCATATGTAATCAAATACAAACAAGGTAAGGAAAATATTATGGCTGATGCACTATCCAGAAGGTACGCCATTGTCTCTACTTTAAATGCAAAGTTATTGGGGTTCGAATATGTAAAAGAATTGTATGTTAATGAAGATGATTTTGCTAGTGTGTATGGAGCGTATGAGAAGACAACGTTTAGTAAGTTCTATAGACTAGATGGGTACTTGTTTAGAGAGAATAATAGACTTTGTGTGCCTAATAGTTCGATGCGTGAGTTGCTTGTGTGTGAAGCACATGTGGGTTGTTTGATGGTTCATTTTGGTGCAAGGAAGACTTTAGACGTGTTACATGAACACTTCTTTTGGCCAAAGATGAAACGTGATGTGGAGAGAGTTTGTGTTAGATGTGTTACGTGTAG
Source organism: Eucommia ulmoides (assembly GCA_016647705.1). Taxonomy (NCBI): domain Eukaryota; kingdom Viridiplantae; phylum Streptophyta; class Magnoliopsida; order Garryales; family Eucommiaceae; genus Eucommia; species Eucommia ulmoides. The sequence goes on along the minus strand of CM028340.1, from coordinate 30,413,972 downwards.
GAAAACCAAATCTAGAGTCTTACTATATGGATTATACACTCATTTGCCCGTACCTAGTGAGCCTTGGGTGGATATGTCCATGGACTTTGTTTTAGGCTTACCTAGGTCAAGAAAAGGTAGGGATTCGATTTTGTGGTTGTTGATAGATTTTCTAGGACGACACATTCATATCTTGTATTAAAAATGATGATGCAACCCATGTCGCTGATTTGTTATTTAGAGAGATAGTATGGTTCCATAGTATTCCTAGGAGTATTGTATCTGATCTTAATGTTAAGTTCCTTAGCTATTTTTGGAAAGTCTTGTGGGGAAATATGTGAACTAAATTATTGTTCTCAACTGTTTGTCACCCCCAAATGGATGGAATTCATTGAAACCTTCCCGTATATAATCAAATATAAACAAGGTAAGGAAAATATTTTGGCTGATGCACTATGCAAAAGGTACGCCTTACACCAAAATGACCTATTAAACCACCTCCATGTGCTTCATGCACAAGCAACTCACGCTTAGAACTATTAGGCACAAAAAGTCTATTATCTCTAAACAAGTACCCATCCATTCTATAGAACTTACCAAACACTGTCTTATCACACGATCCATGCACACTAGCAAAGTCATCATCATTAGCATACAATTTATTAACATATTCAAATCCAATAACTTCGCATTTAAAGTAGAAACAATGGCGTACCTTCTGCATAGTGCATCAACCAAAATATTTTCCTTACCTTGTTTATATTTGATTACATACAGGAAAGTTTCAATGAATTCCATCCATTTGGCATGCCTTCTATTCAACTTACCTTGTCCTTTCAAGTGCTTCAAGGACTCATGGTCGGTGTGTACGATAAACTCTCCCGGCTACAAGTAATATTGTCAAGTCTCCAATGCTCTCACCAATGCATAAAGCTCCTTGTCATATGTCAGGTAGTTCAAGGCTACTCCATTTAGCTTTTCGCTAAAGTATGCTATTGGTCGCTTCTCCTATATCACATTCATGAGGTTAATGAATCAAGCATTGTGTGCGTTTATAGGAAAATTTGTTGCGGTGTATTTTGATAATATTTTGGTGTATAGCAGGAGCTTAGATGAGCATATTGATCACTTGCATTGTGTGCTTGATGTTTTAAGGAAAGAAAAACTATATGCCAATGTAAAGAAATGTTCTTTTTGCTTGGACAAAGTTGTGTTTCTTTACTATGTTGTTAGTGCGAAAGAGATTGCGGTGGATGAGGAAAAGGTGATGGCTATCAAATAATGGCCCACACCTAAGTTAATCATGGAGGTAAAAAGTTTTCATGGCTTGGCTAGTTTTTATTGGCGATTTGTTAAAGATTTCAGTACACTAGCCGGCCTCTCACTAAAATTGTTAAAATATCTATGGGTTTTAAATGGGGTAATGATCAAGACCGTGCATTTAATAATATTAAAGAAAGGTTATGTGGTGCTTATTTATTAACATTATCAGATTTTTCTAAAACTTTTGAGATTGAGTATGATGCCTCAGGAATGGGATGTCAATACTTTACCGTAATGTTATTAATAGCTCGGTAATCAACACACATACGCCAAGTTCCATCCTTCTTAGGCAACTCCTCCACTTGCCTTTGAAGTTCTTAGTATCTTTACCTTGATACTTCCCAAGTTATTATCAATCCGCTCCACATGTCTATCTCCTTTATTCCCATGTCCACTCCCAAATCTGCCCAAGCTTACATTAGAGGCCCGATCGTCTTCATCTAGGTCATCCCCATAATCATCTTCATACACGAACCGAGGCTGATTCCTCTCTATTCGTTGCACATTAGGAGCTCTCGGTGGCTGTCCCTTTTGTGCGCTAGACTCAACTTTGTCAAGCCGCTCATGCACTTCATTAAACCGCAAATTCAACTGTTGAAACTTTTGCTCCAAGGCCTTGTAGAAAAGTTTTGCGTCCATTATGTCCATCCTTTCATGTGCTTCAACGGACGAGCCTTTGTTTGTTTCTCGAGACGTGTTTAGTAACCTGCAAAACAAAGTTAGCAAACCTCACAAACACTCCCTCACGTGTTTGCACTCAAACTATGTCACTCCACTCGTGTATCACTCAAATTCGACTTTTACCTCTTATAAGCTCACACGCTCTTGCCTTTTTCCACTCTTTAGTTCCCTCTTTTAGTTCTTTATTGAACTTAACTAATCTCAATCAGAAATTTCCTTGTAGCAATCCAAACTCAACAATTTGATTCACTAAGAATGAGATTTTAGGAACGAAACAAAGCGAACAAAAAGAGCACAAAGAAAAGTTTATAGAGTAGAACAAGAAGAAATTATTCTCAATTTTTGTTTGGGGGAGGGGGGGCTGCTGAATTTTCACAATTTTTTTTTTTTTTGAAAACTAGGAACTTTAAATTGTGATTTGAAGAAACACAATATTTAAACGAAAAATATGATCAGAACAAAGATGCACCGCGGTTTTTTTTTAAAGATTGGACCAGATTTGAATTAGAACGAAAAGAAAAAAAAATAGATCTGATGATATAATTTGGTCAAGAAAAAAAAAATTATGAAGGAATAAATATGAAAGAACGAAAAAGAAAAAAGATAGATGAAACCTGATTTAGACCTTACTCTGATTACCAAATGATGCGAACCTCACCAAGGATTAGTGAGACCCGAAACTAACTTAGGGTTTCTTTGCGAAGATCGAAACTAAATCAGATTTTGAACGAGCTAAAAATACAGAAATTGAAAGATAGAATACCTTGACCCAACGTTTATGAATGAAATGCGAACCAATGGTATAATGATCTTGACCCAATAATTATAACAAATCACGAATCAAAGATATAAGTTTGAACGCCACAAGAAACTTTTGATAAGTTCAGGAAAAGTTCTCTGAAGAACTAAAGAGAAAACTCTCACAATTTTTATTAATCAAAGTAATGTGAAATTCGTAGGTCTACAAAGCCCCTTAAATAGGTGGTCAAGAGAATAAGAAAAGAAACCCTAATACACTTTTAAATTCGTGGGTCTACATGGAGGAAAAAGGAAACCCTAAAATCTAATTGCTAAATAAAGAATAAGGAAGCTTCCTAATTTGCCTTACATTCCTAGTTGGAAAAGAAAATGATTTACTTGGCAATCAAGCTTACAAATCAGCCTAAAATAATTAAAAGACTTAAAATAATAAAATAAATATGATAAGAATTTCGTGGTCCACAAACCTTGGTCCATTTAAGTTCATGTCTAAACCCATTCACTTGCTTTGATGAGATGGATTAAGTCTTGATCGTCATTTGGGCCTAATTTGGGCTTTATTGTTTTCGATTCAGCCGAAAGCTCTTGAATTAGCCCATTAAGCGCTTCTTTGATCTTCTTGGATCTTGCCCTAGTAATGGGCCCAACCGGGACATGCAATGTGTCCTTTGATGTTGCTTGTTGGTTCTCATCAGCTGTAGCACGCTACCGTCAGAAGCTATGGGTTATTTTCTGCCCATAGCACACTACAACACGCTATACCCCGCTGCAGCATGCTCCTGATGCGAACCTCACCAAAGATTAGTGAGACCCAAAACTAACTTAGGGTTTCTTCGCGAAGATCGAAACTAAATCAGATTTTGAATGAGCTAAAAATACAGAAATTGAAAGATAGATTACCTTGACCCAACGTTTATGAACGAAACGGGAACCAATGGTATAATGATCTTGACCCAATGATTATAATGAATCACGAATCAAAGATATAAGTTTGAACGCCACAAGAAACTCTTGATAAGTTCACGAAAAGTTCTCTGAAGAACTAAAGAGAAAACTCTCACAATTTTTATTAATCAAAGTAATGTGTAATTCGTAGGTCTACAAAACCCCGTAAATAGGTGGCCAAGAGAATAAGAAAAGAAACCCTAATACACTTTGAAATTCGTTGGTCTACATGGAGGAAAAAGGAAACCCTAAAATCTAATTACTAAATAAAGAATAAGAAAGTTTCCTAATTTGGCTTACATTCCTAGTTGGAAAAGGAAATGATTTACTTGGCAATCAAGCTTACAAATCTGCCTAAAAATAATTAAAAGATTTAAAATAATAAAATAAATATGATAAGAATTTTGTGGTCCACATGACTTGGCCCATTTGATTTCATGTCTAAGCCCATTCGCTTGCTTTGATGAGATGGATTTGGCCTTGACTGCCAGATTGGCCTAATTTGGGCTTAGCTATTGTAGGCATGGGCCAAGTCTCTTGAATTAGTCTATTAAGTGCTATTTTGATTTTTCTTGGATCTTTCCCTAGTAATAGGTCTAACTGGAACATGTAACTGATCCTCTAATGGTGCTCGTTGATTCTCATCAGCTCCTGTCGGACCTACAACCCGAAACCCTACCTTTTAGCCCTATAAATACCCATTTTTAGCTCAAACCAAAGGGAGGAAGAGGAGGAACAAAAGATGAGGCGATTTTGGAGAGGAAAATAGATATTGGAGGTGATTTTGGGTGAGAAAACACCAGATGGTGGCAATTTGATTCGATATTGAAGACAAAAACACCATTGGTGGTACTTGGAGGTGAAGATTTGAAGCCCACATCCCATAATAAGATTTTCTCTTCATTTCTCTCTCCTTAATCTTTTGTTTTAAGTTTGTATTTGTAATTTTGTATTGAACATTCTTACATATATGAATTTATTGAGAATATTAGTTTTGGATCTATCTATGTTGTGTTTGTAATTTAATTTAGGGCTGGATGTAATCTCGTTTGAACTATGTTTAGATTATTTTGTTAATTGTTAGATTTAATTCCATTTTATGCATTTCCTAGGCCTAATGTGTTTGATTTATGTGGCCAATGAGTTAGATGATTTTAGGTTGCGAATTTTATGCTCGGGAGAGGTTGAATTTGTAGCCGGATTTGGGAGTGCATAACTTAGGTTGTTGTGAGTTCGGGAGGAAATGAACACCTAGGTATTCGAGTTGGGAATTTAGGATCTTGTGAGACTGGGAGATAATCAAGTTCTAGATTCATCAATTAGAATCTCTATTCAGTTGTCTTTATCTTTATAATGCTTCCAATATATGCTTCCGCAAGATATTTTGGATGAATTGAGAACTTGGGATTTGACACTCGGGAGAAGTAATCTCGGGTTTAGACTTAAGTTAAACAAAATGTAAGTTTTAATAGATCAATATATATTTAAAGTTTGCGTAATCTATAAGGTTTGGTATAACGAATGTTTTTTTACCTAAATAAGAGATAGGTATATCGGTATTGAAGTGATTACATATTCTCTCACTTGACGCTCGGGAGAGGTAGTAAGAGAGCAATAGCACGAGGACCTTGATTATTGAATAAACGGAATTGACTAATAATTTACTTAATAGGACAACATGGGATTACGAGATGAAATCAAACCCCTAGAACATTTGTGTATAGATAATCCATATTTTATTTTATTTTTGTATTTATATTTATTTTACTTTATTTTTACAAAAACCCAAAATTTGATCACCTAAATAAAGTTAAGTTACGATAATTGCGGTACCTAACGATAATTTAAACCAATCCTTGTGGATACAACAATCCTTACTCTTCCCTATTTTATTAAAACTTGACCTGTTCACTTGCAGTATCGTTGCGATGAAATTTAGGACAAACATAAAGTGAACAAGAAGAGCACAAAGGATAAACTTATGGAATAGAACAAGAAGAGTATAAATCTCAATATGGCTACTGGATTTTTTTTTTTTTTTTTATTATGTTTTTTCCTTTTTTTTTTTTTTTTTTTTGAAAAGTAGACTCTTTAAATCGAGATTTTGAAAAAGCACAGTATTTAAACAAAATATGACCAGAACACAGATGCATCTCATTTTTATTTTTATTTTTAATCAAGATCGGACCAGATTTGAATTAGAACAAAAAAATGCAAGATACATATGATGATATAATTTGGTCAAGAAAAACAATTAGGAAGGAATAGATATGAATGAACGAAATAGACAAGGATAAATGAAACCTAATTTAGACCTTACTTTGATTACCAAATGATGCAAACCTCACCAAAGATTAGTGAGACCCGAAACCAACTTAGGGTTTTTTCACAAATGATCGAACTAAATTCAGATTTATAACAAATTAAAATATAAAAGTTGAAAGATAGATTACCTTAACCCAACGTTTATGAATGAAGTACGAACTGAAGGTATAAAGAGAACAAACCTCAACCCAATTATTATAAGTGAATCACGAACCGAAGGTATAGAGTTTGAACACCACAAGAAATTCTTGATAAGTTCAGGAAAAGTTTGTTGAAGAACTAAAGAGAAAACTCTCACAATTATATTAATAAAAAGTAATATGTTTTTCCCATGGGATACAAGTCTCTTAAATAGGTGGCCAACAAAAAAAGAAAACCCTAGGCTAATGGATAGTGCAACCATGAATAGTACCTTGTGAACAGTGTATGACCACGATAAAAAATAAGAAAAAACCCTAGAGGAACAAGGAATCCTAGAGAAACAAGGAAACCCTACTCCTAATATAAAAGGGAAATGACTAATTCCTAATCTAAAAAGGAAAAGGCTAACTTGGTATACATGGGTTACAAATCAACAATAAAATTAAAATATATAAAAATAAAGTCTATAAGTAAATAAATAAATGATCTAAAATTCGTAGTCCACACGCTTATGCCCATTCACTTGCCTTGATGAGATGGACTAGGCCTTGATCGTCATTTGGGCCTAATTTGAGCTTCATTATTTTAGACTTAGCCCAAAGCTCTTGAATTATCCCATTAAGCACTTCTTTGAACTTCTTGGATCTTACTCTAGTAATATGCCTAATTGGAACATGCAGCAGGTCCTTTGATGGTTCTTGTTGGTTCTCATCATGTAAGAAGAGCTCTTAGTGCACAAATCAAATAAGATGAGACAATACAATGAGAGAACATCTTTTATACTAGAGGCTATGTCAATGATAAGGTATGTAGTATGATTATTGGGGGGGGGGGGGGGGGGGGGGAGGGGGTTGTACAAATGTGGCTAGCACTAGTTTGTTGGAGAAGTTGAATTTGCCAACTTAAAATATCATAGGCCATAAAAGTTACAATGGTTAAATGATTGTAGAGACATTAAAATGAATAAGCAGGTGCTTGTAGCATTCTCAATTGGAAGGTATAAAGACAAGGTCTTGTGTGATGGGGTGCTAATGCATGCGGGACATATTATGTTGACAAGTAAAAGTAGAGATAGAGAGAAAAAAAGAAAGTGAAAGCGATGAAAAGAAGATAGGAAACAAGTGAGTTTCTATGCGAGAGAGAGTGAGAGTAAAAAAGCATTGTTTTCAAACCAACCATTGATTGGACTTTTGTACAAAGAGATTTGTTTTACCACTAACGATCTTAACTCCTCTCAACCTAGTGTTGTTGTTTCTCTTTTATAGGATTTTTATGATGTATTTCCCGAAGAGGTACCTAAAGGTTTGCCACCAATAAAGGGAATAAAGCATCAAGTTGATTTCGTACCCAAAACATCCATTCCAAAAAGACCCGCATATCGAAGAAATCGCAAGGAAACAAAGGATCTTCAAAGGTAGACTCGTTTTCGACAAAAAAATATCACCTTTTTGGGTGGGAACGAACTTTTGAGAAAAACACCCCCAAAAGGCCAAGTTTGACCAGAAAAGTCAATAATGTCCGTTTTCGATAAAAAAAAATACCATTTTTTTTGTGGAAACGACCTTCCGAGCGAAATGCCCCCAAAAGACTCAAAAATTGACTAGAAAAGTCAATTGTGTCCGTTTTTAGCCAAAAATAACACTTTTTTGCGCGGAAACGGCCTTCTGAGCAAAACGCTCCCAAAAGGCCTAAGAAGGCCAAATTTATTAGAAAAGTCAACTGTGTCCACTTTTTACCAAAAATACCACCTTTTTGGGTGGGAATGACCTTTAGAGCAAAACACCCCCAGAAGGCCCAAAAAGGTCTAGTTTGACCTGAAAACTTGACTGTGTCCATTTCCGACAAAAACTACCAACTTTTTGGGTGGAAACGTCCATTTGAGCAAAATGCCCCCAAAAGACCCAAAAAGGCCAAGTTTGACTAGAAATATCAGTTGTGTCTGTTTTCAACAAAAAAAATACCACCATTTTGGGTGGAAACAACCTTCCAAGAAAAAAGCCCCCAAAAGGCCCAAAAAGACCGAATTTGATCGAAGAAGTCACTGTGCCCGTTTTCAACCAAATATACCACCTTTTTGGGTGGGAATGGCCTTTTGAGCAAAACACCAGCAAAAGGCCCAAAAAGGCCAACTTTCACTGAAAAAGTCAACTTTGCCAATTTTCGACCAAAAGAAATCACATTTTTGGATGGAAACGGCATTTTGGGCAAAACGCCCCCACAAGGCCCCAAAATGCGAAGTTTGACCAGAAAAGTTAACTGTGTCCCTTTTTGACCTAAAGTACCACATTTTTGGGTGGAAATGAGCATATGAGCAAAACACCTCCAAAAGGCCCGAAATAGCCAAGTTTGATCAGAAAGGTTAACTGTGCCCGCTTTCGACCAAAAAATATAACATTTATTAGTGACAATGGTCATCTAAGCAAAACGCCCCCAAAAGACCCAAAAATGCAATGGTTTACCTGAGAAGTCAATGGTGTCCATTTGCGACCAAAAATATCACCTTTTTGGGAAGAAACAACATTCTGAGAAAAATGCCTCGAAGAGGCTCAAAAGGGCCAAATTTGACCAGAAAAGTCAACTGTGTCTGTTTTTTACAAGAAATATCACCATTTTGGGTGGAAACACCACCTTTTTGGGTAGAAATGACCTTCTGAGCAAAAAGCCCCCAAAAGGCCCAAATGACCAAATTTGACATAAAAAGTCAATTGTGTCTATTTTTGACCGCAAATACCATACTTTTGGGTGAAAATGGCCTTTTGAGCAAAACACCCCCGAAAGGCCCGAAAAAGCCAAATTTGAGAAAAAAAAAATCAACTGTGCCCGTTTTCAACCAAAAATATCACATTTTTAGGTGGAATCGGCCTTCTAGGAAAAATGCCCCCAAAAGGCCCAAAAAGGAAAAGTTTGATAAAAAAAAAGTCAATTGTGTCTGTTTTCAACAAAAAATACCACCTTTTGGGTGGAAACGACCTTCTAAAAAAAACGCCTCCAGAAGGCCAAAAAAGGCCAAGTTAGATCAGAATAGCTAATCGTGTCCTTTCTTGACCGAAAATATCACCCTTTTGGGTAGAAATAGCTTTCAGAACAAAATGCCCTCAAAAGGCGCAAAAAAATCAAGTTTGACATGAAAAGTCAACTATGTCTGTTTTCGATCAAAAATACCACTTCTTTGCATGGAAACGACTTTATGAGAAAACTCCCCCAAAAAGCCGAAAATGGCTAATTTTGACCGGAAAAGTCAATTGTGTTCGTTCTCAACCAAAAATTCCATATTTTTGGATGGAAACGACCTTCAGAGCAAAATGCCCCGAAAAGGCCCAAAAGGGCTAAGTTTGAACAAAAAAAGTCAATTGTGTATATTTTCAACCAAAAAGACCACCTTTTTGGATGGGAACGTCCTTCAAAGCAAAATACCCTAAAAGTCCCAAAAAGGTTAAGTTTGATTTGAAAAATTGATTGCGTCCGTTTTCGACAAAAAAATACCTACTTTTTGGGTGGAAATGGCCATTTGAGCAAAATGGTCAAGTTTGAGTAGAAATGTCAGTTGCTTCCATTTTCAACCAAAAATACCAACATTTTGGGTGGAAACAGCCTTATTGGGAAAATGTCCCGAAAAGGCCAAGTTTGACCTGAAAGCTCAATTGTATCTGTTTTCAACCGAATATACCACCTTTTTTAGTGGAAACGGCCTTTTGAGCAAAACGCCTCCAAAAGGCCGAAGAAGGCTAACTTTCACCAGGAAAGTAAACTTTGCCTATTTTCTACCAAAAATACCACATTTTTGGATGAAAACGGCCTTCTAGGCAAATCGCCCCCAAAAGGCCCAAAAAGGCAAAATTTGACCCGATAAGTCAACTGTGCCCTTTTTTTTTTTTTTTTTTTACCAAAAATAGCGATGGAAATGGCCATCTAAGGACCCTTAAAGGCCCAAAATGGCCAAGTTTGACAAGAAATGTCAATTGTGTCCGTTTTTGGCCAAAAATATCACATTTTTTAGTGGAAACGGCATTTAGGGCAAAACGCTCCCAAAATGGTCGAAAATACCAAATTTGACCAGAAAAGTCAACTGTATCCATTTTTAGCCAAAAATATCATATTTTTGGGTGGAAACGTCCTTCCAAGAAAAATGCCCCCAAAAAGGTCAAGTTTGACCTCAACAGTTAACTTTGCCTGCTTTCGCCCAAAAATATCACCTTTTTTTTGGGGGGAGGGGGGGGGGGAGAGAGACTTTCAAAATAAAACGCTCCTAAAAGGTCAAAAAACACCAAGCTTGACCAGGAAAGTAAATTGTACCTGATTTCGACCAAAAATACTACCTTTTTTAGTAGAAACGGTCATCTGAGCAAGACACCTCCAAAAGGCCCAAAAAGGCCAAGTTTGACCAAAAATGTCAATTGTGTTCATTTTTAGCCAAAAATACCGCATTTGTTTTTTGTGTGAAAATGACCTTTTGAGCAAAATGCCCCCAAAAGGTCCAAAAAGGCTAAGTTTGACAAGAAAGTCAGTTGTGCCCATTTTCGACCAAAAATACCACCGTTTTAATGGGAAACGGCCTTCAAAGCAAAACATCCCCAAAAGGCCCAAGAAAGCCGAGTTTGACCTAAAAAGTTGACTGTGTCTGTTTCTGACCAAAAATACCAATTTTTCGTTGGAAACGTACTTTTGAGTAAAACACCTCCAAAAGGCCCAAAAATGCCAAGTTTAGCTAGAAAAGTTTACTAAAAATGTCTATTTTCGACCAAAAATACCACATTTTTTGGTGGAAACGGCCTTCGGAGCAATACGTCCTCAAAAGGACCAAAACGACCTAGTTTGACCAAAAAAGTCATTTTTGTCCCTTTTTTGACCTAAAACACCACCTTTTTGGGTAGAAACGACCATCTAAGCAAAATGCCTCCAAAAGGCCCGAAAAGCCAAGTTTGACCAGAAAATAGATCTGTTCCCGTTTTCGACCAAAAAATATCACATTTTTCGGAGAAAACGAACTTTTGAGAAAAAAGCCCCCAAATGGCCCGAGAATGCCAAGTTTGACCTGAAATGTCAACTGTGTCCATTTTCGACGAAAAATACCACCGTTTTGGGTAGAAACAACATTCTGAGCAAAATGCCCCCAAGAGGCTAAAAAAGACTAAGTTTAACCAGAAAAATCAACTTTGTCCATTTTCGACCAGAAATATCACTTTTTTTTGGTAGAAGCGTCTTTCGAAGTAAAATGCCCCAAAAAGGCCAAGGAAGGCCAAATTTGACTAGTAAAATCAACAGTGTCTATTTTCGACCAACAATACCACCTTTTTGGGTAAAAATGGCATTCTGAGTAAAAACGCCCCCAAAAGGCCCAAAATGGCCATGTTTCACCCTAAAAGTCATCTGAGCCCATTTTCAACCAAAAACATCACATTTTTGGGTGGAAACGGACTTCTGAGCAAAATGGCCCCAAAAGGTCCGAAAAGGCCAATTTTTAAAAGAAAAGTTAGTTGTGCTCGTTTTGGACCAAAAATACCACATTTTTAGTTGGGAACTTCCTTTTGAGCAAAACACCCCAAAAGGCCAAGTTTGACTAGAAAAGTTAACTGTGCAAATTTTCGACCAAAAATTCCACCTTTTTGGGAGGAAACGGTGTTTTAGGCAAAATGCACCCAAAAGTCCCAAAAAGGCCAAGTTTGACCTGAAAAGTTAATTGTCCCATTTTTGACCAAAAATATCACATTTTTCGGTGGAAATGGCCTTCCAAGAAAAATTCCCCCAAAGTCCCAAAAAAGACCAAGTTTCACCTAAAAAGTCAACTGTACCCAGTTTCAACCAAAAACACCAGTTTTTTTGGGCAGAAACGACATTTTGAGTGAAATGCCCCTTAAAGGACCAAAAAGACCAAGTTTGATCAGAAATGTCAATTGTGTCCATTTTCGACCAAAAATATTACCCTTTTGGGTGTAAACGACCTTTTGAGAAAAACGCTCCCAAAAGGCAAAAGGCTAAGTTTGACCTGAAAAGTTGACTATGTTCGTTTTCGACCGAAAATATAAAATTTTGGGGTGGAAATGGCCATCTAAGAAAATGCCCGAAAAAGGCCAAGTTTAACCGAAAAAGTTAATCTTGTCCATTTTCGGCCAAAAATACAACATTTTCGGGTTGAAACGACCTTCCAAGCAAAATGCTACCAAAATGGCCAAGTTTGACCTGAAAAGTCAACTTTGCTTGTTTTAGACCAAAAATACCACCTTTTTGGGTGGTGACGGCCTTTGGAATAAAATGCTCCCAAAAGGCGCGAAAACGGTAAGTTTGACAAAAAAAGTTAACTGATGCGAACCTCACCAAGGATTAGTGATACCCAAAACCAACTTAGGGTTTCTTCGCGAGGATCAAAATAAATCAGATTTATAAACGAACAGATAAGAACACGAAAATATAAAATTTAGGATAGATTACCTTAACCCAGCGTTTATGAACGATATAGACACGGCATTTTGACCGTCCCGCAAAAATTTTATACTTTATTTTATTTTTATTTTCAAAAAAATAAAAAATAAATAAAAAAAGTAGAGAAAAAAGGGGAAAAAAAAAGGAAAAAATAAATAAAACTAAAAAAAAAAAAAGAAAAAAAAAGTTTCCTTGTTAAAATGGGATTAAGTTTTTTTTTTCCTTTCCTTTCAGGTTTTGTTTCCTTTTCCTTGTGGAATTGGGACTAGGGTTTCCTTGGGTTTCTAGGATTTTTCACTCCACATCCTTCCCAAAAATAAGACCCTCCTCCTCATAGTTTAGACAAAAAAAAAAAAAAAAAAAAATCAGAGAGAAACCCTTCGGAGACATTCAGAAATTAAGAGAAAAAAACCCTTAGAGAGTGATTCTCATCGTAATCCTTTCGGGAAGTTGTCTGAGCAAGAGAAAGGACTAAGCATCAAGATTTTTGGCCTAAGAACAGGTGTGTTTTCTAATTTTTATTTTATTTTTAGTTTACTTTATTCTCTTTGCAACTTAAATTCCTGCAAGTTTTTTTTATTATCCGATGAATCGATGAAAAATATCGGGATAAGGTTCCCTAATCTGAACTTTTGAGCATTTAGACGAGAACATCAGCTCGCTGTATTTTTTTTATTTTCTGTATTTTTTTTATTATTTATTTTGTTTACAAATTCATAAAAAAAATAAGTCGTCCGATGATCCGATGAAAATGTCGGGGTGGGTTTCTCCTGCTTGAACTTAATTCCCAACTTTTAGGGGAAAGATGTTTTTCATTATTTATTTTTCTGTATTTTTTATTTATTTTATTTTTATTCTTGTCATCCAAACCCTAAAAATAAAAAAAAAAATACAAAAATGCAAAAAAAAAAAAAAAAAAAAAAATTAATTTGTAGAAATTAACTCTTATGAACCTTAAGTTAAATCCGACGATTAGATAAATTGTGGGAGAGTTTTCCATAATCTCGTTTCCATTCCCTGGCTCTAGTGGAATTTAAAAACATTTGGTTTTAGGAAATCTCTTCCCTCGGAAAATCTTTTCATGAGATTTCGCTTAAGTTTTAGAAAGATTAATTTCAACAAAATTGTTTTCGCGAATCTCCCTCGATTCTTATGTCCATAGAATTTGAGGGAATTTGAAATCGTGACTTCTTTAAATTAATCGGGCAAACTTAGAATAGATATTTTTTTTGCATATTTATGTCTTATATTATTCAGACGACATGTTTAAGACACTGTCACCACTTAAAATTTTCATATATATAGTTTTTTATTTTTTTTATTTTTTTATTTATTATTTTCCATGAAACCACACTACTTTTCCACATCTAATCACGACATATGCACCATTTATATTTTTTTAATTAAATCATTGCCATGCCTAATCACGTTAATTCACATAGTGTTTCCTATTTGATTCCCGTATTCATATCAGTTTGCATTGATATATTTAAATTAAATACTTTAGTTCTTTATTAGTCATTTAGATGTTAGTTTTGCATTTATATTTTCAAATCTTTTTCATCTATTTTAGTTTGCCTATTTAAATTAATGAAATCCTTCGAAAACATATATAAAACCCCCCCGGGGACCATCCTTGTCGAATCCTTAATATTCGATAAAAGGTTATACCAGGGGAAACATTCCAAAAACTTGTCCCACCTTATTTGTGAAAATACCAAAAATATTTATAAGTAGGAAATAATTTTAAAATAAAATAAAACATTCGGACTAAACTAATTGGACTTAATTGGACGTAAGGTACCATTTTTGAACGGGCGTCTTGGGGTGCCTAACACCTTCCCCGAGCGTAACCGACCTCTGAGTTTTTAAATGAATATTTGGTTTGACCGTGTTTTTTGGAGTCAAATTTTTACTTAGGCCTTTTAAATTGTTTTCTAAAAATTTGGTGATCTAACACACCATTTGAACCCAATGCTAGGTGGCGACTCCTTATTTTTTAAAACGGCCTAAGTATATTTTTTGAGAAAATCGGTGTTTTAAAAACCCCTCTCTCCTTGAGCTTAATTATTATTTAATATTCTTTTCCTCTTCGGAAAAACGGGGCGCGTCAACTAGAGACTCCACTGGGGATAATTAGAGGATCGAGTCTAATATGTCTAAATAAGTCCAACCATTACATGTTCGAATGTTATATTTTATTTTTTTATATTTTCCTTCTATTTTTGTAAATAAGTTGTGATGTTTGTTTATTTTTCTTTTTATTTTTTTCTCTCGAGCTCTTATATTGTTGTAAACCTTCCGACACAAGTACGGTCATCTTGTATCCACATTATCCCCTTAGGATTTTATGATACACGGGGGGTCTCATATTGATGCGAACCTCACCAAAGGATTAGTGAGACTCGAAACCAACTTAGGGTTTCTTCGCGAAGATCGAAACTAAATCAAATTTTGAACGAGCTAAAAATACAGAAATTGAAAGATAGATTACCTTGACCCAACGTTTATGAACGAAACGCGAACCAATAGTATAATGATCTTGACCCAATGATTATAATGAATCATGAATCAAAGATATAAGTTTGAACGCCACAAGAAACTCTTGATAAGTTCAGGAAAAGTTCTCTGAAGAACTAAAAAGAAAACTCTCACAATTTTTATTAATCAAAGTAATGTCAAATTCGTAGGTCTACAATGCCCCTCAAATAGGTGGCCAAGAGAATAAGAAAAGAAACCCTAATACACTTTGAAATTTGTGGGTCTACATGGAGGAAAAAGGAAACCCTAAATCTAATTGCTAAATAAAGAATAAGGAAGCTTCCGAATTTGCCTTATATTCCTAGTTGGAAAAGGAAATGATTTACTTGGCAATCAAGCTTACAAATCAGCCTAAAATAATTAAAAGACTTAAAATAATAAAATAAATATGATAAGAATTTCGTGGTCCACAAGCCTTGATCCATTTGAGTTCATGTCTAAACCCATTCACTTGCTTTGATAAGATGGATTAGGGCTTGATCGTCATTTGGGCCTAATTTGGGCTTTATTGTTTTCGATTCAGCCGAAAGCTCTTGAATTAGCCCACTAATCGCTTCTTTGATCTTCTTGAATCTTGCCCTAGTAATGGGCCCAACCGGGACATGTAATGTGTCCTTTGATGTTACTTGTTGGTTCTCATCATCCCCCCTCTCTTCGAAAGGATTCGACCTCGAATCTTCACCTACATCAAACGGAGAAAGATCAGAGACATTAAATGTAGCACTAACATTATACTCACCTGGAAGATCTAACTTGTACGCATTATCATTGATCCTTTGAAGGACTTGAAATGGACCATCCCCTCTAGGATGTAGCTTGGTCCGCCTATGGGTTGGAAATCTTTCTTTTCTCATATGCACCCAAACCCAATCACCAGGTTCAAAGATGACTCGTCTACGGCCCTTATTTGCTTTCTTTGCATATTGCTCATTTTTCTTCTCTATATGTTGTCGTACACTTTCATAGAGTTTCTTCACCATCTCAGCCTTCTTTTGTCCATCCAAACTAGCCCTCTCATTGATTTGTCCCTTTAAGTGCTTCAAGGACTCATGATCGGTATGTATGACAAACTCTCTCGGCCACAGGTAATGTTGCCAAGTCTCCAATGCTCTCACTAACGCAAAAAGCTCCGTATCATATGTTGGGTAATTCAATGCTGCCCCATTTAGCTTTTCGCTAAAGTATGCTATTGGCCGATTTTTCTGCATCAAAACAGCTCCAATGCCTATTCCTAAAGCATCACACTCAATCTCAAAAGTTTTAGAAAAATTAGGTAATGCTAATAAAGAAGCACCACATAACCGTTCATTAATCTCATTAAATGTACGCTCTTGCTCCATACCCCATTTAAAACCCACGGATTTTTTGACAATTTCAGTGAGTGGTGGGGCTAGTGTACTAAAATCTTTAACAAATAGAAGATAAAAACTAGCCAAACCATGAAAACTTCTTACCTCCGTGATTGACTTAGGTGTGGGCCATTCTTTGATAGTCTTTACCTTTTCCTCATCCACTGCAATCCCTTCTGAACTAACAACATAGCCAAGAAACACAACTTTGTCCAAGCAAAATAAACATTTCTTTAAATTTGCATATAATTTTTCTTTTCTCAGAACATCAAGCCCACAATGCAAATGATCAATATGCTCATCTAAGCTCTTACTATACACCAAAATATCATCAAAATAGACCACAACAAACTTGCCTATAAACGCACGCAATGCATGATTCATTAACCTCATGAATGTACTTGGTACATTAGTTAGCCAAAAGGCATTACCAACCACTCATACAATCCATATTTAGTTTTAAAGGCAGTTTTCCATTCATCACCTTCTTTCATCCTAATTTGGTGATACCCACTTTTCAAATCAATTTTAGTGAAAATACATGACCTATGCAACTCATCTAACATGTCATCTAGCCTAGGAATAGGATGTCGATACTTTACCGTAATGTTGTTAATAGCTCGGCAATCAATACACATATGCCAAGTTCCATCCTTCTTAGGCACAAGTAGTACCGGTACTGCGCACGGACTCATGCTCTCTCTTACGTGTCCCTTGGCTAACAACTCCTCCACTTGCCTTTGAAATTCATTCGTCTCCTCTGGATTACTCCTATAGGCTGGTCGGTTAGGAATTGTTGCACCCGGCACAAAGTCAATTTGATGCTCAATGCCTCGAATAGGTGGTAATCCACTAGGCACATCGTTAGGGAACACGTCCTCAAATTCCTGCAACAAAGAAACAACAACACTAGGCAAAGATTGGTCAAATTCGTTACCACTCCTCTTTGTACAATAGTACAAATCTAGGCTGGTTTGCATACAAAGCACCCTTGATATCACTCGCCTTAGCATAAAAGCTCACTTGTTTATCTGTTTTTCTCTCATTTTTTCCACTTCTTTTTTGCTTTTCACTCTCTTTTATGTTTCTACTCTCTTTTTTCTCATCTTTTTTTGAACTCTCGGTCTCACAAGTTTTTTTCAACTCATTCTCTCTTTTCAATTTCATTTGATCCTCATACACTTGTTTTGGAGTCAACGGCACAAGAGTAATGGTTTTATTGTCTTTAACAAATGAGTGCCTATTCTTGAACCCGTCATGAATAACCTTCCTATCAAATTGCCATGGCCTGCCCAACAATATGTGACCCGCATGCATTGGAACAACATCACAAAGTACTTCATCCTTGTACCTGCCAATCGAAAAGGAAACTAACACTTGTTTATTTACCCGAACCTCCCCACAATCATTCAACCACTGCAATTTATAAGGTCTAGGGTGTTTCAAGGTATGTAAATTCAGTTTCTCTACTAAAGTAGTGCTAGCCACATTAGTGCAACTTCTCCCGTCAATGATCATACTACATACCTTGTTGTTGACGTGGCATCTAGTATGAAATATATTCTCCCTTTGCTGTTCCATGTCATCCTCTGCAACTTGGGTACTCAGAGCACGCCTTGCCACAAGTGACTCTCCCTCCACCGGGTACTCCACATCATCATCACAAGCATCTTCAAGTTGTGGCATCTGGTCAATATCACTCTCACTTTCGGTTTCCACCTCTCCATCAACACGTGCAATCATGGTCCTCTTATTTGGGCATTGTGAGGCTATGTAACCTACTCCCAAACAACGAAAATATTTAATATCACGGTTACGAGTTTGGATTTCGATTTTACCTTTGTTGGCAATGGGAACATCATCTCTCCTTTTTTGGGGGTTCGGTTTTGGATTTTGAAACAGCCCCTTCGTCCTTCCTCCCATTCGGCCTCCATGAATTAGAGGAGCTTGAATTTTGAAATGACCGAGTTCCTTTCATTTTAAGCTGTCATTCCACTTTTATGGCCATGTGAACCATGTCCTCCAACTCCACGTAATGTTGCAACTCCACCACGTTGGCAATGTCCCGATTCAACCCATTCAAGAACCTTGCCATAGTAGCTTCTCTATCCTCTTCGACATTAGCCCGAATCATAGCGACCTCTATCTCCTTGTAGTAATCATCCACGCTCCGAGTATAGCATAGTCAATAAACTCAATCACAGCGAGTTTTACCTTTTTCTCCTCGGAGTAGTTGTGGCACTCAAAGATCAACTCCACCTTCTTCTCCCACTCCAAGTATGGTTCTGGATCGTTTTTCCCTTGGAATGAGTGTATCTGCACCTTGATACTTCCCAAGCTATTATCAATCCGCTCCCCATGTTTATCTCATCTATTCCCATGTCCACTCCCAAATCTGCCCAAGCTTGCATTAGAGGCCCGATCGTCTTCATCTAGGTCATCCCCATAATCATCTTCATAAACGAACCGAGACTGATTCCTCTCTCTTCGTTGCACATTAGGAGCTCTCGTTGGCTGCCCCTTTTGTGCGCTAGACTCAACTTTGTCAAGCCGCTCATGCACTTCATCAAACCGCAAGTTCAACTGTTGAAACTTTTGCTCCAAGGCCTTTTAGAAAACTTTTGCGTCCATTATATCCATCCTTTCATGTGCTTCATCGGACGAGCCTTTGTTTGTTTCTCGAGACATGTTTAGTAACCTGCAAAACAAAGTTAGCAAACCTCACAAACACTCCCTCCCGTGTTTGCACTCAAACTATGTCACTCCACTCGTATATCACTCAAATTCGGCTTTTACCCTCTTATAAGCTCACACTCTCTTGCCTTTTTCCACTTTTTAGTTCCCTCTTTTAGTTCTTTATTGAACTTAACCAATCTCAATCAGAAATTTCCTTGTAGCAATCCAAACTCAACAATTTGATTCACTAAGAATGAGATTTTAGGAACGAAACAAAGGGAACAAAAAGAGCACAAAGAAAAGTTTATAGAGTAGAACAAGAAAAATTATTCTCAATTTTTGTTTGGGGGGGGTGGCTGTTGAATTTTCACAATTTTTTTTTTCTATTTCTGTTTTCTTTTTTTTTCGTTTCTGTTTTTTTTTTTTTTTTTTTCTGTTTCTGTTTTTTTTTTTCTTTTCTGTTTTTTTTTTTTTGAAAACCAGCAACTTTAAATTGAGATTTGAAGAAGCACAATATTTAAACGAAAAATATGATCAGAACAAAGATGCACCGCGTTTTTTTTTTTTTTTCAAGAATGGCTTAGATTTGAATTAGAACGAAAAGAAGAAAAAAAAAATACAATAGATCCGATGATATGATTTGGTCAAGAAAAAAAAGTTATGAAGGAATAGATATGAAAGAACGAAAAAGAAAAAGGATAGATGAAACTTGATTTAGACCTTGCTCTGATACCAAATGATGCGAACCTCACCAAAGGATTAGTAAGACCCGAAACCAACTTAGGGTTTCTTCGCGAAGATCGAAACTAAATCAGATTTTGAACGAGCTAAAAATACAGAAATTGAAAGATAGATTACCTTGACCCAACTTTTATGAACGAAACGCGAACCAATGGTATAATGATCTTGACCCAATGATTATAATGAATCACGAATCAAAGATATAAGTTTGAACGCCACAAGAAACTCTTGATAAGTTCAGGAAAAGTTCTCTGAAGAACTAAAAAGAAAACTCTCACAATTTTTATTAATCAAAGTAATGTCTAATTCGTAGGTCTACAAAGCCCCTTAAATAGGTGGCCAAGAGAATAAGAAAAGAAACTGTAATACACTTTGAAATTCGTGGGTCTACATGGAGGAAAAGGAAACCCTAAAATCTAATTGCTAAATAAAGAATAAGGAAGCTTCCTAATTTGCCTTACATTCCTAGTTGGAAAAGGAAATGATTTACTTGGCAATCAAGCTTACAAATCAGCCTAAAATAATTAAAAGATTTAAAATAATAAAATAAATATGATAAGAATTTCGTGGTCTACAAGCCTTGGTCCATTTGAGTTCATGTCTAAACCCATTCACTTGCTTTGATGAGATGGATTAGGGCTTGATCGTCATTTTGGGCCTAATTTGGGCTTTATTGTTTTCGATTCAGCCGAAAGCTCTTGAATTAGCCCATTAAGCGCTTCTTTGATCTTCTTGGATCGTGCCCTAGTAATGGGCCCAACCGGGACATGCAATGTGTCCTTTGATGTTACTTGTTCGTTCTTATCAATACTTAATGGATTGATATGTCTTAGGAAGTCTTAAAAATCAAATGAGTTTGGAGTTTCCAATACCGATTAAGCTACGATTTGTTTTTTCATAAATCATTATCTATTTTGATCGGTTATTATCGGAATTAAAAACTTTGAACTCGGATGGGTTTTAAAACTACCTAAGACCCACGTGGACTAATAAATGGGCTTGTTGTAATAACAGGACAAGACAGAACAATTGGTCCCAGAAATGCAATTCCGGTTCCCCCATCCGAAGTCCGGTCTTTACTCGCAGCCGGGCCCAGACTCACTCCAGAATGACATTAGAAAGAAATCTTGAATCTCCCCGTATGGTCTAGATGGCTTAGATGTAGGAAACCATCGACATGCTTAGAAAGGATTAACGAACTTAGCCGACCTCAAGAGGTGCCTATTCCTCCATCCAGTGGAACTCCTGTGACTAAATTGCCAAATAGAAACCCTCCAAGTGTCGGGATGGAGAACTCGGTGCCGAATCTGAACCACGTAGGCCCAAACTTTGTGATACCAGTCTACTACGGACCCCAGATAGGCCTTCAACCCTTCTACTATGGAGCGCCAACATATCCTATTTAGGGGCATGTCTACCAGGCCTTACCAAAAGGCTTCGCCCCCACCGCACCACAAATCTTCATTCACCCGGAGAGGGTTGTTGCTCTATCTAACGATTTGAATGGTAATCAACTGACTTCGGCCACTGAAATCGAAAGCAGAAAAGAAGATAATGGACCCCCTCTAGCCTGGGTTCTGAAAATGGAGGAGTTAGAGAAAACCATAGAAGAATTGAAAAGGGAGAAGCCATCCAGGAAAACAAAAACAGCATATAAAGAGTTGTCAGCACCACCCCAGGTGGTGTATCCAAAAAAAATCGTACTTTTGGAGTTCACTAAGTATGTCGGCACTGGCCCCACGTATGTCGGCACTGGCCTCCTAGAGTGGTATGTCAGCATCTACAAAGAGGAATTGGAAATTTATGTTCGGAACAAAGACCTTTGCCTGAAGATGTTCTGGTGATCATTGAAAAGACCGACTCTCAGTTGGTATATGACCCTGGACCTATCGCAGATTAAAACATTTGAGGATCTGGTAGAGGCCTTCTGTGAGCAGTATGTGTTTAATAAAGATGCAGCGCCGGACTGTAATACCCTGTACCAGATACTACAGAAGAAATATGAAAGTTTTAGGAGATACACTGCTTGTTGGAGGGAAGAGGCTGCCAAAGTTGTCTCTAGGCTGAACGAGGAGCCTCAGTTAGAGATATTCACGTTGATCCAGGTGCCACCGTTATATCGAGATCTATTGAGTATAGCGGTGGTTTGTTTTGGTGATGCGATCAAAGAAGCCGAGGTGATAGAAGAGGAAATAAGAAGCGAAAAGGTTGAAGGGATCTCGCTCGATCTAACTAAGAGGTCAGCCCCGCCAAAGAAGAAGAAGAATGAGGTGGCCGTTGTCGTTTTCCCCCAGCAAGCCCATCACCAGAATTATCCCCAAGCTTCCTATCCCCAAAACTACCCGAACCAGAGCAGTCAATATCGCAACTATCCTTCTCAAAATCGCCAAAAGCAACATTACCCCCAGAACCAACCATGTTCCCAAAACCGTCCCTGCTATTACCAGAATATACCTCATTCTTACCAAAACCACACTCCCCAATATTATCCCCAAACCTACCAAACACCCTCTAACATTACATATTAGTCAAACCCGAACACCCCACCTCAAATTCCTAACCACAACCTAAGGCCAAGAACCCAATACCACCAAGGCTCTCTACCTCGTGCTACTGGGGAAAACTTCTGGAATGATGACAAGGAACCCCTAGACCTTTCGGTTTCAATCACCGATGATGAGAATCAACGAGCACCATCACAGGATCAGTTACATGTTCCAGTTAGGCCTATTACTAGGGAAAGATCCAAGAAAAATCAAACTAGCACTTAATGGGCTAATTCAAGAGACTTGGCCCATGTCTACAATAGTTAAGCCCAAATTAGGCCCATCGGGCAGTCAAGACCAAATCTATCTCATCAAAGCAAGCGAATGGGCTTAGACATGAACTCAAATGGGCCAAGTCATGTGGACCACGAAATTCTTATCATATTATTTTATTATTTTAAATCTTTTAATTATTTTTAGGCTGATTTGTAAGCTTGATTGCCAAGTAAATCATTTTCTTTTCCAACTAGGAATGTAAGGCAAATTAGGAAACATTCTTATTCTTTACTTAGCAATTAGATTTTAGGGTTTGCTTTTTCCTCCATGTAGACCCACGAATTTCAAAGTGTATTAGGGTTTCTTTTCTTATTCTCTTGGCCACCTATTTAAGGGGCTTTGTAGACCTACGAATTTCACATTACTTTGATTAATAAAAATTGTGAGAGTTTTCTCTTTAGTTCTTCAGAGAACTTTTCTTGAACTTATCAAGAGTTTCTTGTGGCGTTCAAACTTATATCTTTGATTCGTGATTCATTATAATCATTGGGTCAAGATCATTATACCATTGGTTCGCATTTCGTTTATAAATGTTGGGTCGAGGTAATCTATCTTTCAATTTCTGTATTTTTAGCTCGTTCAAAATCTGATTTAGTTTCGATCTTCGCGAAGAAACCCTAAGTTGGTTTCGGGTCTCACTAATCATTGGTGAGGTTCACATCATTTGGTAATTAGAGCAAGGTCTAAATCAGGTTTCATCTACCCTTTTTCTTTTTTGTTCTTTCATATCTATTCCTTCATAATTTTTTTTTCTTGACCAAATCATATCATCAGATCTATTGTATTTTTTTTTCTTCTTTTCGTTCTAATTCAAATCTAATCCAATCTTGAAAAAAACAAATGCGGTGCATCTTTGTTCTGATCATATTTTTCGTTTAAATATTGTGCTTCTTCAAATCTCAATTTAAAGTTGCTAGTTTTCAAAAAAAAAAAAACAGAGAAGAAAAAAAAAACAGAAACAGAAAAAAAAAAAAACAGAAACGAAAAAAAAAAAAACAGAAACAGAAAAAAAAAAATTGTGAAAATTCAGCAACCCCCCTCCCAAACAAAAATTGAGAATTATTTCTTCTTGTTCTACTCTATAAACTTTTCTTTGTGCTCTTTTTGTTCCCTTTGTTTCGTTTCTAAAATCTCATTCTTAGTGAATCAAATTGTTGAGTTTGGATTGCTACAAGGAAATTTATGATTGATATTGGTTAAGTTCAGTAAAGAACTAAAAGAGGGAACTAAAGAGTGAAAAAAGGCAAGAGAGTGTGAGCTTATAAGAGGGTAAAAGCCGAATTTGAGTGATACACGAGTGGAGTGACATAGTTTGAGTGCAAACACGTGAGGGAGTGTTTGTGAGGTTTGCTAACTTTGTTGTGCAGGTTACTAAACATGTCTCGAGAAACAAACAAAGGCTCGTCCGATGAAGCACATGAAAGGATGGACATAATGGACGCAAAAGTTTTCTATAAGGCCTTGGAGCAAAAGTTTCAACAGTTGAACTTGCGGTTTGATGAAGTGCATGAGCGGCTTGACAAAGTTGAGTTTAGTGCACAAAAGGGGCAGCCATCGAGAGCTCCTAATGTGCAACGAAGAGAGAGGAATCAACCTCGATTCGTGTATGAAGATAATTATGGGGATGACCTAGATGAAGACGATCGGGCCTCTAATGCAAGCTTGGGCAGATTTGGGAGTGGACATAGGGGAGCGGATTGATAATAACTTGGGAAGTATCAAGGTGAAGATACCCTCATTCCAAGGTAAGAATGACCCTGAAGCGTACTTGGAGTGGGAGAAGAAGATGGAATTGAACTTTGAGTGCTGCAACTACTCTGAGCATAAAAAGGTAAAACTCGTTGTAATTGCATTTGTTGATTATGCTATGATATGGTGGGATCAACTTGTGATGAACAGAAGGCAAAACCATGAGAGGCCTATTGAGACGTGGGCTGAAATAAAGGCCATAATGAGGAGAAGATTTGTCCCTAGTCACTACTATAGGGATTTGTACCAGAAGTTACAAAGTCTTACTCAAGGCTATCGGAGCGTGGATGATTACTACAAGGAGATAGAGATCGCTATGATCCAGGCTAATGTCGAGGAAGATAGAGAAGCAACAATGGCAAGGTTCTTGAATGGGCTGAATCGGGAGATTGCCAACGTGGTGAAGTTGCAACATTATGTGGAGTTGGAGGACATGGTGCACATGGCAATAAAGGTGGAACGACAACTTAAAAGGAAGGGAACTCTGTTATTTCAAAACCCGGGCTCTTCTACTTCATGGAGGCCAAATAGGAGAATAAACGAAAGGGCTGTTTCAAAGTCCAAAACCGAACCACGAAAAAGGAGAGACAATTTGCCCAATGTTAACAAAGCATATGTTGAGGGAGAGATGGAAACCGACAACGAGAGTGATAATAACCAGATGCTACCACATAGGGATACTTGTGACGGTGATGTAGAGTACTTGGTGGAGGGTGAGTTATTTATTGATTGGCGTGCTCTAAGTGCTCAAGTCGCGGAGGATGACATGGAACAACAAAGGGAAAATGAGGCTCAAATGAAATTGAAAAGAGAGAATGAGTTGAAAAAAACTTGTGAGGCCGAGAGTTCAAAAAAAGATAAGAAAGATGAGAGTGAAAAAGAAAAAGAGAGTGAAAAAAATGAGAGAAAAACGGAAAAACAAGTGAGTTTTTATGCTAAGGCGAGTGATGTCAATATGGATTTTTATACAAATCAACCTATATTTGTACTCTTGTACAAAGAGGCTTGTTTTACCACTAACGAAATTGACAAATCTTTGCCTAGTGTTGTAGTTTATATGTTGTAGGAATATAAGGACATGTTTTCTAATGATGTGCATAGCGATTTTCTACCTTATAGAGGGATTGGGAATCAAATCGATTTTGTGCCCTGCGCAATGATTCTTGACCAACCAGTAGCCTATAGGCATAATTTGGAGGAGACAAAGGAACTTCAAAGGCAAGTTGAGGAGTTGATGGCCAAAGAACACGTACGAGAAGGCAAGAGTCTGTGCGCGGTACCAGTGCTACTTGTGCTTAGGAAGGATGGGACTTGGCGAATGTTTGATAATTTCCAAACTATTAACAACACTCTGGTGAAGATTCGAGGACGAATCATTTTGAAGAGAGGAGGAATGAGGAGAATCAACGAGCACCATCAGAGGATCAGTTACATGTTCCAGTTAGGCCTATTACTAGGGAAAGATCCAAGAAAAATCAAATTAGCACTTAATGGGCTAATTCAAGAGACTTGGCCCATGTCTACAATAGTTAAGCCCAAATTAGGCCCATCGGGCAATCAAGGCCAAATCCATCTCATCAAAGCAAGCGAATGGGCTTAGACATGAACTCAAATGGGCCAAGTCATGTGGACCACGAAATTCTTATCATATTTATTTTATTATTTTAAATCTTTTAATTTTTTTTAGGCTGATTTGTAGGCTTGATTGCCAAGTAAATCATTTCCTTTTTCAACTAGGAATGTAAGGCAAATTAGGAAACATTCTTATTCTTTATTTAGCAATTAGATTTTAGGGTTTGCTTTTTACTCCATGTAGACCCACGAATTTCAAAGTGTATTAGGGTTTCTTTTCTTATTCTCTTGGCCACCTATTTAAGGGGCTTTGTAGACCTACGAATTTGACATTACTTTGATTAATAAAAATTGTGAGAGTTTTCTCTTTAGTTCTTCAGAGAACTTTTCTTGAACTTATCAAGAGTTTCTTGTGGCGTTCAAACTTATTTCTTTGATTCGTGATTCATTATAATCATTGGGTCAAGATCATTATACCATTGGTTCGCATTTCATTTATAAACGTTGGGTTGAGGTAATCTATCTTTCAATTTCTGTATTTTTAGCTCGTTTAAAATCTGATTTAGTTTCGATCTTCGCGAAGAAACCCTAAGTTGGTTTCGGGTATCACTAATCATTGGTGAGGTTCGCATTAACCGAGTTGTACCAGAGTTGTTTGAAGCAGGGGATGTTGACACCTCTTCCATCATACGAACTTAAGCCTGGGAGTAAAGTAGTTTCTTCGAATGCTTTCTGTAAATACCACTCAGGAACCAGAGGACATGCGACCGAGTGGTGCTTTCAGCTAAAAGATAATATCTGGGAGTTCATATAGACATGAGTCATCACGTTTCCTAAAAAGTCTGAGACTGGTGCACCAAACTGTCCGCAGAATCTGCTGCCTAAGCATGCACCTTCAGGGAGTGGTAAAGTCAATCTTTACAAAAACATTGGTGTAGATGGGAGCGAGTCATGTGCCTGAGGCTCGATTCGAAAAAGCTAAAGGCTACAAAACTGGGGTTCTTGTTTACTTTCAATTTACTAGAAGTTTTGATAAAATTGGGACGTTTTCATATACTCACCTTTCCATTCCCGTTGGTCTTTTGGATGGAAAAGGATTTGCTTTGTAATGGCTTTTTAAATTTCATTAATGCAATACTGTTTTATCCAAAATTGTGGTCTAATGTTTGAATCTTACTATTTCAGGTACCCAAAATCGTTTGCATATGTTGTATGTGATGTGACTGGGCAAAGATGCGAGTATATGATTTCAATATAGAGTTAGACCACGATCCAATGAGAATAGAAACAAAGAAAGGTTATGTTCAGTCAAACGATGGCGAGATCCAAAAGGCCCCCTAACCAAATCTAACAGCAATTCTAGAGTACCGGAGGATTCGAAAATCAAGATTAGCTCCCATTTCCCTAACGATTCCTTGATATATCATTGCAAGCTAATCAAGCCGTCTCCAGTGGTTTTTTAGTGATTTGATAAAACCGAGTGTAAACATCCTGGTTCGCCTGCTGTCAGACCCCAATGGCGAGAATGGAACACAATCATCCCAGACCAATGATCCCAATAAAGAAACTCTCAAATGTTGCAAGAAGGTCTCAATTCGCAAAGAAGATCAAGTTCATTGATAAGATTGGCTACCCTTGAACCATTGTAAGTTCGATAATCTATTTTAAAAAAAAAGGGAAAAAAAGAAAAAATAAATAAATAACAAAAAAAGGGAGGAAAGAAAAAAAGAGGGAAAATAAAAGAAAAAGAAAAACGAAAAGTGAGGTGACCAAGAAAGAAGCGCTACTGTAAATGTGGAAGAGATTTAAAGAGGAAAGAAAGAGAATAAATTGATTGGTTCAAGTTTTCCGCCATGGTCCAAATTGGCGAGCAAACGACGTTTTTTGGAATTAGAACTTGATGGATTTAAATTGAATCTGAATTTGTGAAAACAAGCATTGATTGTGATCTGGAAATGTATCGGAACCATATTTCTCTGCAATCCGACAAAAATCATAATGGGCATTAAAGGTACTTATTTCAGTATTTTTTTGACATTTTGCCATTTTTTTGGACTAAATCAGTTTTGCAGGATTTGAGAAAACACAAAGCATGTAGGAGTATTAGAACCCCAAGCATTGAATCACCTAAAAATTTGAAAAGACTAGAATCCAGTCGTGCAAGCCAAGGAGACCTTGATAAAGGCATGTTGGGCCCTCCCATGAGTTGAAAAGTGAAATCTTGGAAGTCGAAAAAAAGAAAAAAGAGTTTCATTGAATCACCCGAGGCATGTCGGGCCCTGAGTGGGAAAGAGAAGCCTCTAAATTTAAATGAAAGAATCTCCCGATACTGTTCCGATCCAAGTGCCATCAGCCAAAGCGATTACGACCGAAAGGGGGAATGGAATTGCGAGTCATCAAAGCACTAGAAGCATGGATTTCCTTATCACTAGGACTTCTACCTTTCGATTGAAATTTGAGACTCTTATTGCTGAAAATTCAGATGCTCTAAATGAGCATCCAGGTATAGATTTTTCCCTGAAATAAGCGTCTAGTGAACTACGCTAAACCTGATCCTCGATGTAATGCTAAGGTATGTAGACAACCTGTAAAGGTTTGGTCATCTGAGAGTCAGCTCCAGCTGAAGGCTGGGGCACATTTTATATCCTTGATCTCTCATTTTTGCCCAGCCACAAGCTTGGGCATATTTTACACCTCTAGACTTTCTTTTGTCCCCTAGCCAAGAGAGCTGGGGTTTAAGCCATTTTCTATCACTCTAACTATCCTCTAAACGGACACTTGTTCATCATGAGGATTTTCATGAGTCTATTTTTCATCACTCTAAACAATTCTCTAAATGGACACTTGTTCGTCATGAGTATCGTCATGAGTCTGTTTTTCATTACTCTTAACAATCTTCTAAACAGACACTGATTCGTCATGAGTATTTTTTCATTACTCTAAATGATTTTCTAAACGAACATTTGTTCGTCATGAGTCATTTTGTTATTACTCTAAACAATTCTCTAAATGGACACTTGTTTATCATGAGTATCGTCATGAGTTATTCTATTTTATTTGTTCTGTCATTGAAAAATACACTTTGAAAAAAAATCAAAAAATGGGACTTCAAAATGATGTGATCTCCTATCTTTGTTAAGCAAGTGTAACTTGCATGACAAAGAGAGGCAACTATAGACACGTCATTTTTGACCGTCCAGGAAAAATGTTATACTTTATTTTAAAATTTATTTTATTTTTATTTTTAAAAAATAAAAAAAAATAGAGAAAAAAGAAAAATAAATAAAACTAAAAAAGAAAAAGAAAAATGGAAAAGAAAAGGTTTTCTTGTCAAAATGTGATTAAGTTTCATTTTCCATTTCCTTTTAGGTTTTATTTCCTTTTCCTCGTTGTATTGGGACTAGGGTTTTCTTGGGTTTCTAGGATTTTTCACTCTACATCCTTCCTATAAATAAGAAATTCCTCCTCATAGTTTAGACAAAAAAAAAAATTAGAGAGAAACCCTTCGGAGACATTCAGAAATTGAGAGAAAAAAACCCTTAGAGAGTAATTCTCATCGTAAACCCTTTCGGAAAGATGTCTGCGCGAGAAAAAAGCCTGAGCATCGAGATTCTTGGCCTAAGAATAGGTATGTTTTCTGATTTTTAATTCTTTTTTCATTTTACTTTATTCTCTTCACAACTTAAATTCCTATAAGTTTTTTTATTGTCCGGTGACTCGATGAAAAACGCCCGGATTAGGTTCCCCATTCTCAATCTGAACCTTTGAGCGTTTTAGACGAGAACATCATCTAGCTGTATTTTTTTATTTTTTTTCATTTTTTTATTATTTATTTTGTTTACAAATTCATTTAAAAAAAAAAAGTCGTCCGATGATCTGATGAAAACATCGGGGTGAGTTTCTTGTGTTTGAACTTAATTCTTAAGCGTTAGGTGAATGATGTTTTTGATTATTTATTTTTTTGTATTTTTTATTTATTTTATTTTTATTCTTGTCATCAAACCGCTAAAAATAAAAAAATACAAAAATACAAAAAAGAAATAACAAAA
The DNA here is from genome assembly GCA_016647705.1 of Eucommia ulmoides. NCBI lineage: Eukaryota > Viridiplantae > Streptophyta > Magnoliopsida > Garryales > Eucommiaceae > Eucommia > Eucommia ulmoides. The sequence goes on along the minus strand of CM028340.1, from coordinate 30,383,903 downwards.
TTTTAATTTGTAGAAATTAACTCTTACGAATATTAAGTTGAATCCAACGATTCGATAAACCGTGGGAGAATTTTCCATAACCTTGTTTCCATTCCTCGGCTCGCGTGGAATTTAAAAACATTGGGTTTTAGGAAATCTCTTCTCTCGGTAAATCTTTTCGTGAGATTTCGCTTAAGTTTTGGAAAGATTAATTTTAACAAAATTGTTTCCGCGAACCTCCCTCGATTCTCACGTCCATAGAATTTGAGGAATTTGAAATCGTGACTTCTTTAAATTAATCGGGAAAATGTAGAATAAACATTATTTTTGCATATTTATGTTTTATATTATTTAGACAACATATTTAGGACACTTTCACCATTTACACTTTTCATACATATAGTCTATTTTTATTTTTTTATATTTATTTATTTATTCTTTTCCATGAAACCACACTACTTTTCCACATCTAGTCACGACATCTACACCACTTATATTTTTTAATTAAATCATTGTCATGCATAATCACATTAATTCACGTAGTGTTTCCTATGTGATTCCAGTATTCATATCAGTTTGCATTGATATATTTAAATTAAATACTTTAGTTCTCTATTGGTCATTTAGATGTTAGTTTTGCATTCATATTTTCAAATCTTATTCATCTATTTTAGTTTGCTTATTTAAATTAAAGAAGTCTCTCAGAAACATACATAAAAACTCTCGGAGACCATCCTTGTCAAATCCTTAATATTCGATAAGAGGTTATACCGGGTGGAACATTCTAAAAAATTCAAAAACTTGCCCCACCTTATTTGTGAAAATACCAAAAAGATTTATAAGAAGGAAATAATTTTAAAATAAAATAAAATATTCGGACTAAACTAATTGGACTTAATTGGACATAAGGTACCGTTTTTGGACGGACGTTTTGGGGTGCCTAACACCTTCCCCGAGTGTACCGACCCCTGAACCTTTAAATGAATATTTGTTTTGACCATGTTTTTTGGAGTCAATTTTTTACTTAGGCCTTTTAAATTGTTTTCTAAAAATTTGGTGACCTAGCACACCATTTAAACCCAATGTTAGGTGGCGACTCCTTATTTTATAAAACGGCCTAAGTATGTTTTTTGAGAAAATCGGCGCTTTAAAAACTCCTTTCTCCTTGAGATTAATAATTATTTAATATTCTTTTCCTCTTCAAAAAAATGGGGTGCGTCAAACAAAACGTGAACCAAGGGTATAGGGAACGATCTTGACCCGATGATTATAACGAATCACGAACCAAAGATATAGGGTTTAAACGCCACAAGAAATTCTTGATAAATTCGAGAAAGTTATTTGAAGAAGTTAAGAGAAAACTCTCACAATTGTATTAATCAAAGTAATGTATCTTTCCAATGTGATACAAGTATCTTAAATAGGTGACCAAACAAAAAAAGAAAACCCTAGGCTAATGAATAGTGTACGTGAACAGTGTCGGTGAACAGTACAATGAACAGTGGCGGCCACACTAGAAATAAAAGGAAACCCTAGAGGAACAAGGAATCTTTGAGAAACAAGGAAACCCTACTCCTAATCTAAAAAGAAAATAACTAATTCCTAATCTAAAAAGGAAAAAGGACAATTTGCCATTCATGCCTTACAAATCAACAATAAAAATTAAAATATATAAAAAAGTAAAGTGTATAAATAAATAAATAAATTATCTTAATTTTATGGTCTGTACGCCTAAGCCTATTCAAGTTCACGCCTAAGCCCATTCGCTTGCCTTGATGAGATGGACTAGGCTTTGATCGTCATTTAGGCCTAATTTGGGCTTCATTAGTTTAGACTCAGTCCAAAGCTCTTGAATTAGTCCATTAAGAGCTTCTTTGATCTTCTTGGATCTTACCCTAGTAATAGGCCCAACGGGAACATGCAACAGGTCCTTTGATGGTGCTTGTTGGTTCTCATCATCCCCCCTATCTTCAAAAGAATTCGACCTCGAATCTTTACCTACATCAAACGAAGAAAGATCAGAAACATTAAATGTGGCACTAAAGTTATACTCACCTGGAAGATCCAACTTGTATGCATTGTCATTGATCCCTCTGAAGGACTTGAAATGGACCATCCCCTCTAGGATGTAGCTTAGTTCGCCTATGGGCTGGAAATCTTTCTTTTCTCATATGCACCCAAACCTAATCACTTGGTTCAAAGATGACTCATCTACGGCCCTTGTTGGCTTTGTTTGCATATTGCTGATTTTTCTTCTCTATGTGTTATCGTACACTTTCATGAAGTTTCTTCACCATCTCACCCTTCTTTTGTCCATCCAAACTAGCGCTCTCATTGACGAACGCTATCTTCTCACACGCTCCATGCACACTAGCAAAATCATTATCATTAGCATACAATTCTTTAACATATTCAAACCCCAGTAACTTTGCATTTAAAGTAGAGACAAGGGCGTACCTTCTGGATACTGCATCAGTCACAATATTTTCCTTACCTTGTTTGTATTTTATTACATAAGGGAAGGTTTCAATGAATTCCATCCACTTGGCATGCCTTTTATTTAACTTATCTTATCGTTTCAAGTAGTTCAAGGACTCATGGTCAAGTTTAACAAGAAAAGTCAACTGCGTCCGTTTTCGACCAAAATTTTCATTTTTTTTGGTAGAAACGACCTTATGAGAAAACACTCGCTAATGGCCCAAACAGGGTAAGTTTGACAAGAAAATTCAAATGTGTCCATTTTCGACTAGAAATATTACCTTTTTAGGTAGAAGCGGCCTTCGGAGCAAAATGCCCCCAAAAGGCCAAAGAAAGTCAAGTTTGACATAGAAAATTAATAGTGTTCGTTTTTTACCAATAATACCATTTTTTTGGGTGGAAATGGACTTTTGAGCAAAATGTCTCCAAAAGGACCAAAATGGCCAAGTTTGACCCTAAAAGTCAACTGGACCGTTTTTGACCAAAAATACCACATTTTTGGGAAGAAACGGCCTTATGAGCAAAATTCCCCAACAAGCCCAAATAGCCCAAGTTTGACCTGAAACATTAATGTCTCCCATTTCGACCAAAAGTACCACATTTTTGGTGAAATTGGCATTCTGAGCAAAGCGCCCCCAAAAGGTCCAAAAAGGCCAATTTTGAAAAGAAAAGTCAAGTTTGCCTGTTTTGGACCAAAAATACCACCTTCTGGGTGGGAACTTCCTTTTGAGCAGAACACCCCAAAAGGCCCAAAAAGCTCAAGTTTGACTAGAAAAGTTAACTGTGCCCGTTTTCGAACAAAAATCCACAGTTTTGTTGGAGGAAATGGTGTTTTGGGTAAAACGTACCCAAAAGGCCCAAGAATGCCAAGTTTGACCGGAAAAGTTAACTGTACCCATTTTTGACCAAAAATATCACCTTTTTGGGTTAAAATGGCCTTCCAAGAAAAACACCCCCAAAGGACCAAGAAAGGCCAAGTTTGACCTGAAAAGTCAACTGCGTCCATTTTTTGCCAAAATTCCTACTTTATTTTTGTAGAAAGAACCTTATGAGCAAAACACCCCTTCATGGCCCCAAAAGGCCAAGTTTGACCAAAAAAGTTAACTGTGTCCATTTTCGACTGGAAATATCACCTTTTTAGGTAGAAGCGGCCTGTAGAGCAAAATGCCCCCTAAAGGACAAAGAAGTTCAAGTTTGACCTGGAAAATCAATAGTGTCCGTTTTCGACCAATAATACCACCTTTTTTGGTGGAAACAGACTTTTGAGAAAAATGCCCCTAAAAGGCCGAAAATGGTCAAGTTTAACCCTAAAAGTTAACTGGGCCCATTTTCGACCAAAAAAAACACTTTTTGGGAGTGGAAACGACCTTTTGAGCAAAACGCCCCCAACAAGCCCTAATAGTCCAAGTTTGACCTGAAAAGTTAACTGTGTCCCATTTCGACTAAAAGTACCACCTTTTTGGATGGAAGCGACTATCTAAGCAAAATGCCCTCAAAATGCCCAAAAAGGCCAAGTTTGACTTGAAAAGTCAACTGTGTCTGGTTTGGACCAAAAATACCACCTTTTTAGGTGGAAACAAACATTTAAAAAAAATCCCTCAAAAGGCCATCTGTGTTCGTTTTCGACCAAAAATACTACTTTTTTTTTTTAATAGAAACGACCTTCCAAACAAAAGCATCCCAAAAAGTCGCAAAAATTCCAAGTTTGACCTGAAATGTCAACTGTGTTCGTTTCCACAAAAAATATCACTTTTTTGAGTGGAAATAACCTTCAGAATAAAACACCCCCCAAAGGCCCAGTTTTACTTGAAAAGTAATTTTTGACCAAAAATCACATCTTTTTTTTAGTGGAAATGGTCTTTTAAACGAAATACCTCCAAATGGTCCAAAAGGTCAAGTTTGACTAGAAAAGTCAATCATGCCCGTTTTCGACCAAAAGTCCCATCGTTTTCGGTAGAAACGACCTTCTGAGCAAAACACCCGCTAATGGCCCAAAAAGGCCAACTTTGACCAGAAAAGTCAATTGTGTCCACTTTTTACTAGAAATATCACATTTTTTGGTGGAAGCGGCCTTCAAAGGAAAATGACCCCAAAAGGCCAAAAAAGGCCAAGTTTGACCAGGAAAATCAACAGTGTCCCTTTTCAACCAATAATATGTGACCTTTTTGGTTGGAAACAGACATCTGAGCAAATCGCCCCAAACAAGCCCAAATGGCCCAAGTTTGACCTGAAAAGTTAACTATGTCCAATTTCAACCAAAAATACCACATTTTTTGATAGAAGCGGCCTTTTCTGAGAAAAATGCCCTCAGAAGGCCAAAGAAGACCAAGTTCAACAAGAAAACTCTATCATGTCCATTTCCGACCAAACAACCTACATTTTTTGTTGGAAACGACTTTCTGAGTAAAATGCCCCCAAAAGATACGAAAGACCAATTTTGAAAAGAAAAATCAGTTGTGCCCATTTTGGACTAAAAATACCATTTTTTTGGGTGGGAACTTCCTTTTGAGCAAAACACACCAAAAGGCCCCAAAAGGCCAAGTATGACTAGAAAAGTTAACTGTGCCCGTTTTCGACCAAAAATACTACCTTTTTGGGAGGAAATCGTGTTTTGGGCAAAACGCACCCAAAAAGGTCAAGTTTGACCTGAAAAGTTAACTGTGCCCGTTTTCGACCAAAAATATTTCCTTTTTCGGTGAAAAAGGTGATGCAAACCTCACCAACGATTAGTGAGACCCGAAACCAACTTAGGGTTTCTTTGCGAAGATCGAAACTGAATCAGATTTTGAACGAGCTAAAAATATAGAAATTGAAAGATAGATTATCTTGACCCGACGTTTATGAACGAAACGCGAACCAATGGTATAATGATTTTGACCCAATGATTATAATGAATCACGAATCAAAGATATAAGTTTGATCGCCACAAGAAACTCTTGATAAGTTCAGGAAAAGTTCTCTGAAGAACTAAAGAGAAAACTCTCACAATTTTTATTAATCAAAGTAATGTGAAATTCGTAGGTCTACAAAGCCCCTTAAATAGGTGGCCAAGAGAATAAGAAAAGAAACCTTAATACACTTTGAAATTCGTGGGTCTACATGGAGGAAAAAGGAAACCCTAAAATCTAATTGCTAAATAAAGAATAAGGAAGCTTCCTAATTTTCCTTACATTCCTAGTTGGAAAAGGAAATGATTTACTTGGCAATCAAGCGTACAAATCAGCCTAAAATAATTAAAAGACTTAAAATAATAAAATAACTATGATAAGAATTTCGTGGTCCACAAGCCTTGGTCCATTTGGGTTCATGTCTAAATCCATTCACTTGCTTTGATGAGATGGATTAGGCCTCTATCGTCATTTGGGCCTAATTTGGGCTTTATTATTTTTGATTCAGCCGAAAGCTCTTGAATTAACCCATTAAGCGCTTCTTTGATCTTCTTGGATCTTGCCCTAGTAATGGGCCCAACCGGAACATGCAATGTGTCCTTTGATGTTTCTTGTTGGTTCTCATCAAACGGTCTTCCAAAAAAAATGCCCCGAAGGCCCAAAAAAGGCCATGTTTGACCTGAAAAGTCAAATGTACCCGTTTTCAACCAAAAATACCACATTTTTGGGCCGAAACGGCCTTTTGTGTGAAATGCCCCTTAAAGGACCAAAAAGGCAAAGTTTAATAAAAAAAATGTCAACTGTGTCCGTTTTCGACCAAAAATACCACATTTTTTTGTGGAAACAGTCTTCTGAGCAAACCGTCAAAAAAAGTCCATAAAAGGCCAAGTTTGACTAGAAAAGACAACCTTGTCCGTTTTCAATAAAAATATCACATTTTTTGGGTGGAAACGGCTTTTCGAGAAAAATGCTCGTGAATGGCCCAAGAAGGCCAAGTTGGACATGAAAAGTCAACCGTGCCCTTTTTTGGCAAAAAAATATTACATTTTTGGGTGTAAACGATCTTCTGAGCGAAACGACCCCAAAAGGCAAAAGGCTAAGTTTGACGTGAAAAGTTGATTGTGTTCGTTTTTTACCAAAAAAATCAACTTTTTTGGGTGGAAAAGACCATATAAGAAAATGCTCCCACAAAGGCCCAAAATAGCCAAGTTTGACCGAAAAAATCAACTGTGTCCGTTTTCGGCCAAACATACAACATTTTCTAGTAGAAACGACCTTCCAAGGAAAATGGCCCCCAAAAGGCCAAGTTTGACCAGAAAAGTTAATTGTGTCCATTTTGGGCCAAAAATACCTAATTTTTGGGTGGAAACGGTCTTTTGAGCAACGTGCCCCCAAAAGGCACAAAAATGCCAAATTTAATCCGAAAATTCAACAATGTCCGTTTTTTACCAAAAATACCACTTTTTTGGTGGAAACGGCCTTAAGAAAAAAATGCCCCCAAAAGGTCGAAAAATGCAAAGTTTGACCTGAAATGTCAATTGTGATCGTTTTCCATCAAAAATACGAATTTTATTTGGGGGTGGAAACAACCTTCAAAATAAAATGCCCCCCAAAGGACCAAAAAGGCCAAGCTTTACCTGAAAAGTCATTTTCGACCAAAAATCCCATCTTTTTGGGAGGAAACGGCCTTCTGACAAAACGCCTCCAAATAGACCAAAAGGCCAAGTTTGATCGAAAAAGTCAACTGCGTATGTTTCCTTCCAAAATTCTCACATTTTTTTGATCGAAACAATCTTCTGAGCAAAACACCCCCTAATGGCCCTGAAAAGCCAAGTTTGACAAAAAAGTCAACTGTGTCCGTTTTTTACAAAAAATATGATGAGAATCAACGAGCACCATCAGAGGATCAGTTACATGTTCCAGTTAGGCCTATTACTAGGGAAAGATCCAAGAAAAATCATAGTAGCACTTAATGGGCTAATTCAAGAGACTTGGCCCATGTCTACAATAGTTAAGCCCAAATTAGGCCCATCGGACAATCAAGGCCAAATCTATCTCATCAAAGCAAGCGAATGGGCTTAGACATGAACTCAAATGGGCCAAGTCATGTGGACCACGAAATTCTTATCATATTTATTTTATTATTTTAAATCTTTTAATTATTTTTAGGCTAATTTGTAAGGCTTGATTGCCAAGTAAATCATTTCCTTTTCCAACTAGGAATGTAAGGCAAATTAGGAAGCTTCCTTATTCTTTATTTAGCAATTAGATTTTAGGGTTTCCTTTTTCCTCAATGAAGACCCACGAATTTCAAAGTGTATTAGGGTTTCATTCTTATTCTCTTGACCGCCTATTTAAGGGGCTTTGTAGACCTACGAATTTGACATTACTTTGATTAATAAAAATTGTGAGAGTTTTCTCTTTAGTTCTTCAGAGAACTTTTCCTGAACTTATCAAGAGTTTCTTGTGGCGTTCAAACTTATATCTTTGATTCGTGATTCATTATAATCATTGGGTCAAGATCATTATACCATTGGTTTGCGTTTCGTTCATAAACGTCGGGTCAAGGTAATCTATCTTTCAATTTCTGTATTTTTTAGCTCGTTAAAAATCTGATTTAGTTTCGATCTTCGCGAAGAAACCCTAAGTTGGTTTCGGGTCTCACTAATCCTTGGTGAGGTTCGCATCATTTGGTAATCAGAGCAAGCTCTAAATTAGGTTTCATCTATCCTTTTTCTTTTTCGTTATTTCATATCTATTCCTTCATAATTTTTTTTTCTTGACCAAATCATATCATCAGGTCAATTGTATTTTTTATCTTTTCGTTCTAATTCAAATCTAATCCAATCTTTAAAAAAAAAAAAACACGGTGCATCTTTGTTCTGATCATATTTTTCGTTTAAATATTGTGCTTCTTCAAATCTCAATTTAAAGTTGCTGGTTTTCAAAAAAAAAAAAAAAAAAAACAGAAACAGAAAAAAAAAAAAAAAAAATTGTGAAAATTCAGCAGCCCCTCCCCAAACAAAAATTGAGAATAATTTCTTCTTGTTCTACTCTATAAACTTTTCTTTTGCTATTTTTGTTCCCTTTGTTTCGTTCCTAAAATCTCATTCTTAGTGAATCAAATTGTTGAGTTTGGATTGCTACAAGGAAATTTCTAATTGAGATTAATTAAGTTCAATAAAGAACTAAAAGATGGAACTAAAGAGTGGAAAAAGGCAAGAGTGTGTGAGCTTATAAGAGGGTAAAAGCCGAATTTGAGTAATACACGAGTGGAGTGACATAGTTTAAGTGCAAACACGTGAGGGAGTGTTTGTGAGGTTTGCTAACTTTTGTTTTGCAGGTTACTAAACATGTCTCTAGAAACAAACAAAGGCTCGTCCGATGAAGCACATGAAAGGATGGACATAATAGACGCAAAAGTTTTCTACAAGGCCTTGGAGCAAAAGTTTCAACAGTTGAACTTGCGGTTTGATGAAGTGCATGAACAACTAGACAAAGCTGAGTCTAGTTCACGGCAACCACCTAAAGCTCCTAATGTACAACGACGAGAGAGGAATCTGCCTCGGTATGAATATATAGATTATGATAGGGATGACCTAGATGAAGATGATCGCATCTCTAATGCGAGCTTGGGTAGATTTGGCCGTAGATATGGAAATAGAGAAGATAGATATGGGGAGCAAATCGATAATAACTTTGGAAGCATCAAGATGAAGATTCCATCGTTCCAAGGGAAAAACGACCCTGAAGCGTACTTGGAGTGGGAGAAGAAGATGGAATTGAACTTTGAGTGCTGCAACTACTCTGAGCATAAAAAGGTAAAACTCATTGTAATTGCATTTGTTGATTATGCTATAATATGGTGGGATCAACTTGTGATGAACAGAAGGCGAAACCATGAGAGGCCTATTGAGACGTGGGCTGAAATAAAGGCCATAATGAGGAGAAGATTTGTCCCTAGTCACTACTATAGGAATTTGTACTAGAAGTTACAAAGTCTTACTCAAGGCTATCGGAGCGTGGATGATTACTATAAGGAGATGGAGATCGCTATGATCCAGGCTAATGTCGAGAAAGATAGAGAAGCAACAATGGCAAGGTTCTTGAATTGGCTGAATCGGGAGATTGCCAATGTGGTGAAGTTGCAACATTATGTGGAGTTGGAGGACATGGTGCACATGGCAATAAAGGTGGAACGACAACTTACAAGGAAGGGAACTCAGTTATTTCAAAACCCGGGCTCTTCTACTTCATGGAGGCCGAATAGGAGAATAGACGAAAGGGTTGTTTCAAAGTCCAAAATCGAACCACGAAAAAGGAGAGACGATTTGCCCAATGTTAACAAAGCATATGTTGAGGGAGAAATGGAAACTGACAACGAGGGTGATAATGACCAGATGCTACCGTATAGGGATGCATGCAACGGTGATGTGGAGTACTTGGTGGAGGGTGTGTTACTTATTGATTGGCGTGCTCTAAGTGCTCAAGTCGCGGAGGATGACATGGAACAACAAAGGGACAATGAGGATCAAATGAAATTGAAAAGAGAGAATGAGTTGAAAAAAACTTGTGAGACCGAGAGTTCAAAAAAAGATGAGAAAGAGGAGAGTGAAAAAAATGAGAGAAAAAGAGAAAAACAAGTGAGTTTTTATGCTAAGGCGAGTGATGTCAATATGGCTTTTTATACAAATCAACCTATATTTGTACTCTTGTACAAAGAGGCTTGTTTTACCACTAACGAAATTGACAAATCTTTGCCTAGTGTTGTAGTTTATATGTTGCAGGAATATAAGGACACGTTTTCTAATGATGTGCATAGCAGTTTTCTACCTTATAGAGGGATTGGGAATCAAATTGATTTTGTGCCCTGCGCAATGATTCCTGACCAACCAGTAGCCTATAGGCATAATTTGGAGGAGACAAAGGAACTTCAAAGGCAAGTTAAGGAGTTGATGGCCAAAGGACACGTACGAGAAGGCAAGAGTTCGTGCGCGGTACCAGTGCTACTTGTGCTTAGGAAGGATGAGACTTGGCGAATGTTTGATAATTTCCGAACTATTAACAACACTCTGGTGAAGATTCGAGGATGAATCATTTTAAAGAAAGGGGGAATGACGAGAATCAACGAGCACCATCAGAGGATCAGTTACATATTCCAATTAGGCCTATTACTAGGGAAAGATCCAAGAAAAATCAAAGTAGTACTTAATGGGCTAATTCAAGAGACTTGGCCCATGTCTACAATAGTTAAGCCCAAATTAGGCCCATCGGGCAGTCAAGGCCAAATCCATCTCATCAAAGCAAGCGAATGGGCTTAGACATGAACTCAAATGGGCCAAGTCATGTGGACCACAAAATTCTTATCATATTTATTTTATTATTTAAGTTTTTTAATTATTTTTAGGCTGATTTGTAAGCTTGATTGCCAAGTAAATCATTTCCTTTTCCAACTAGGAATGTAAGCCAAATTAGGAAGCTTCCTTATTCTTTATTTAGCAATTAGATTTTAGGGTTTCCTTTTTCCTCCATGAAGACCCACGAATTTCAAAGTGTATTAGGGTTTCTTTCTTATTCTTTTGGCCGCCTATTTAAGGGGCTTTGTCGACCTACGAATTTCACATTACTTTGATTAATAAAAATTGTGAGAGTTTTCTCTTTAGTTCTTCAGAGAACTTTTCTTGAACTTATCAAGAATTTCTTGTGGCGTTCAAACTTATATCTTTTATTCGTGATTCATTATAATCATTGGGTCAAGATCATTATACCATTGCTTCGCGTTTCGTTCATAAACGTCGGGTCAAGGTAATCTATCTTTCAATTTCTGTATTTTTAGCTCGTTCAAAATCTGATTTAGTTTCGATCCTCACGAAGAAAACCCTAAGTTGGTTTCGGGCTCACTAATCCTTGGTGAGGTTCGCATCATTTGGTAATTAGAGCAAGGTCTAAATCAGGTTTCATCTATCCTTTTTCTTTTTCGTTTTTTCATATCTATTCCTTCATAATTTTTTTTTTCTTGACCAAATTATATCATCAAATCTATTGCATTTTTTTTTCT